>CM038215.1:50065411-50665183 GCA_021442155.1 Cymbidium sinense
TAGCTAATCATGCCACTATCGCCTATTATCGTCGAGCATCTTCTTTAGTATCTGAATGTGAGTTTTGTTGAATGTTTCTGCTAGGCCATTTTCCTGGGGTAGTAGATGGTGAAATATCACCAATGTATATTATGTCTCCTGGCAAAGTTGTTAATCTTGGTGCTATTAAATGTACCATTATTATCGATATAATTCGGGCACCCAAAACCTATATATGATATAAAAATTGGAGCACATCGAAGTGACCTCGAGTGGGATTACCTCCACCCACTTGGAAAAGTAGTTGGTGGCAACTAAGATGAACCGATGACCCCTGGAAGAAGGAGGATTGATAGGTTTTACTTTGTTAGTACCCCAACACTCAAATGGCCATAAGGCCAATATTGGATGTAAAATGTTAGGTGGTTGATGTAGGACCACACTGTATACCTGACATTGATGGAATCTCCTAGCTACGTTCATGCAGTATGTGATCATTGAAGGCCAGTAGTATCCTAGTCTCTTGACCTTTGCTTTCATCTTCAGGCTGGATTGGTGCGCTCTGCATAAACCTGAATGTACATTAGTCACAATCTTATGGACTTCATGTTTGTCTAAACAATGTAACCACATTTGATCGAAAGACCATCGGTACAAAGTTCCATCCATGAGAGCATATGAGAGAGCTCTCTACTTCATCTGATGGGCTTATGATTTCTCTTGAGGTAGTTTGTTCAATCTATGAATGGTTGCCTCAAATCTAGCTCCTCGTCTTTATTGGCAACAACAACCTCCCATTCAAGAGAAAATCTCTCGACGAGTTTAGCGTCAATAAGGGATAGGACTTGTGTATTTTCGATCCTTATTGGAATGGACTCATCTTCCAGACATGCTAATTCCTTGTCGAGTTTGGCCAAAGCATATGATACTATGTTCTCTCGTCGAGGGACCTTGTAGATGGTGAATTTAGGGATTTGGGCCAACATCTTCATGGTGTACTCATGGTAGTGACGAAGCTTAGGTTTTAGAACCTTATAGGACCCAACAATCTGGTTGATGATAGCTGAGAATCTCCGTAGATGTTGATGCTTTTGATGCATACTGTAGTGGCTAACTCCAGACCGACAATCAAAGCCTCATACTTGGCTTTGTTATTAGTGCATGGATTGGAGAGATAGTATAAGAATCTCATCACATCACACTAGAGTTAAGAGAACTATTCCTATCCCTACCTTTCTTGGAAAAGTAGATCATGGTTCTTCTCCTTTATGAAAGGAAGCTCACCATTGAAATACATCTCCCAACAATGATTGTCAACCTCCCTAAGTTCATGATTTATTCATCAGGGATATCGTCACTAAGAGGGGAATCAGTAGGAAGTGGGTCTGTTGCTAAGAAATCTGCTAGTGCCTAGCCTTTCACTGCACGGAGGGGTATGAATGTAATATCAAATTGTGAGAGAATCATGGACAAATGTACAAACCGTTCAGATAACGTCATCCGTGTCATGAGATACTAGTGGATTGATTCTTGAAATCAAGATTACCATGAGAAAGCATATAATGCCATAGATTTTGGGATGCAAAGATTAAAGCTAGGCATTGTTTCTTAATAGGTGGGTAGTTAGCTTCAACAGGGATCAGACAACAGTTGAGGTAGTAGAGAGCGTTCTCCTTCCCTTCATCATTGGTTTGGGCCAATAAAGTGCCAAGCGAGTCATCCAATGCAGTAGTGTAGAGGATAAGTGGCTTGCCCGGGATAGGGGCTGCTAGAATTGGTGGCTTCACCAAATACTATTTGATGTCTTCAAAAGCATGTTGGCACTTATCATCCCACTTGAACTTAGCATCCTTTTGACAAGTGCTAAAATATTTGCATCTCCCAATAAATTGAGAAGTGTCTTAGATACACAAATTGCCTTGAAATGATCTAAGTTGAGTTAATTTTTAGGGTGTCATTTCTAAGATAGGTTTGATCTTTCCTTAGTCTATCTTTATTCCTCGATGCCAGATAACAAACCCAAGGAACTTCCTTGAAGCTACTCTGAATGCACACTTCAGGGGGGTTCACTTTGATGTTGAACTGTCTTAACCATTCAAAAACTACTATTAAGTCAAAGAGATGATCTTCCTTTTCTTTATTTTTAAGTACTAGATCATCAACATTGCATTCAACTTGATGATGAATGAGTTCATTAAAGATCTGAGTCATGGCCTATTGGTATGTAGCACTCACATTTTAAAAGGCATGACCTTATAACAATAGATTTTGAGGGGCTCAAAAAAAAGTAGTGTTTCTTTCATCCTGGGGCCATCTTGATTTGGTTGTAGCTAGATGACCCATCCATAAAGAAGAATATTGTATGATATGAGGCAATGTTCACCATTAATTCTAGTATAGGAAGTGGTAATTCAACCTTAGGACATGCCTTATTTAAGTCGCTAAAATTGATGCATATGCGAATTTGGCCATTCTTTTCTTAACTATGACACTGCTAACCGTGTAGTATTTTTCTTCCCGATAAAACCAAAGCATCGATCAGTTTCATGACTTCATAAATGACTTCTTGTTCGATTTCTAATCGCATGCGTCTAGGAGATTGCTTGATAGGGTTAGCATTAAGGTATATTGCTAGTTTGTGGACTACTACATCAGGAGATAATCCTGACATCTCTTCATAGTTCCATGCAAAGTAGTCTTTAAACTCAATCAATAGCCTAAGTCATTAATTTCTTCATTCAACAAGAACGATGTATGTTGGCATGGATCTTCTTCATCTCGAGTTGATTACTTTGAGTTTGTCAAATTGAATTTATTTTCTCTTCAAATTTTGGAGGTGCATCTTTGATTTGAAGATCATTTGGATCACTAAAGTTTCTAAACATACTTCCTCATAAGAGTTAGTGTGGTTAGATAAGATCCTATCAGACTCCAAATGATTAGTGACAACTAAACAGTAACCATCATCATCGACTAGACCCACTGTATCGAATCCTAGCCCTAATCTTGATTGTGCATCCCTGCCTTTATTGTTTCATAGCTTTTCAAATTACTCTGACATGTGCCTCGACCATGTATAAAGAATCAAACCTTTCTTCACAAGATTATGAGCACATGGTGAGTACCAATCAAAAGGTAATTTCATTAAATCTTTATATAAATTATCCTCAAGTTCTACATCAGCTTCTGGACTTGATGATGATGATCCCAATAAGAATCTCTTTAGCTTGACATTCATGGAAGACCTAGGGGCTTCCTTAACTACTAAATCTTCAACTTTTTGAGAAGGAAGTGAGGTTAGAGCTAAAGTTCCCAACTACTGCATAATAGTTTTACATAAGCCTGATTCAAATATATTCATGCTTTGCTTGGAGGCTTGGTCTTCATCACCGCCTGAGTATCACCTCCAATGAAACCCTCTAAGAGGGGTTGCTGGTATGCTAATCACATGAGACTCATCCTCCGAGCTGGATTCTAAGTCTATGTGAATAGTAGGAGTACTTCTGTGAACTAGAAAATGGCCCATATTAGCTGGTCACCAACCAAAGGGTAATCCACCTCTAGAATTGCTTATGTATCTGCCTTTGCCTCTACCTGATGGAGGTCAAGTCATCCTACCCATATGTTTGTATGGTGGAACGAACTGTGGGTTGAATGTAACATGCGGCTCTACCTCTTCCTTGGTGTCCCTTTCTCCCTCACTTGTACTTCTTTCTTCTTTTCTTTTCTTTTTTCTTCTTCTTCTTCTTCTTCTTTTTTTCTTTTGTATTTGAATTTTGACCAAGTTTGCTAGAATAGGCATTTTGATTTTGAGGAAGATAGTAGGTTGCATCTTCATATATCTCGACCTATCTAACTAAAAATGGTTTTTCATCTCCTTTGACATAGTATTCAATTCTATCTCTTTGAAACTTGATGCACTGATGAATGGAGGATGGAATTATCATGTTCTGGTGTATCCAAGGCCTACCAAGCAGCAAAGGAATGATATTCAAATCAATTATATAGAACTTGGCTTCGTTCCAATCACCTATTTCCAAAGGTAACACTATGGAGCCTAAATCCCTCACCGCTCATTGAATCCTCTCAATATCATCGATCTCCTAGAGCTTAGAGATGCCAATCCTTAAATAAGTAAGGGTTTTTAAGCTCATAATGTTGGATCAACTAAAACCATAGAAAATCTGAATCTGCTCATATCCACTATGATGTATAGGGGATGGTTATGCTCCATGTCCCCCAGAAGAAGGTCTTCATCTATAAATGTGACTCCTTGGGATTTTTTTGAATAGTGTGCCTCCTCTCCAATAGTGGTCAGCTGAGCTAAGCATATCTCTGGATCAAAAAGAGCCTTGATTAATAATTCCCTCATCTTTTTGGATACAATAAGGGCATCAAATATGCTTAGTTTAGCTGATAATTTTCTTATGTGAACAAGGACATTGTAGTCAACTCTAGGCGATCCTCCAAGCATATCCATGGGTGGAGCATCCATGGAGGGGCTTCGCTCATTAGCACCAATGACTTATTTTTCCTTATCTTGAGGTGTCGCTAGAGGTAGAACCTTGCCACTACGAGTTAACTTATGAACTCGTGATAGGTTAGTAGAAGATTCTACCGCCATCGTGAAAACCTACTTATAGGACCCTCAAAATTAGATGAGTCCAAGTCTATCTTAAGAGGTGAACTCGTATTATTCAAAAAAGGAAAGTGCATCTCTGAATCAGAAAGAGGATGATCAGAGTTATTATAATTATTTAGACTTGAAGAGTTTTCTATAAGAGTAGAATTAGACAACCCATCATAAGTGACACAAATATAATTCAAACTAGCTTTATTCATTAATTTCTTAGATTTAGGAGGTACATAGTAAAAATATAGTAAAAGTGGGGTGAGGATTTGATGCCCTCATCCACGATACAAGATGTCTAGAAGAAGAAGAGCTATATGAAGTAGAAGTGTCGGATGAAGTAGTAGTACAACGGTGGAATGGAGGCTAGACTCGATTGGTGGTTGCGCTACTTGGCTATCTGCAGTATAATGTCGCTGCTCATTCCCACTATCCCCAAGTTGTCTTTGGCAATTTGCAACTCTTCCTTGATGTTGGAGGTTTGAGCTATCTCAAGCACCTATAAGAAAGTTTCTTGATTTTTAAAATAATCTTTTTAGAGATTCTAGATAAAGAGATATCCCAACATTCTTTTATTTTAAGAGGATCACATCTATCCCCAAAGATTACCCTAATAGAACTGAATGGTTGTTCCACTAGATATTCCTTAGGGATAACTATAGCACCTTATAGCTATGCTCAAGCCAGTTTTTAAATGTAAAGAAATCCTCTAAAACATGGCCTAGCATGCAGTGATAGGGGAAAAAGTTAGGATCATTACTCCTTCCCACTTCCTCCTGCTTCCATAGCTCGGGTAGCTGAAAATCAGGTTTTTTTAAGAGGTTCTTAAAGATTTTTCTGACTACCTCCCTCTTAAATGAAAAAGTTTTCTTTAGTTTATCCAAAAGAGTAGGTGAATGGTAGCTACCTAGGGGCGGGTATGTGTACCGCTGTTGAGAGTATGTTGAGGTGGAGGTGACGAAGGCCATGGAAGCTACTATGGAAGTCGATAGGATGGCCTAGGTAGTGGTAAAGAAGGTGGAAGCAACAGCTGTGAAGCTCAAGGTCTCTTATACTGATCTCTAGCTGGTTGCTTCTCCTTATACAATGCTGCTAATGCCCCTGGCTTCTTTTCATAGGCTTTCTACAACTTTTCCTTAGATGATTGATCTTGAAAGGCAACTATTTGGCCTCTCCTTATAGACTAGCCACCTTGTTGATGGTGAAACTTTTAAGCATGAAGGCGACCAGGCCATGAATATTCTTTAGTAGAATTTTATTTAGCATATTTTTCAGATAGCTACGACTCGCATTTCATACTCAAATTATGTCATCTAAGAATATAATCAATGAGGGACTCACTAGGGTGTTGTTGTGCTACAATGAGATCACCCACAATAACCCTTTGCTGAGCTCTAGTAAACCTCTTGACAAAGAGTTGCTCCAACTCAGCAAAGTCTTCATTGAATCATTGGGGAGTTTAGCATACCAATTGAAGCTATACCTGCTAGACTACTGACAAAGAGATGGAATAATAGTTCATCGCTGCAACCAGTGTTGCAACAGCTGGCCCTGAAGTGAGCTATATGCTGGCATGGGTTCTCGTTGCCATGAAAACTCTTGAAAGAACAAGGCACAAAACCCTTAGGATATTGGATAATAACAAATTCCTCTGGGTAGGGTCTACCCTTTGGAACCGATGAACCACCTTAGGCTAGTGCTTTTTCACTTGATGTTAAACCATGAGTTTGATATCTTTTTTTTGTATGGAGGTACTGTCCACTACCTTCCTATACAAGATAGTGCTGCCCTGCTCCACTGGAGGTGAACTCTTGGGTTAATCCAAGATATGCAATAACTCAAGCTGGCCAGTCTCCATAATAGTAGGATGTGCTATTAGAGCTTGGTTATGAAGTGCTAGAACTCCCACTAGCAAATCTTCAAGCCTATTTCCCATCTTGTCAATCTGTTCATCTTTTTGTTTGAGTTGTTGAAGGAGGTGTTGGGTCGAATAGGCTGTATCATCCTGTTCAGCTGCAACACCTTCCAAACTCTTGATCCCGAAGGAGGGAACCCTTGGTATCAACCATATGCACCTCTACTGAGTCTTCCAACAAATCATCTTCATTGGGATCAAAGCTAACCTTTTCTTCCTCTAGGTTAGACCAGTCATACCCTAGGATTTCCTTCTTCTCAATGACATAATATGCTATGATATCATCAAAGGTGCGATCCAACTATGCAGGCACAAATGCTCGTGGCTGACTGGTGGTGGGATCATGCTCATGAATGGAGATACATCTGACCTCCCCTACTACTGGAGAGCTAACCCTATGAGGACTACGCCCACTGGAAGAAATGTGCTCATGGCTGTCAACTGTTCTAGGTGGAGTACTTCCCCTGGGGGTATCTATCACCATAGGAACAATAGAACTATCTCCTTCTCCCTCTACTACTACTACATCCATGATTTACTGAGGTGGTGGTGGTGATGGCATGACTTTGATGCTATGAGGTTTCCACTCCCTCTTCACCGCAACTGAAGTAGGAGGTCGAATAAGAGGGCTCGGCCTCACCTCAGTTGGTGGTGCAGATGAAATGGGATCTCTTAGTCATAGTCAGATCACCAGTGGGGCTTTCTTTTCCCCTGATGTTGCCTTCATGCCTTTAGATAGAACTATGGAAGATGGAACCAGTACTGGCAATGGTGGACGTGGAGTGGAGCGGTGTGATGGTGACAACACTGACTCCCTCTATGCGAGAGATCTCCTCCCATGGTGGGTAGTATCAATCAATAAAATGCTATCAATATGATCAGCATGAGTAGCATGTCGATCGAGGAAATCTATGAGGGCAGAGGCTGCTGACTGCCTGGTGTACCTTTGCCTCTCTCTACTAGCAACATGAACTGATACACATTCCTCCCTGGCCCTCTCCTAATGGATATGCTCACCCACACTACGAGGAATAACCGATCATAAATCAAATTGGGCACTAGATTCTAACCATTCATAAGCCCTGCCAACTTGGCACAAAACTATCCTGAGGCCAGCATACGACCTCCTCTTTTCTCTGGAAGGTGCCTCATAGTGAACTGCATATGGAGGTGACATTGTAATCCTCCTAACATCTTCCTCTCCATTAGATCCAGAAAGAGGAAACTTATTATGTGTAATCAGAGGAGAAACTATCCTGGGTGACTCCTCTACTGCAACCTGAGAGACTGCCTCCATCTCCTTGGCTATGCACACATGATGTCGCTTGATCATGCAGCTCTTATTATGGTGTTGAGTTCTGCTGGGTGGAGCAGTACGCAAACTAGACCCTATCTCAAAGGTAGGGGAGACTATCCCTGAAGCCATGGTTGCCTTCCCATTAGAGGATGCCAATGAGTGGGTACTAGCTTGTGTTGGGGCAATGAAGGGAACAACTAAATGTACTGGCACTAGAGCTGTGGTTACTGTAGGAACCTCCACCGCCTTCTTCTTCAGTGAGGGAAATTCAGAATCTAAAAGATCTCAACATGTATGACTGGCTTCTGCCCAGTCACCACATTCCTACTGATTGTGGTGAGACTGATGGTGGTGAGGGTTGCCCACTCACAGGTGATCCTGGCCCCCTCGAATCCTCAAACAAAGTGTATCAGATGAGCAAAATTAGTTTGTGGGAGGCTGGCCCGATCTAAGGCCAGATCCATCCCAAAGGGGAAAGTGAACACATACTTATGAGCATCCATTTACACTATATTGAACTTGAGAAAAAGTTGACTGAGACCGAACTGGAACTATGCAATTGTTGGAAACGAACTCAAATCAAATTTTTTATTTTGATATTCTACTGACTTTTTGAATTTGATTTAGAATTTGAACCCACACTCAACAATTTGAATATCTTAAGTGGGGTTCTTTCAATTTACTAGAGAGATTTTGAACGAATTAGAGAAGAGATTTTGAGTTTAGAATCCACTTTCAACAAATTTATGTATGTTGAAGATGGGTTCAAATATTTTTGAAGAGATTTTTGATGCTTTCGTTGGTTCATATTTCAATTTGATTTTTTTGTTTGGGGACCCTTTATTTAGCAAATTTGAGTATGTTAAATAGAGGGTCAATTGATTTTGTTTGAGATTACTCACTTAGCAAATTTGGCTATGCTAAATGAGTTTTTTGAAAATAATTTTCTTCTTTTGCTTGTTTTCCCATGATGTTGTGTGAGTTTAGAAATGGAATATTTACTTAGCAAATTTGTGTATGCTAAATAAAGTCCAAATGTTTTTATTTTTATTTTTGAAATGAGTATCTTTAGTTAGCAAATTTGGATATGCTAAATAAAGTCCAAATGTATTTTATTTTTGTGTTTTGATTTTAGAAATGGGATCTTTACTTAGCAAATTTTGGTATGCTAAATAAAGTCCAAATATTTTTTATTTTGATTTTGATTTTGATTTTGTGTTATTTTTGAAAGGAGGGATTTCTATTTAACAAGTATGGTGTGTTAAATGGAATCCAATTTAGTTATTTCAATTTTGTTTTTGAAAAATGAAACTCTTATTTGACCAATTTGGGCATGTCAAATGGAATTCCAATGTATTTTGATTTTCATGATTTTTATAAAGTAGATTTCCATTTAACGAATTTGAGTATGTAAAATGGAAGTCAATTATATTTTATTTTACAAAGATGAAATTTTGTGTGTGATTATCATTTTTTCAAAAGAAGGGAATTCTAACTTAACACATGTGGAATGTGTCGAGTGGGATTTTAAATGGTGTGATTTTGTTTGAAAATGGAACCTCCATCTAAAATATTTGGATATATTAAATGAAGAGGCTTACCTTGAAATTTGTATTTATTTTTTTTTTTTGAAAAGAAAGAAATTCTAACTTCAACATATGTGAGATATATTGAAATGGAATTTCAATTTTATGATATGATTTTATTTGGAAATGAAATCTTCATTCAATATATTTGGGTATATTGAATGAGGGTGTTCATTTTCAAATATGTGCTTTTAAAAGATGATTTTAATTTTATTTGGAAATGAAATCTTCATTCAATAAATTTGGGTATATTGAATGATGATGTTTATTTTAAATTTGTACTTTTTGAAAGATGATTTTGAAATAAAAAAATGAAATCTTCATCCAATAATTTTAGGTATATTGAATGAGGATGTTCAAATGTGCTTTTGAAAGATGATTTTAAAAAATGAAATCTTCATCCAATAAATTTAGGTATATTGAATGAGGATGTTCATATGTGCTTTTGAAAGATGATTTTGATTTTATTTGGAAATGAAATCTTCATTCAATAAATTTGGGTATATTGAATGAGAATGTTCATTTGTGCTTTTTGAAAGATGATTCTGACTATATTTAGAAATGAAATCTTTATTCAATGAATTTGGGTATATTAAATGAGGATGTTCATTTGAGCTTCTTGAAAGATGATTTTGACTTTATTTGAAATAAAATTTCATTCAATAAATTTGGATATATTGAATGAGGATGTTCATTTGTAGTTTTTGAAAGATGATTCTTAACTTTGATTTTTGAAAAGATCCTACATGTAATAATCTTGAAGATTATTAGATGAGGTTGAGTTATAAAAGTTTTTGTGCAAGTATTTTATTATGTGAACTTTTTGGGAAGTGCTTTTTGAAAACTGATATTTTTATGAGGGATTTATTTTTCTTATTTGTGGAATGAACCTTACCTTACCAAAGAAATGGTAAGGAGGTTCAACAATGTTTTTAGTCATTTCTTTTGGTTAAATTTTATTTTCACCTATTGGGGGACCCAATAGGGGTTTTAAGACCTACATGGAGTGAGGTCCTCAAACCTAAAGGATGTTGGCTAGGTTAGCTTAAGAATGAAATAAACTAAGTGTCATCAAAAAAGAAGGATAGTCTTAGATTCATATAAAATACAAATCCACTATCGATACTTAGAGACAATGATCATTTACCAAAGATGGATAGAGGAATAATCATGGAGTCGAAAAAAAATCTATGGTATTTTTATTTTCAAATTATGGAATTTGAAAAATGTGTAGTTGGGACACCATGCATCCGAGATGTTCATTAGGGTGATTGGGTGGGACATTGAGGAATGATGTACTATATTGAGAGATAGAAGTCACCATCCTACAATAGACCTATTCACCTAATAAGGACTCTTAAGGACAATTAGTCTTTGAATGCGCCAGAGATCTTTTCCCTACTTTACATGGAAAAGTAAAGTAGGGTTTATTTAAACTAAGTTTGTTAAGTTCCCTATGGAGACAAGCCCCTATAGTTAATTACATCTTAAGGAATAAGGTTATTTAAGAATACTCTCGATTAAGGTAAATGATAATTGTCTCCAAAGATTTCAAATATATGACTATCAACAAATTGGTTATTTTTGGAAAATCAAGTTGGATTGAACAAAAGGAGGGAGTTATTATTGAAACCAAAGGGAGATGAATAGGGGATGCTCATGATACTAGGAAACAAAGTGAACATCCCAAAATATTTTATGGTTGGGCTTTATATTTTTGAAATTTGAGAAGAATTATATGTTTGATTTGAATTTTTATTATAAATCTAGGGCTACAATTCCATAACACAAGATCATGAAAATGCCTAATAGGTGAGGTTTTATGCTTATAGCCTGCAAAGGGAAGTGACCTCAGATTCTAAATTTAGAGAGCTTTGGGGAGGTCCAATGCATGACCTAAATTTAAGGCGAAAAATGGGTATATGGTTTATCTCCATAAGAGAGAATAAACCACCTGACAGTTAGACTTACAACTGCCTGGGGGTGGCTGCTAGCTAACTCCTCCTACAATTTTAAATATATGTAGGCAAGTCTTATGCTTTGCAAGATAGCTACGTTATTATTTGTTTAGAAGAGAGACTAAGTCCTTAAACACACTCCATAAGAGACTAGATCATGAAGGGTATGAATAAATGACTTAATCTATTACAAATTTAAGTTTTATTTTTATTTTTGAATATTTTATTTAACATGGCTATGGGATTTCATATGTCTAATGCATGAGAAGATTGGTTATGGGCCAAAATCAGAATGAAGGAGGTTTGTTTTCACAATAGCTCTCAAAGGTCAAGCCATTTTCTCTAGGAAAGGTGGAAGCCCTCCATTAGCAAGAGTGAAGCAATATGATTTATGCATGATGTGAGACATACAACACCCAGCTAAGGGGTTGCTAAATCTTTTATTATCTTGATTTATATCCTAGGCTTTAGGTGTGGTTATGAGTTGTTTAATTTAATTTTGAATTGATAAATTAGATAGAAAATTTATTTTTTTCTAAGAGCCTAATCGCATCCAACCATTCATCAAACAATGAAGAGACTAGGAAGATCATGCCATCCTAATTGCACAATCATGAACCAAATATCAATCAATTTATAAAATTAGCATAAAAGAATAAGAGGCAAATGTGGTTGGGCTCCACCGTACAAACCCGAAAAGAAAAATGGGTAACCAAGATCTACACTTTTATAACCCGGATTACAAATGAATAATTACAATTTAAAAGGAATTCATGTTATGGGGTTCTTCATTCTTCATTTCTTCATTTCTTTCTTTCTTTCTTCACTTCTTTCTTCTTTTTGATTTGACTTGGGATGTGGTTTGCTCTAAGGCTTCACATGGTACATAAGACATGGTCTTATGACCAATGCTCACCTTAATTCTCCCATAACATTCATTCCAAATTTCAATTGTAAAAGTTACATGAAAAGCAAAAGGTAAATCTAACTAAACCTACAAAATAGAGATTAGCTAAACATACCACACAACTTAAGCATTTATATGAATAATTTGAACTTAGCACCCCACACATGGGTAACCAAGTCCACCTATCCTAATTTGGGTTATGCTTAAGGGTATAAGCAACCTGCATAGCAAAAGCATTTATATTTTATGCCCTTAAGCACAACCTCTGGAAGCATAATTAATATCTAACATCACTACACACATGCAACCTATCATCCAGTATAAAAAAATATTACATCACAAAATAAAATCAGGCATCAAACCATGCACTGCCCTAACATAGAGCTAAAAATGGTGACTTAGCCTAATGTGTGTGCCATTTATGGCTTGTGTGGCATGTCTTAGCAAGGCTTTAAGTTTGAAATTTTCTAAGTGTGAAAGGTTCAATTTAGAGGGTAGTTTCATTTTAAGTGATTTAGTTGATTTGTTAGTTTTATTTGAAGATTTAATTTGATTTGAATGAACCTACATTTAGTTACTAAATATTGTAAAGAGAAGAAAAGCAAAGAGAACTTCCCTTTCATCCCTACTTAAGTAATTTCAAAGGTAGATTCATTAATGATTTTTCTTTATTGAATGTTTTATTATGTGTTTTAATTAACCCTAAGTTTAGATTTGCTCCAAATAGCCCTATTCAATAAGAAATGCATCTTAGGATTAATTAAGGTGGATTACTACCACATGACACACAACCATTTATTTCTTTCCACCATGTATACCATGCATATGAATAATCCTAAGCATACTATACAATGCAAAAATTTTAACATACTTTGATGATGAATGCTAAGAGATATGATTTGAAAATTTTGGATGTTCCATTGATGCATGTTTTATTATGTAGAAAAGGGGGATTTTTCATCCATTAACAAAATGCACATTCACATGTATAAAAGTCATAAGTGAGTATGGCGCCATAATGTTTTACACCAGGGGCGTAAGGTACAAGACCTACTTAGGGCTACTTAAAGCCTCACAGCCCTGAGATGTTCAGACTAATATACCACTTTTCTTAAATACATGTACATGTACAAAAAGAAACAAATAGATGAAGAATCATACAAAAGATTTTTTTTGTGTTTGATTTGGTTATATAATTTACATGTGTAATGTGAAGATCCTTCTCAAGTTATAACATAGGAGTGCATAGGAATAGATTTAATCAAGTGTTATATTTTTTCAAATGAACTATACATTTTGCAAATACTATACAAGTCCATATTAAGAGAAGAGAAGAAAACAATGTAAAACACCTCTTATGCTATAATCACATGCAAGCTTATAAGTACTTATGAGTCACTTCATTCTTAACCTTTAATTTATAGGTTTTGGAAATAATTTTTGGTTTAATAGTGATAATAGCCACTCATATTCTTAACTTTAACAAACACATACAATTTGGCATAAAAAGAAACATTTTATTTAATTGATTTTTTAAAAGAGATGAATGCATGATTTCATATGGCAAACAACATTTAGCATGCTTGGAAAGAAATAAAGTGATGTAAGCATATGACTTCATTCACCTAAATAATTTTTAAAGACAATCCTATAAAATAAGATCATTTAAAGTGAATCAAAATTCTTTAAGGATATTTTTATTTTTGAATTTGATTTGACTTAGGAAATGTGAAGAGGTTTGCTGGTCCTAACCCATTTTCCACATGTGTGAATTGATTTAGTTTAATTTTAGAACAATTAGGTTGATTTTATATTTTATTTTGGTTAAGGTGTGAATTAAATCCATTAATTACCCTCATATCCCTTTAACATAATTAAATAAGTAATTATGAGCCAACATATGATATGCAATCACATGGAATTTAAATCAGCAATGCACCTAAGAAATAAAGGGGCCTAATGCAATTGGCTCACAATTATTGATTAATTAAGCTAAAGGGTTTAATTTAGTACTTTCATAACCATCCTACACATGACACATGTAGTTTGATTATGATTTCCTTTGAAGTTCTCCTAGGTTATTGAACACCTAAGAATCTACCCAAGAATTAAGTGATTAAGTTCTAGAATAATTTAGTTTTGATTTTGATTAATTAGGCCATTTAATGAAGTGATTAACTCATTAATCCATTTGTAAATTAATTAAGTCCTTATCCAAATGAAATAAACTTAGGGGAAAAGATTGGAAAAGAAATCATAATCTCATTCCCTAAGTCCATTCACTATTTTATGATTATTAGCAAGATTAATTAATGAATTTATTACTGTTTAATAGGTTAGTTAATCATTTAATTTGTTAAAGAGATAGATTAAGGATGAAATAAGCAATTCCCCAAATTAATCCAATAATAAATTCCAAGAAAATTATGAGAGGCAAAGGTCATCTCATTAATTAACCTTAGGAAATTTGGAATTAATTGCTGAAGTAATTAAGGAGTAATTAGTTTAATTATATTTCCAATAAAACTCAAATTGAGTGAAATTCACTATTCAAAATCAATTGATTTTAATTTTCTATTATTCCTCACTAAATTATCTTTAAAATGAACTTGAGTTTGTATTTTTTTGGATTTTTCTACAATTACTTAAGAATTTTGGAATTTTTAGCATTAAAAATGAATTAATTAGAGCTAATTAATCCCATAATCCCATCGAGCCACATGGTGGCTGACGCGATGCACTTTCCATGTGGCATGATGAGATAGGTTATTTAAGTTGTCACATCCCCGCTGAGTCAACCGGCGGCGAACGCGCTTTCTCCATGGGCCATCCGATTAAAGATTGGATGGTGATTAATCATGTAGTTTAGGCTTAAATTAGAGATGGATCTATCATGAATTAATCATAATAGTCTATTCCAATCACGCAGAATGGACAGTGTGTGATCTATCTCCTCTCGAGCGATGAGAGATGGATGTCATCCATAGATCATCGCTCGATCTGTTAGCTCACTCAAGCTCGGATGGAGTTCAAACTCACCCCACACCTTCGGAGAGCACAAGCAAGGTATCCAACAGTCAAGATTCGATGAGATTACAATTTTCTTCATAAAGGACCAAGCAATTTATATCTTAAGATCGGTGTTGAGCAATACCTCACCGGAGGCTATCACCAGCACTTCCAATGAAGGAGGTAGCTTCTTCTAGTAGAAATGAAGTCTGTTGAAGGTATCAAGTCTTGATTTAGGGTGGATGGTTCGGTTGACCAAGCTGATCAAAGTCCTCCTTCATGTGGCTTGGTGACTTGGGAAACAACTTGATTGAGCTCGATGAAGTTCCTTGATGGTGCCTATGAGTTTAATTTGGTTTTGGCGAAGAATTGAGTGTCTTGGAATTGGGATGGACCTCCCCTATTTCTTCTTTGAGCAAAACCGAGAAGGAAAAACCAAGGGAGCTTAGAAATGGCCTTAGGAAGCTTAAGAATGCTTAGTTTTGATTCCTAGAGCTCAATCGAATTCAGTGCTTGTGGTTTGAGTGGGGAGTATATCTCCCCCCTCCTTGGATCGGATGGTGAAGAGTAATTTTTCCATTTTTGATCAATGGAGGAGATTGGTTGATCAGTTTGGGTTGTTTAGCATCCCATGTGAGTCGTTTTAAGCAGAGGAGTGGAGGAGAGTGATTGCCCATGTGCTAGGTGAGTGTATTGGGTGATCCAAGTGCTTAATTCTCATTGGAGGGGTCAGTTTGGCCTTGGGTTGGGTCATGGTCGATCCAAGCCCATTGGGTCATGTTAACCACCTCCCTTAGTGTCCATGTGGACCACTAAGAGGATGTCAAGTGGCCTTGAGAAAGAATTGGCCAAATTCCAAATGAATTTGGCCATGAGATACTCTTTGACCTAGGGGTAAAATGATCATTTGGCCTTGATTTTGATTTGGGCAGATTTGAAATGATTCAAAAATGGGTTGGGCCAAAGTGATTTGAGTTCATTTAGTTCGAATTGGTTCAATTTGATCCATTTAGATTGTCATTGGGTTAAGTTGATCAATTGGTCAAATTAGGCCAAACCAAAGTCAAGTTCAAAACTATCATTTGGAGCCTATCATTGGTTTGGTTCAATTTGGTTTTGGTTCATTTAGGTTCATCTAGGTCAAATGGGTCAAGTTGACCAATTTGATCCATTTGACCCAATTGGGTTATGTCATGGGTTGGTTTAAGATTGGTTGATCATTTGAAATGTATTGCAAGCTTTGGTTTCAATCAATGTTAGTTTGGTTTTATTTCAAGTTGATTTGACCTTTTAAGTCAAGTTGGGTTCATAATCAATTGGGCTAGGTTGGGTCTAGTTGGACAATTGAAGCTTTGGTCAAGTTCAACAATCAATTTAGAATGAATTTGACCCATTGGTTACAATCAATTTGGCTTAGATCAAGATTTGACCCATTTTGACTTTTTAGGTCAACTTGGGTCAACTTAGGTCAAGTGACCAATTAGGCTTGGTTTGGCTCAATTGATGGCGTGGTCAAGTTCAATCATTGATTATGGATTCATTTAGATCAATGGTTTCAATCAATTTGGCTTATAGTGAATTTTGGCTTATTTAGGTTTTATTTAGGCTAAGGGGTTTGACTTGGTTTGACAATTTGAGTGATTGATCATCCTAGGATGATTGTTGCTCATAATGTGAGGCTTAGATGGGCTTAGTTTAATCCAATTTGGGTTGGATTAGAATTTGGATCAAAAATGTGCTTTAGGTCACTTTGGGTCAAGTGAGCCTAAATAGGTCAATTGGCTTGATCAAGGCCTTATTTAAGTTTGGTTGAACTCACATATGGACTTATGATTGAAATATGAATCCAATTGCAAGTGATTTGGAGTCAAATGAGTTTTGATTCATTTGATAATTTCAAGTCAAAAGGGTGAATATGGATTTGACTTCGATTAGTTTGATTTTGGTTCAGTGATTGTAGTTTATGTTTATATTTGGACATGTGATTGAAGGAGTGATTGTTTGAAGAGAAAATCCATGGGTTTGGATTGATTTGAGAATGATTTAGCTAAGTTCGAGGATTTTGACTTGAAAGAGTATAAGTTGGATTTGGATTTGAGTTTTGAATTTAGTTTGTTATTTGAATTTATATTTCATTTATATTTGTGAATATAAATGAGAATATAAATGGGTTATGAAAAATCTTTTGAGTTGGAGTGATTTGGATTTGGTTTGAGCTAAATCCATATGATTGAAATCAAAGGGCTTAGGAAAGATTTTGAATTCAATCATGGGTTTCAATCACTTGATTTGGAATTGATTGATGATTTAGATTTTGGAATTTGAATTTGAATTTTTATTTGAGAAAATCCATGGAGTTAGAATTGATTTAAGATTTGGATTTTGGAATTTGAATTTGAATTTGGATTTGAGAAAATCAATTGAGTTGGAATTGATTTGAGATTTGATTTGAATTTGAAGTTTGACTTGAAAGAAGGAAACAAGGATTGGGTTCAAACTATAGGGTAGGCAAGTCCTCATAATACTCCTAAGGCACAACCTATTCCTATAGCAAACTCTTCTAAGTCTTTAGGGTTAAGTGTTCACCTAATCACTAGAAGTGTCTTAAGACTAAGGAACTCTTAATGTCTAGAGGAGTCCTATGTCTAAGATAGAGAAGTTGAAAGCTCACTCCAAAAGTAAGGTCAACAAGCCCCTTCTCCTCAGCTCAGCTATTTAGGTTGGAATCAAGTCTTTAAAGACCCCTACCTAATAGAAACCCAAATAAGAGTAAATCCCCTAGTGGAATATTTCCCTGGTTAAAATTCATATAGTTTGGAAAAGCATAAGTATCCATGTTAGCATTCTCTCCAAATATTTTCCTTAATGACATCTTTTTTAGAAATAGTGCCTTCCAATAGATTCTTTCTTTGGAATTAGATAGTCATTTAGATTACCTTCTGGCTAATATCACTTAGAGAGATATCAGTCTTATTGTTTTCTTTCTAAAAGATAGCCATAAAAAATAGTCAAGATGAGAATAACTCCCTTAAAGGCATATTCTTTGACTACCATGACTATGTTAGGATTAGACCTTTCATTGTATACACCTAATGACATTCCTATTCTTAGAACTTAGTTCCTAAGATTAAATTATTCTAAATTAAAATAAATCATGGCATGTTTATGCCTATCTATGATAATCAAACCCAAAATAAAATCTAAAATCAAAACAAAAATTGAAGTTCTAAATTCTAAAATTAAACTCAGATTCCTTCAAGCTTATGCTTGACTAATTCAGCCAACACCAATATGCACGATGTACTTTAGTCAGTCCACCATACATATTTGGGGTCCATTTGTAGACCTCATTTTGGATGAGATTAACATCATTTCCAAGACTAGAAATTAGGATACCCAATTCTAGATTTGGAATCTTTTAATTAGACACTTAGGACACTTCACTTAGTGACTAATTGCACCTTTCTAGTGCCAAATCTAACCCAATAAGATTGGATATACCTAGACTAAATTCAAATGCTAAAATAATTGAAATCTAAATATATTTGAACTTAAATGAAGGTGAATAGGATAATTAACATAATTATCCAATTTAACTCTAATGTCACTTAAAAATTAAAGAAATTCAAACTAAATCAAAATAAACCCAAATCAAAATCAAATGACAAGCATGAAATCAAATCCAAATCAAAGTCAAATCGGGTCAACCCATTTTGACATAGGTTATACTTTATGTGGGCCCCACCAAGTCAAAGGTCAACCCACCAAAATTTGACCAACTGAAATAATTTTAAATGGTCCAAATGATAAAGTAAACATGTTTAAACATGAATTTGAGGAAAAATAAATCTATTAATGACTTAATTAGGCTAATTAGATCATTTGATCTTAATGGGCTCAAATGAGCCTTTCTAAATTCAAATCAAAATCAAATTGAAATGAACTCAATTTGATTGTTCAAAATTATTTGAAAATGATTATTAAACATAAATCAAACAATTATTATATTTAAATTATTTAATATGATTATTTAATCTAATTAACCCATCTTAACCCATTATGACCAAGTTAGTGCCAAAATGGGTTTTGAACTCTAAGTATGTGAAATTAATTGATCCAATGCATCCCAAATGCTTCGATTAACATAAATAAAAGATAGATACATTGTAATTGAGCTAAGCAAGTCATTTGACTCAATTCAATTCAATCAAATTCACTTAAGCCATAATAGGTTAAATATTGAATAAACAAATAATTAATTCTAAATTCCATAAAACCCATTAATTAAAAGTATCATAAATGATTAAATTGATGTAATTAAAGTATTAATCTAGTGTTAATCCACCAAATGGAGTAAACTAGTTCAACTTACACAAGAAAATACCTAAATGGGATAATTCAAAGAATTTTGAACCCAAGGTTAAACTAAACACCTTGGAATACATCCAAACCCATCCTAAGATGATCTTAATTGGCAGCCAAGATTAATCAAGTTAATCAAATCCAAGTTAACCCAAAGGAAAGGAATATTCCATGGAAAAGGGGAATGCATGAAGATAAAATTTCTTCCCCAATCCATTCCTCATTCTCTCTCTTCCATCTTAGCACGCTTGGACATGTATTAAGTAGCCAACCACCCTTGGAGCTAGCCTCCAAGGGTGGAAATCACCTTGATTAACCAAGGCAAGGTGAGAGCCTAATAAAGCTTGTGGTTAAACATGGAAAACCATTAGAGAATAAAAACAAGCTCTAATTGAACTTCCCATCACCTTCCAAAAGCAAAATGAAGTTAAGCACAACCTTTCCCTGACCCCCACATTGCCAAGGAGAATGACCAAACCCTCCGGAAAACATGCAAAGATTGGTCACATTGATCCATGGGGAGGCAATCCATTTCCTTTTTCTCAGAGGCTTGTCACATCTCTATGAAGCTAACTGTGCCATCCTTGCCGTCTGAAGTCATCACTAGTGAGTTACGCACCAAACTCAACCTTTTTTTACTTTAAGTTTTGGTCTTTTGTGAAAGAAACTTGATCTCAAGGGAGATCAAACCATCTAGATGTTATCTATGTGAGTCTTTGATGGATTTGGAATTGAAATTTGGTGATTTCACCGATTAGATTTCCATAAATTATGAATTGATGAACATCTCTCAACTTTCATTGTCATCAACAAGATAATCTCAGTCTCCTTTTATTAAGAATGGACGGCCAAGATTTAGTTAGACTGATCGATTAAACCACCTATAAGAAACCATAGGTTAATCCGAGCAATCAGATCAAAGGATCAAGATCCATGTGGATCTTGAGTGGACAAATCATATGGTGCTACGCGTGAAGCAGTGCCATGTGTCGCTGATGCGTCTAAACAAAAAAATTTAGGTTTTCTAAATTTAAAAATTATAAAAAAAATTAATAGAAACTTCAAAACATTATGAAAAATACAAAATATAGAGAGAAAAATTGCAATTAAGGGCTTTATGGATTCTTTTTAGTTAAAGGAATTCATTAAACCAAAAATCCCTAATTTGTATTTGATAATTTTGGGTTAATTTGAGTTTGAATAAAAATAATCTTCTCAAGCCACTATTCCGATTGATTTGAAACTTTTGAGAAATGAAATTAAGGACAAGATACACTTTATGTAAACTTCTTATAATTTATTAGAATAAATATAAAGTTATGAAATTTTCAAACCTAAACCCTAATTTTAATGAACTAAATTAATTATAAATTTATAAATTTATGAAAGCATAAAGAAAGAATTTAAATCATCATAGTAGACTATAATGAACTTAAACATTCCATTAAAACTCGTTGAAACATCATTTTCTTTAAAATAACCTAACTAAGTAATTAATTGAATTAATTAATTTAAATAAACAACTTGAACTTAAGAAAATCATAATAAATTAACCAAAAATACCAAAATATCAAATGAACCTCTATGGATGCATCTTCCATAGAAGAATCTAAAAAAATAAAACCCTTAAATAATCACTTATAAATTGGGCTTAATTTAACTTTTAGTAAAATAATTAAAACCTTAATTAATCTTAAATTACACATCTAATTAGAATAAAACTTAAGGAAACTCAATTTGGCAAAGAACCCCATTTGACATAAAAATTTCAATGTTAGTTGACCTTTGGATTGGAAGTTATTGAATTTCCAATCTCTAAATCAATTTATATGCAAAAATAAATCAAACAAAAATATAAAAAAAATTTAAAATTATAATATCAACTTTAAATAAGTTTATAAACATTAGAACACTTAGAGAAAGTTATCTAACACTCTAAAGTCAAGAAATTTAATTAATTATAAACTTAGGGTTTAATAAAATAATTAAGAATATAAAACTTAATTAAACTTCAAAGTTAATAATTGATTAAATCATGATAAATCCATTAAGAAACTCAATTATAGGAGTTATTAACCTCTGAATTTTATAATCTCTTAACATATAATCGATTAAACCCATTTAAGTTAAGGACTAATGTAGTTGCAATTGTAAATAAAATAAATATAATAAGTCAAATCAATTAAACCAAAATGACATAAAAAAGTTAAAAATGGCCTAGGATAGGTTTGATATCCAAGTAGCCAAGTCCTTAAACTTCTTAGATCATGACAAGCAATAAAGATCCCATTAAAATAAGTGATAAAAGGAACCTTCCGAAATAATTAAACTAAACTTTCTTTTAAGCTAGTTCAAGAAAATTGAATCATTTTATTTAAGTTCATAACCCATGAATATCAATGATGTAAATGGAAGAAATCATAACTTGAAACAAATTAGATTAATCTAAACTCAGAAGCATAGAAATGTTAATGAAATAAATAAATGAAAATAAAAAAAAAGTTAAAACAAAACCTAAATAATCAATTAATAATTATATAGATGAAAAAAATAAATCATAACATTTAAATATAATAAAATGATAACATTAAAATTTATATTGAATTTAAGATATTAATTAAGTTCATGAATATTAATGAACATAAACATTAATATAATAGATAAATGAAATTAGCTTAAATTGAACAAACAAATGAATAATGAACTAAATATAAAAGATTAAATATGAGATTAAGATATAAGTTATAAACTAAATAATATCAAATGTGAATGAATCAAAATCAAACCTTAAAGATAAATTAAATTAAAATGAAATAACATTAACATTAAAGTTTGAATCAAGAAGCATATTAATCAATAATTAAAAATAAAAAAATCATAAACCAGCTCAAGAAATATATAATCAAATCAAAAGAAAAGAAAAAAGGAATTAAATTCCAAGACAAAATTAAAACCTTGATCTAAATTAAACTCAAGCTAAATAATCATTCCAATGAATCCAAAGGAGCTTAATTAAGATACTTAAGAATTTTAGTTAGACCTTTGGAATGAACCTTCATCTTAGGGTGAAGGTTTCATTCTACTAAGATTTAGGAAGTTGAATAGAATGGGTTCCACCCAAAGTAACACTTATTATATTCTTCATTCTTGAAAACTTAAATTTTCTTTTAACATAAAATAAATATAAAAATAAATATAAATATAAATTTGTAAATTATTAAATCATTTAAATTGAGACCACCCATGAAAAATTAAATCAATTTTAAAAATATAAAAAATCAAAAGAATATAAATAAATTTTTTTTACAATTAGCAACATACCGTATAAAGTCTAGACACCCAAGGTCACAGGGCTATTAGTTCGAAGGAGGTCTTGATACTTTGAATCTCTGGTATAACCCTGACACGTACCTATGAAGCAAAATTATGAAAAGTAAAAAATCTTAAAATCAAATTAAATTAAATATTGGAAACCCAAATTAAAACTTGAACTAAAAAAGACCTATTATAGTCCTACCATACAGGCCAATTATCAACACACTAGAATATTATGTCACTGACCCTACATTTAGGTTAGGCCAACCTTTAATGTTTTGTGATGTGATTTGATGTTTTATTATTTTATGGTGTAATATTTTTGACTGGATCACTAGGATTATTTACCCACTATATTGTATGGTAGGATGTTCTTATTAGAACTAATGCTATCTTTTGCATTGGGCTATGCTAAGAGGGACTATTGTAATAAATTATTTTGATATTTTATGATGTGATGTGATATTTTATTATTTTATGGTGTAATAGGGGACTAGGATTATTTTACCTCTACATTGGATGGTAGGATGTTCTTATTGGAACTATTGTTATCTTTGCTATGCTAAGAGGGACTGTTGTAATAAATTATTTATAAATGTTATTTTGTTGCAAGTGCTAAAAAAGCATAGCCCAATTGGATAGTGGGCTTGGAAAGCAACTAATGCTAATCATGTATGTTTGTAAACATAATTGATTGTGTGCTATTTGCATTTCCTAATGCTTATTTTGTAGGGGTTAGGATTTTTTTATTTTTTGAATTTTAAATGTAATTTGAGCCTAGAATTAGGTTAGGATCTATGGGGTCTAGAAATTGTAGGAGTTGAATATATACCATTCGGTGGACTCTTGTGAAACCCAAAGGAAGTCCTTGAAGAAGGAGATGATCATGGAGAAAGACCCATAGATCTAGACTTTAGATCTAGGATGTTGTATAAAGAGCTAGATTGCCAATTTTTCTCTTTCTTTTGGGGTGTACAGTGGTACCCAGCCACATTCTCCTATCCTTTTAATTTAAATTTGGCTTGATTTACCGAAGGTGTGTATAAAATAAACTTAGTTTTCTAGGTTTCTTCCTCTCCTATATTTTTTTGTGACAAATGACTAGATGTTAGGCTCCTAAGAAAACTAAATTTTCTACCCAACCTAAATCTAAATAACTTAAAAAAAATAAAAAAATTCAAAATTTCTCACATAATTTAAAGCCCTAGGAATAACTTAAAATCAACTAGAAACAACTAAAGTTTGTGAATCATGGTAGCACATTATTCTAAATTATGAAATTGGGTGCTTCATCCATTACACAAAAGGCATCCGACTTTGAGGATAACCACTTTCTTGGGGAAGTCTACCTTCTCTTCTTGATTTGGCCCATGACCACTTCTAATTGCATCTCATTGTATAAATTGCATACCCTAAAAGCCTTAAATGAATTATGATTCAAGATATAAAAGCTAAAATTTGTTGCATTAGTTAGGTGAATATCATACCCAACATGATCCTATGGATTAGGGGGTGAGTCTAAGTTCTTAGATTCATTTCTAAAAATACAAACAACTTAGCCATCTTGCATTTATGAGACTTGACATCATGGATTTAAAATTCACTTAAGTGGTGTTAGCGTACAGCCCTTCCAGGTTGGTTATAAGTCCAGAATAGTTAGGGTAGGTTTCTCTTCTCAAATAAAAGAAAGAGCAAATTATTTCTAAAAGTGAAACTAAGTCCTTTTGACTTGTGTTAGAAGTAATTATAGACTTTGGATCAAAGCATCCTAGGAATAAGTCTTCAACCTTAGGCATTTATAATCATGTAGCTAGAATATAAGCCCTAGATTTCTAATAAAATATTAACTCAAAATTTAATTTAAATTTTAAAATTTAAAGACCAATGGTAAGATAATTTAAATTACTACTAGGTATCCCATTATCTATGGAAATTTCCTACTTTATCTCTATTGGCTTCCAAAAGAACTCTTTTGCAATGTTCCCTTTGGAACTTCTAAATTATGATTTTCTTTGGAACAAGCTTAGAAATCTATACAAATAAATGATTATTTAATTAATCAAGAGTATTCTTAGGAAGAGATCCTCATTCCTAAGATGTAATTAACTATAAAGGCTTACTCATAGAGAACTATGATCTAGTATAAAATAAACCTTGTTCTACTTTTTCACGTAGTTCAAGAGAAAATCTGGAATATTAATAAGACCCATTAGCCTTAGGAGTCCATATTTATGTGATTAAATCCATTATAGGAAAACATATTTATCTTTCAAGATAATATTTTTATTCCTTAATGATAATTTTGATTACCTAAATAAGAAATTCCTAAAATTTATGTGATGCAATAAATTTTTCCCATAATTTCATTTTGTATGATTCCGTAAAGTTTCAAGTCAAAGTTAAGTAGGTTTTAATCATCGTCCATCCTAATCAAATAAGATGGATGGTTAGGGAGTTTTCTCCCCATAGCCACCAAAAACCCTAGAGGGGGTTGTAAGTTTTCCACCCCCAAAGCCCAATTGTTTTATGAACTTCAAAAAAATTGATTTTCTTTACTTTAAAGCATTTGGAATTGGAAAAGCAAGGAAACCAAAGGTAGTTTGATATATTCATGCAAATTTCTTTCACAAAAGCTCAACACCTTTGGCTAATCTAATGTTGGAGACATTATTTCATCAAATCCTATGTTCGATGGATTTTAACTCTAGAGTATTTCCATGCCTCCCTAGTATGAATTGCCTCCCTTCCTTCCTATGGAATGTGAAATCTACTATTAACTAAGCACCTTACTAGAGTTTGGTCTTTTAGGTATTTGTCAATGAGAATATATGGAGATAGCTTGGTTTTCTTCTATTGAAAGAGGAAAACTTTTTTTAATAGGTAAAAATGCTATCTTTATGACTTTTGCATCTTCTCTTATGTTTAGCCAAAATTCACCATTTATGGTTATTACAAGTGGACAAGTAGATTGGAATCCTAAACACTTGATGGGTGTTAACCTTATTTAAAGTTAGGTCAACAAATGGACCTTCAATATATTTAGTAGATGAGCTAGAGGCATTGTCAAATTTGGCTAATCAAATCCAAAGTAATTATGACTGAAATTATTTTGTAAGGATTTTAATTTGGTCCAAGAAATTAGATTTTGAATTTAGGTCTTGATCTTATCAAATTTAAAATTATAGATTAGAATGGACCTTTGTTTGGAAAGAATCATTCTACAAAAGTGTCTAGAAAACTTATCTTCTTAAGTTAACTAATCCTCTGAATGGGAGAGAGAGGTTACTGAAGGATGGGGGATTGACTTCTAACCTAATTGTGTTAGTCATAAAATATGTTATTTGGGGACCAAGTTCTAACCTAACATTGAAGTTGATTTCTATTCACATTGATGTTCAATGACTAACCTAGGAAGAACACATAGTGACTCACATCTTTCTAGGTGGAATTAGCAATGGTGATAGCTTTAATGATTTACTAGCCTAAGGGTGATTTATTAGCATCAATATTAAGATAGACTAGATCATAAAGTTTTTTTCATCAATTTTGAATGATTAAGCTAGGAGGAAAACATGGAGAGACATGCCTTCCTAACCAAAACTAGCTAATAATATAATCATAATGCCCAACCAACCTGGAGACAATGGTGTCACGATGAGACTAGATCAAATACTTTTTCCCATTATTTTTGATGATTAACCTAGCATGAAAGCATGGAGACTCACATCTTCCTAAGTTGAACAAGCCAAAGGGATAATCCTAATGAATTACAAGCTTAAGGGGACGATCTATATGTATATATTCTAAAATAGACTAGATCCTATAATTCTCTTTCCCATCAATTTCTAATGACAGACCTAGGAAAAAAGCACATGGACTCACATCTTTTAATGTGAAACTAGGTGATATCACTAATTACTAAATATCCTAAAGAGAGGATCTTTTAGTGTCTTTTCTAAGATAGATTAGATTCTAAGGTTGTTTAACTCATCGATTTTCAATGACTAACATAGAAACAAAATATGATGAATCCCATTATCCTATGTGGAACTAGCCAAGAGGGTAGTTTTAATGACTAACCAACCAATGGTGAAGAACTATGTGTTTATACAGACAAGATCTTACAATTTTCTTTCTTGCCAATGACTAACTTAAGAAGAAAGTGCAAGGACTCACATTTTCCTATGAGAAACTAGCTAAAATAATAATCCTAGTGAGTAACCAACCTAAAGGGAGGATCTATAAATATTTATACTGAGATAAACTAGATTTTATAAATTTATTTATTACTCTTCAAAAACTACTAGACTAGGAAGAATGCATTGGGACTCATATTATTTAAGTGAAACTTGCTAAGGGGTTAGCCATAAAGTCTAACTAATCTAATAAGAGGATCTATAGGAATCTATAAACTAGATCTTAAAGTTTTCTTTCTCATTAGTTTTCGATGATTAACCTAGGAAGCAAGCAAAAAGACTAACAGCTTTCTAAGTGAAACTAGTCGAAAGGTTTGTCCTAATGACCAACCAACATGAGGGGAGGATTTATAAGTGTCTATATTGTGACGGACTATATTCTATAGTTTTCTTTCCTAGTTTTCATGGACTAACCTAAGAAGAAAGCATGAGGACTCACATCTTCTTAGTTGAAACTAGCCAAGGGGATAGCCCGAATTACTAACCAACCTAGGGGTAAGATCTATAGGTTTCAATATTGGGATAAACTAGATTTTAAAATAATTTTTCTCACTAGTTTCAATGTCTAACCTAGGAAGAAAAATCACATCTTCCTAAGTGAAACTATCTAAAGGATAACCCTAATGACTAATTAACTTAAGAGGAGTGTAAATAAGTGTTTATACTGGGATAGACTAGATCTTAATTTTTTATTTTTATTTAGAAAAGTTGACACTGAGGGACTTAGTTCTAACTAGCGGTGCTAGTTAGATATGATGCCACTAAGAACTTAGTCTTAACCTAACTACACAAGTTTAAACTAGAGAAAGATGTTATTAGACTTATTCCTAATTTAGCCATATTAGAGAGATAGAATGCCATTTGGGAACATAATCCTAACCTTGTTATATTGATGGTTTTCTTTTTTGATTCTTAAAAAAGATGCCATTGGATACTTAGCATAACTTATGATGGTAATTGGAGAAGATGCACATGGGGGACTTAGTCCTAACATAACTTTATTTAATTAAACTACAGAAGGATGCCACTAGGGACCTAGTCCTCATCAAGACATACTAGAGGGATAAATTCCATTAAGGAACTTAAACATAACCTCATCATACTAATGGTTTTCTTTATTGATTCCTAAGAAGGATTGCACTAGTAGACTTAATTTTAACTAGTGGTGATAGCTGGATAGGATGCCATTAGGGGACCTAGCCTTAACCCAATTACACTAGTTTAAATTAGAAAAGGATATCACTATCTAATCTTTCTACACTAAATGGCCAGAATGCCACTATGGGACTTAGATCTAACCTCATCATACTAAATATAACTTTTTTTTAATTCTTAAAAAGGTTGCACGACGGGATGTAGTCCTAACTAGCAGTTGTAGTTAGAGAGGATGACACTAGGAGACTTTTTCCTAACTTAACTACTTTAGTTTAAGCTAGAGAAGGATGGCACTAGAGGACTTAATCCTAATATAGCTATAATGAAGAGATCAAATGCCACTAGGGGACTTAGTCCTAAGCACTAATGGTTTTGCATTTTGATTCAAAGAAAGCATGCCACTAGGGTACTTAGTCCCAAATAGTAAAAAGAAATATTAACTAAAACTATTTATTTTATTAATATGCTATTATTTTACAAAAAAAAAGTTGGTTCTTTTGGTTCCATTGAAATATTTTTTTTTCTTAAGAGGAACACACACTAGAGTAGTGTTCCTTTCACATAATTTTAAATTCAGTAATAGTCAAAGGTAACATAAGTGTATTATTAAAATAAAATTTTATTACTTAAAATTCATATCTAAATATGATCATATGTAATATTTTTCTAAATAATGTCCATTAATGGGAAGCTTTGAATGTTCACCATTATAGTCAATTAGTTGGTAGAACTATCCCTCAAGAAACTTTGCAACAATAAGTGGCCCTTCTTATGTTGACTCAAATTTACTCCCCACCTTTTGAAGTGCTAAAAGGGCATTCGAAGATCCAAGACCAAGTCACCTACTATGATTGTTGTAGGACAAACTAGTTTATTACAAGTTATAACCATTTTAGATTGGTAGAACTCTAGATTTTGTTAATCTTGCAATTATTGCTCTTCAAGACCTTCAAGCTCTTTCCAACAAAATTGGGCCTTCCATTTCATCATGATTTCTCAAAGAAGAAAAATCCACATCTAGAGAAAGAATATCTTTAGCCCTATAAACTAAATTAAAAGGTATAGATTGAGTTGGTGTCCTATAAGTTTTTTCATAGGCCTATAAGGCTTTAACCAATGTATCATACCATTAACATTTAATTTCATCAAGGATTTCATTAGAATCTAAATAAGTGATTTGCTGAAAACTCTAACTAATCCATTTACCTAAGGGTAATAGATGGTTACATAGCTCTAATCAGTATTATGTTTTTTTAAAAAATTATTTATATTTATTAATTAAAATGTAAGAACATTTTCAAATCTATTGGAATACGCAAAATCAATATACAACATGTTCCCAAAAGAACTGAAATACATGATGTTTCTTCACTTCTCATATTGGTTACAACAAATACAAAAAAGTGAGCCTTGGTAAATGGAGGATCAATGGGCCTTATGATGTCCATGCCCTAACATTGAAAGGGCCATTAGATGAATGTCAGCTGTAACAAATTGATAGGTTGATGTAAGGTAAAACCATGTACCTAACACTATTATAATGACATGTAACATCCACGCAATCATTGATCATCATCAGCCAATAAAACTTGAATCTTTTAATTTTCATTTTCATTTTAAGCTAGAATGATGGGCACCACACAATCTAGCATGTACGTTAATCACAATCTTCTGAACTTCATCCCTATTCAAACAATGTAGTCGCATCATATCAAATGACCATCGATACAACACATTATTGATCAAAGCATATGATACTGATTATTTTATTATTTAATTTGCTAGAGATTTGTCTGAAAGAAGTCTTTTGTTACATAAATAATCTATGAATGGCTACAGTTGAGCGGCCTCTTCATGAGCTTCAATATGGGTAACTGTACCTCTAGTTTTTTTATTTTTTGTTATCATAGTCTAAATTTATATGAGATAGAACCTGATGATTCTAGATTGCAATAAAGACTGATTTTTCTTTAGGACAAGCAATCTTTTATTCAAGCTTTGCCAAAGTGTTTGCTGTGGTGCAGGATCTTGTAAAAAAGTCATAATTGGGATGCTCAAGTGGCTTCATAGCATATTTATAATAGTTAGAAGTTTTGATTCAAAACTTTATAGAATACTCTCATAAAATTGATTACTAGTTTGGAATCCTTAGGAATTTTTATTTTTTAATCTCTATTAAAATTATTAATTCCAAATTGATTACCAAAGCATTGTACATAGCTTCATTGTTTATACAAGGCTTAGATATATGGTAGGGATATCACATCATTTCATTATCTGGAGTTATTAAGACTAAGATGATTTTGACTTTCCTTAAGAAAGTGGAATTCATTCTTTGCTCTTTTAAAAGATGTTTCTCCTTCAAAATATAGATCCTAAGTATCATTATCATGTCCCTCTAAACTCATGATCTATTCACTAGCTAGATAATAATTTAGGGGAGAACTTTTAGGAAGAAAACATGCTACTAAAAGGTCAACAATAGCTTGACCTTTTTTGGCACATAATGGTATGAAGGTTAGCTTAAACTATAGCAAAATCATAAACCACCATGCAAGACATTTTGATAATGTTGGATGGGTTATAAGATATTATAGAGTATTAATTTATTAGATTAAATTTATTTTATGATAAATCTTATAATGGCTTAATTTTTATGCAAACATTAAAGCAAAATAATGCTTCTCGATGCGTGGATAGTTCATTTCTATTGGTGTATGTCTGTGGCTTAGGTACAAGGTATTCTCTTTATCATTCTTAATGACATGAGAAAACAAGGCACCAAAAGATTCCTCTAATGTTGTAGTGTATAAGATTAATAGTTTTCCATGAATAGGGGCAGTTAGGATAAGTAAAGTCATCAAATACTATTTTAGATTTTTAAAAGCAGTAAGACATTTCTTATCATAATGGAATTTTATATTCTTTCTATTTAAGGTAGTGGGTTGATAGATTTTTGATAAGTTTAAAATAAACCTCTTAAGATAAGCTAGTTTCCTTAAAAGACCTCAATTGAGTGAGACTCTTGTGATATGGCATTTCGTGGATGGCTGTGGTGTTTTAATTTGGAGTTGTAGGAAAACCAAGCAGATCTTAGGGGGTACTTACTAAAGAGATTGGGTATTTAAGGTAGATATGTCTACATATACCATAGTACTTTCCCCTACTTTATATGGATAAGTAAAGTAGTGTTTATTTAAGCTAGGTTCTTTAATTCTTTATGGAGGAAAGCTCCTAGTTAATTACACCCTAGGAAATAAAAGGTTCCTAAGACCACTCGATTAAAGTAGTTAATAAATGTTTTCAAAGATTTTAAGGCTAGACTATCAAAGAATTAATTGTTATTAGAAATCAAATAAAGTTAGTTGAATAGAAAGACTTCATGGATTCCAAAGGAGAATAAGTATGAAGCATTAAAATACTTGGAAGCCTAGTAGATTCCTCGCCTACCTAATAGTTAGTTTTACATATTTGAAAGAGAGGATCTATTTTGTTTAAGTTAAAATTTTATTATAGTGCTAGGCTTACATTCCAAGAGACTAAATAATATATGGTATGCAAACATGACATAGACTAATGAAAATTTTATAAATTTTTAAATCATTTTGACACATTAATTTGGACCAAGGCTTTGGATAATTAAGCCTAAATGCATGATGAAATTAAGTTATGGGCTAAATCATCAAGCAGAGGTGTTCTCCACTACAAAGGACTACTCTCATAGGTTAAGTCTGTCCCTTATCATGCAAGAATGGAGATCCTCTATCTTCAAGAGTAAAATAAAATGATATGCATGGTGTGATAACATACAATATTCAGCTATGGGGTTCATAAATCTTTTATTTATCTTGATTATGAACCTAAGCTTTAAGATGAGGTTATAAGTTGATTAAAATTTAGTTGAAGTTATTAATGAGGGTAAAAAATTTAATTTTATCATAAAGAGCCTACCGTATCCAAGCAACACATCAAACATACACACTTTAAAAAATCTATGAAAAGCATGCCATTTCTAGTGCACAATCTAAACACAACAATAAAATATTTGAATTTGACAAAAGAATAAAGGTCGATATGGCCAATAGCCACTGTACACCCTAGAAAAGAGAAAAAGTTAGGTGGCCAAGCTTTACCCTTATACAACCCAAATTATAATTGAATGTCACAATTAAAATGAATGCAATGGGGGTCTTCAATCTTTGTTCTTCTTTCCTTCCTTTAGATTAATTTTCTTTAAGCTTCATAGGGCCTCCGTGTCTTTGCCTTCCAAACCAGCTCATCCTAAACCCCTTAGCACTAATCCTAATCCTAATACAAAAATTACATATTTATAAAAAATAAAATCTAACCACACCCAAAATAATAGATGTTAGCTAAAATAAACATACAAACTAAGTAGTTATATTTTACATATTTGGACTTAGCACCTGACACTTGGGTAACTAAGCCCACCCATCTTAATTGGATTATTCTTAGGGACATAAACATCACCTACAAGCAAGAGCATTTATATTCATTTATTATTACAGCTATCCCTTCAACATAATCCCCTACACAACACATCATTAGGCTAATAACAACCTAACATCCAATTTATGCACAAATAATCCTAACATATAGTCTAAAAATATTACATCATAAAATAAAACATATCACTATGACATACACTGGCCAAACTTAATACTAGGATCGGTGACTTAGTATTCTCATGTGTGTGCTACGACTTAGTGTGGAATGTTTTGGTTGAGCTTGAAAATTATGATTTCTTAAAGTCTTAGGATTGTTTAAATTACTCATTAAGGATGATTTCACTTTAAGTCTTTTAGTAGTTTAATTTGATTTTAACTTATATTTTTTCATTTTGTTCAATACTTACTTAACACCTAATTATAATAAAGAGAAGAAAAATGCTTAACTATTTCATTCCTAACCTAAGTTATTTTCTAAAGGTAGGTTATTATGGCTTTAATTTTCTTAATGAATCACTTATGAATTTTATTTAGCAACATCATCTGAGGAATACTCCACTACTTCCTTTCATTATCAATAATATTCTCACTCTTTGATTTCTAAATTCTTAATATTTGATTTAATACATACATTTACATGCAATATAGCCCCCATGTTTTTGCACATTTAATAAATGTTGATACATGAATTTGATCTAAAGAATGGGGGATTTTATCTCATAGCTAAGCAAATGCAAATATGTATTAGAAATTTAAGCAAGTATGTGTTATTGTTCAACCAAGAAAGTGATATTTTTTAAGACCTCCTTGGGGCTACTTAAAGCCTTATGTTTCTAGGATGTCCAGGCTATTTATTTACAAATTTAAATACACATAAACATGTACATAAGCATAGAAACAAAACCATGCAAAGGTTATGTATAAAATCCTTTCTTTATGTAAAGTTTAATGGCTTAAAGAAAGACGTTTTACTTTAGCCTATGCATCCACATAAATGAAATTAAGCAAATACATGTCATTGTTAAACTAGGAAAATGAGATTATTTAAGACCTCGGGGCTACTTAAAATCTCGTGTTCTCATAAAGTCCAAGCTATATACTTGCTAATTCAAATATATAGAAACATAAGCATCAAACATAGAAGTAGAACAACTCTTTGCCATCTTTAAATTACAACTAAATGGGAATTTCATTGAGTGTTTATAATGAGCATTGATTTAAATTTCAAACTAGTTGATTCTTAATTAACTTATAATTAAAAAAAATAATTTGATATTTATTACTAATAATAGTCACACCATATAATAACATTTCTTGAACTCTTCCATTTGAATGCATTCATATTGTTTTAATTTTCTTTCAAAACATGTATGCATGAAACAAGTTGCATACACATTTATGATAATTGAAAGGAAGTAATTAAATATCACCACACAACATATTTGATTTGACTAAATCCTAAGGACAATCAAGTTAAATAAGCATTCACGAAAACTAATCAAAGCTCCTTTAAGATTTAATTTTAATGTTCAAGTTATTAAAAACCTAAAGAGGAGACATGATACTTAGGGTTCACTCCATCCCATGTTTGTTATTTGATATGTTTAAGGGGAGAAATTAAACATATTTTTTTTTTGAATAGATTAGGTTCAATCTATTAATTACATCAATTTGATTACCCTTTCCAAGTTTCTTCAATTTAATTGACCACTCAATCATGAGCCTTCAATGATATGCTTTGGGAAAATAAAATTAGCAATGCACCTGAAGTGATCTAATGTAAATAAGCTCATGTTTAAGTGTTAATTAAATTAAAAAATAAAAATACTTAAGCTAAATATTCTCATGGTTTCTACCACCAATGGGGATATCATAAATTTTTTAATGACTTTTATTATTAAATAGATAAAAGGATTAATGGGTTGGCACTTAATTTATTTAAGTTTATTTAATTTTAATTTAATTATTAATTTTCTTAATTTATCCTTAATTATAAAATAGGTTAATTGAACTCATTAATATAATACATTTGGAATTAAGGAGAGGAGGTCCTAATTAGTTCTCATATTATCCTTACTATTTTCATTGATTACTATCCCTAATTACTTAATTTTATTGTTCATTAATCTTAATAATTATAAAATCACTTAAAAGGCATAATTATGATTTAAATTTTGGGATTTCTCAAATTACGTGGAAAATAATTCCAAGAAAAATATGGGAGGTAGAGGACATCTCATAGAATCAATATGTTAATTTTGAAATTAATTAGCTAAGCAATTTGGCCATAATAAGGTAATTAGCCTAAGCTTCAAACCCAATTAATCGTTCATTAGACATCAATTAAAGATTTATTTTTATTAAATTCTCAATTGTCTAAGCTTTCCAAAATGGGCTTTTTTTGTATTTTTAAAATTAGTTATGATTTTTTGAGTTCGCCACTTAAATCAAAAATTTAAGCCAAATTAATCATTTTAAACCATCGGGCCATGGGGATGTTGACATGGGAACACTTTTGACGTGGCACCATGGTATTGGCTATTTAAAACTTCTATCGTGGCTACTGACTCAACAGCGATGGATGTAGTTTTGTTCTAACTATGCAATCTCAAATCGGATGGTCAAGATTAATCATGTGATTAATAATGGATTAAATCAACATTTCTAGCATGATTAATCATGATCATCCATTCTAATCATGCAAAATGGATGGCTTGTGATTTGTCATCCCGTGAGCATCAAAAGATTGATATTGTCCACCTTTTTGCCACTCAATTTGAGCTTAATAGAGCTCATTTGATAGAAAAATTTACTCAAAAATGATCAGGGAAGAAATCTAAGGTGATCCTATGGTGGAAATCACATGAAAATACAATTCACTTTAAAAAAGAGTAACACTTATGGGGTAAATCTATGGTTGCCATATTTTCAGCTGATTGGAGCTAAAGATCGGTGGTCCGTCGATAGAGGTAGCTTCATCTTCAATAGATGAATCCCTGTTGAAAAGATCTTGAGCTATCTCCCTGCCGATCGGTCTATGGACCAAACATCATTGTAGAAGTTGTTGGAGCTGGTCTAGGGATGCCTTTCGGAGGTCGAATTGATCGGGAATCGGTTAGTTGTGGATCAATAGGGCGTGTGGAAGGTTTGGGGAAAGTTAATTTGACTTTGGTGGAAGCTTGGTAAGGTTGGAAGGATGGAGCTCTTGGGCTTAAAGGGATCTTGGTCTCACTAGCGATGGAGTGCATGAGGAGCCCAAAGAATGCTCTAGGACTACTCAGAAAGCTCTGAAGAAGATCTATGTTTTGATTGGATGGGGTGGAGTATACTCTCCTCCCCACTTGAACTAAGGCCAGAGATTGGCTCAACCTTTGGCAGTCATCCGACCAAAGTTAGTGGCCAAAGGTGACAGGGGACTGCTGAGGTGGATGTGTGTAAGAGGTTGACAGAGTATAGTGGGCTTCCATGGAGTGTGCACTCCTCCTTAGGTGGACTAATGATTACCCATGGGTGAGCTCACCCTATCTTGGCCAAAGGCTAAACCCAATAGCCTTAAATTAGGTCAGGTCAGTGGTCTCTTATTTGAGAAAGGACAATGGTGGCTACCAAGGGATGGGGAGTTGGAGAACATCTAAATATGAATTTTGTCCCATTTGGAGGGCATGGTTCAAGGGGTTTGACCCAACCCTGTTCATCATGGGCTGGGCCAACTTGGGTAGGCCCACTTAGGCAAGCCCACTTGGGCAGGACCATGGTGACCTAAGGATGAGTCATGGCAAGTTTGGTTGGGTTTGGACTTGATTTGGTTGTGTTTGGATCAATTTGACTCATGTAGGTCAAATGGGCTCAATTGGACTAAGTTGACCATTTTGACCAAATTAGGTCAAAGTAGGGATTTGGTTAAGTTCAATTGGTCATTTGGAATGAGTTAATGCAATTAGTTTGATTCAATTTGGACTAGATTTGGATTTAGATCATATGGTTCAATTTGGGTCAAATGGGTCATGTTGACCGATTTGACTAAATTGGCCAAATTGGCTTGAGCATGGGTTAGGTATATGCTCAATTGATCATTCATAATTGATTGAAAGAGTTGATTTGAATTTAATTTAATTATGGAGTGATTTAATTTAATTTGACCCTTTAGGTCAAATTGGGCTAAGTAGGTCAATTATGATAGGTTGACCAAATTGGGTTCAATTGAAGGTTGGATGATGTTTAAACTCTAATATCCAATTATTGATTAATTAGAAGTATTGGTTTCAATAAATTTGGTTTAGGATTTGATTTGCCCAATTTTAGGGTCAACATGGGTTAAGTGGCCAAATTGGCTTGGTTAGATTCAATTGGTGGTTGAGTCATGTTCAATATTTAATTTGTGATTGATGAGAGTCATTAGTTGTAATTAATTTGAATTAAAACATAATTTGCTCAAATTTGGCCCTTTAGGTCACTTTGGGTCAACTTGGATCAAGAGGGACAAATTGGCTTAGTTAGGTTCAATTGATTATAGTGGAGTGTTCAATAGTGACCTACAATCATCAATGAAAAGATCGGATAGCTTAATTTGATCTAATGGGCATTTGATTGAAGTTTGGTCTAATTGGGCCTTTTAGGTCACTTTGGGTTGGATGGTTTGGTCAGGTCAATTTGGACTAATTGAGGCTATGGATGGTTGGGATATATTCAATGATGAATTTGAAGTTGATTGGTGGCTTTGGCTACAATTGATTTGGGTTTAATTGAGTTTTCACTTATTTAAACCCATTAGGTAAAACTGGTTAACTTAAGTTACTTGGATCTAATCGATTTAGTTGGCTTGATTGCAAGTGTAGGAAAGGTTTGAAATTATCTATTTGATAGTTAGAATGATTAAGAGAATTAAATTGAGTTTGGTTTGCTAGAATTAGTTTGAATGGAGTTATAAGATTTGAAGTGGGTTAACTTGGGATACGGTTCAAAATAATTTAGCTTGGAGCTTGGATTGGAAACCAAATCTAATAATGGACAATTAATTGGCTTGAGGTTGAGGTTTCAATAATTTGGTTTGGGTTTAAAGTTGATTGATGGGTGTGGGTGTTGGTTTAGGCCTTAGGGTAGGTGGAGCCCACTTATCTTAAGGTAAGCTCTAGTCTTAAGGTTTTTCCCTACAAATCTTTGGGCCTAGGTTTAGTGTTCCATTACTCACTAAAAGTTTCCTAACACTAAGAAGAACCTAAGTGCTTAAAAGGATCCTAGACCTAGGATTGCGGTGAAAATCCTCACTCCAAAAGTGAGGTCAACAATGGCTTAATCATTTTTAGATTAATTTTAATTCCTCTATGTCTCACTAAAAATTCTAAGAGTTTCTTTGAAGTCATCCCAAAGGTACACTTCAAAGGTTTCATCTTTTAAGTGGCAAAGTCTTTCAAAAATAATTCTCAAATCATAGAGAAGTTTTTTTCTTTTTTTTCTTTTGGCAATAACATCAGTGTAGCACATCACTTAATTGTGGATGAGGTCATCAAAAATCATGGTCATGGCCTTTTGGTAAGCATTCTTATGACTGAATGACATAATTGGGTAATAAAAGTTCCTTATCGGGGATCTTAATGCCTTGTGCTTCTCATCTTTATAAGCCATTTTGATTTGATTGTAACCATATAAGCCATCCATGAAAGAGAATATCTCATATGAGAGGCTATTTTAGGCATGAGCTTTGGTATGGGTAACAAAAACTCATTTTTAAGGTAAGCCTTATTTAAGTCTCTCAAATTGACACATATAATGATTTGAACATTTTTCTTTTTTAGTTTGACAATGCTAGCTAACCAAGAAGGGCATTTTTCTTCTCGAACAAAGCCAACATGAAATTTTTTTACTTTTACAATAATTTATTTTTCAATGTCTAACCTCATATGTCAAAGGACTTGCTTTACCGAAATGGTATCAGGTGTAAGCTCATGCTTGTGGACCACCACATCTAGAACTAAATAAGTATCTCGTTAAAGCTCCAACCAAGATAGTCCTTAAACCTTGAGAGTAGTTTGATTAAAATATTTGCATTTGATTCATTTAAAAGTTAGCATATGAAATGTAGGTTGTGGATTAGTTTTCATTCCTAATTTTTTTTCTTAACTCATCAATTATCATTTTAATTTCTTCTTAAAATACTAAGGGTGCATCATGAATTTGAATTCATCTTAGTCTTTTGACATCTCTAAACAATACCCATCTAATAAGTTAGATTGACTTATAAAGAGAAGGTCAAAATAATGAGTGTTAGTTATCGTTAAGGAGCATTCATCATCTTATAATAGTTCCATAGTACCAAATTATGCTAGTTTTAGATTTTAACTTATTAAATTTGGTATCCTATTGCTTTTCTTAGCATTGAGTTGTACTCTTAGACCACTTGTAAGAGATAAAACCACACTTAATTGAATTTTTAAGAGAAAAAGGATACCCATCAAAAGGTAGTTCTATTATTTAATTGAAATTTTCATCTGCAAGTTTTACACCCTCTTCTTAACTTTAAGACTTAAGTGTAGAGTAAAGCTTTTGAACTTTTTTAACTTCTCCAATTAGGTTAGGGGCTACTTTGACTTCAAACTTTATTACCCTATTCTGAGATAGAGATGTTAGAGTTAAAGTGTCCACATATTTATTTACCCATTCATAGATAGAAACTTCAGAGCCACCTTTCAGCTCTTAGACCTAGTCTACATCAATGTTAGACACTAATGAAATTTAAACTTTGATAAAGTACTATTCTTTTCATTTATATTGAAAACCTCTCTTGTTCACATGACTCTTCATCTGAACTGGACTCTAAGTTAATGTGTATTATTGGGATTTTATTTTCAAAAATTTTCCTTTTTTCATCTTTTTATTCATGTCCTTCCCTATTTATCACTTCTTTATTTTCTTTTTCCAGCTAAGTTTTGTATCCATAGAAAAGATAGTTTGCTTTTTGGCAAAATAATAAGTTGTATCTGCGTAAATCAAAATCTATGAATAGACAATGGTTGTATATCTCCTGTTATTACTTGTTCAACTACATCTCATGTACTTGATACACAAATGGAGACTAGAGTGAACCATCTTATATACATGGATGCATAGCTTATCTAAAAAAGCACTAAAAGACATTTTTATGTCTATGATATAAAATTTAGCTTTAGTTTTAAAATCACTTATTTTTAACAACAATGTAATTAAGCCTAAAGCTCTTTCGCCTTTCTTATTCAATCCATGTAGCATCATCTAATCAAAATGAGTCTATGAGAATCCACTCTCAAGTAACTTAAAGTTTTAACATTCATAATATTGATTAATGCACCAGAGTAAACAAGCACTCTAAAAGTTTGAAATTATCCATATTGAATATCATATAGAGAGGTCAGTTGGAAATGTTAGGTTAAGCTCACAGCCCTTATCCCAAGCAGCAACAAATTTTTCTAGAATCTCTTTTAAGGCTCTTTGGAAACTTTCCCTTTGATAACCCTGTGTCTTTTCATGGCATAAGGTTAGATCAATGCCCTCAAGAATGTTTCCCCTCCATGGTTACTGTTCCATTAGTTGCTGCTAGATCGTGAGCCTTCCTGTCTCACTTCCTTTCTTCCTTCCTCTATAGATCCCCACTCATATGCAAATGTGGCTACTAGGGCTCCTAGGGTAGTTGAGGGTTCCATGGACCTGAATGTACTTTTTCCACAATGTTACCATGATCGATATCTAGAAGGAAGTAAAGATGGATTCATTAGGAAAGCTTTAAGAAAAGGGGGAAAACCTGCAATCTTTATTTCAGAATCTAAAAATTGAAATCTTGCTGAACAATATAAGTTCACTCTTGTTTAGAAATTTACTTATAGGCACCCTAAAATGGATTCCATTAAGAGGCATTTCAAAGATCTAAAACTGGTTAGTGAATGAAACATTTGATTATTAGATGGCAAGCACATTATAATAAAATTGTCTAATGTGGAAGACTATGCTAGATTAATCTCTAAGAAGCTTTACCATATAGATAACATCCCTGTCAAAATTTTGAAATGGACTCCTGCATTTGATTATAGCATTGAACCCATTTCAATTAAACTTTAAAGTTTGAAATTACATTTATTCAATAAACAAATCCTTTACTCTATTGCAGCCATATTTGGAAAACCCTTAAAGCTTGATTCACCAACCTTTAACCTCTCAAGACCCTCAATTGCTAGAATACTTGTAGAGATGGATATCATAGGAAACTATGTTGAAGAAGTTTGGGTTGGAATCTAATCAAATGAATATTGGAAAAGAGTTGAAATTGAACAAAAGCCACTTTACTATAGCAAATGCAGAATGTTTGGACACTCATTGCAAAATTGTTTCATTGCACATCCAAAACTTAAAAAATCTAGAATGGATAAAAGGAAATCAATTACAAAACCACCACCTCATAGACCTCCAGATCAGCCCACACCTCATAAACCTCTAGATCAACCCACAACAGATTTCCTTGAAGATATAAAAAACAACAACATGTTAAGAAAACAAACTACTTAACGTGAACCCAATTGGATTATGGAGGAAATATCCCCTCATGGACTAGAATATATAGAACATAATTTTGAAAGAAATATCATGAACACATAATAAGAAATACCAAACAACAATCCTACATAAACACAGGAAACAAATCAAAATTCCATGGATAAAAACACATTAGAAGCTATTATTACCCAAGTAGATACAATACAAGAAGATAGCTCAATGCAGCCATCAGTAAAAAGAACTGATGAAGAATGCAATGATGACATAATAAATGTTGCAGCTAATGAATGGTAGGATTTCAATTAGAAAAAGCAAAATTAGAAAGGAATCAGGGAATTAAAGAACCTACTTGCAAATAAAAGCCAAAGAAAAAAAGATAATTTTGGTGAAGGTTCATCCAAAAGACCCTCAAGGAGTAAACCTACCCCCTCATGTTGAATATAATGATTTAGAACATTAGAGGCATCTATAAGGAAAATGCTTCTAATATACTCAAGAGCCTTGTGAGACACTACAAAATAGACTTCTTTGCAATACTTGAACCTTTGGTAACAACTCAAAATCTCCCTAAGATTCCCTCAATTCACCATCCACCCCAACACTAGCAATAAAATTTGGCTCTTTTGGAAACACAAATTTCATATACAAATTTATTGGATTCAATCAATTTCATTCATATTCATATTTAAGATTCAAATATCTGATTTCTACATTCATCTATGTTGCTTGCTTGAGACAACTATGGAAGGATCTTTGGCAACACATCAAATACATCAGCATGAATACTAATGTCCCTTGGCTTGTTGGAGGGGATCTTAGTATGATTAGCAGCCTAATGGAGAAAAAGGGTGGAAAGAGACCCAATCTATCAGTTCTTATAGAATTTAATGACTTTATTGAAGATGATGATCTATTTGATGCTGGCTTTATTGGATCACCTTTCACTTAGAGAAGGGGGAGAACATATGAAAGACTTGATACAGTACTAATTAATTCAAACTTGTTGAACCATCAATGCAAATTAGAACTGAATCATCTTGCTAGAATGACATCCGAACATTCTCCTTTATTGATTAATTTTAGAAGTATGCCCAAACCATCACACCACCAATTCAAATTTCTTAATATGTGGACACTACACCCAGATTATTATAACTACATCAATAAAGCATGGAGGGGAGTGGAAAATAACAATCCATGAATCAAAATTTGGTTCTTACACAAGGCTACCTCTCAAGCACTCAAAAAATGGAATAAAGAAACTTATGGCAACATACACCACTTAGCTATGCCCACTAAATAATAGATTATCAACACATAGAAAGAATTGATTGTAATATAAAATAACCAAGAAGAAGAGCTGGAGCTGAAACTTGAACAACTGCAAATCAAACTTCAAAAATATATAGGTAGAGAAGAAGATTTCTTAAGACAACAAGCATCCACCAACAACTTCCTACAAGGAGATAGAAACTCTAAATATTTCCATGCATGCATAAAAAAGAGGAGAGAGATGGAGTGTGGATCACTAGCATAAAAAATAATGAAGGAAGATGGTTAACCAATCAAGAAGACCTAATCCAAAGTTAAGTGGAATACTTCTTAAATTTGATTAATCAAAGTCCTAGTAATCCTTCAACCCCTCAATATAATCAGCACCCACCCAACCTGAATAGCATAAAGATAAACAATAAATAGCTAATTATAGTTTCTTTAGAAGAAGAAATTTTAAAAGCTATTAACTCCATGGATGGTTTTAAAGCTATTGGCCCTGATGGGTTTATTGCACTTTTATACCATAAATCATGGCATATCATTGGATCGAATGTCACTAATGCAGTCCCAAGCTTCATCATAGGGAAAAACATGCACAATTCCTTCTTCACTTCAACCATTATTATGATACCTAAAGAAAAAGAAGCAAGCACATGGGATTCATTCAGGCCTATTACTTTAACACCTTTTATTGACAAGATAAATAGTAAGATCATTGCCAACATACTTCAGAACTTGCTTCCTAGCTTGATCTCTCCTAATCAAGCACCATTTTTGAAGGGAAGGAATATCACAGAAAACATACTACTTGCTCAAGAACTATGCAAAGATAATGATAAGAAATGTTGATGAGGCAACATCATCATGAAAATAGATCTTAAGAAATCATTTCATACAATACATTGGACTTTAATTTTTTTAGATCTCTAAAAAAAATGGTTTCTCTGATGAGTTTTGCATCCTTATCTAAAGACTCTTCATCAGCAATCACTATATATGGTACTAAATGGATAATCAAATAGATTTTTCAAGGTTAGTAAAAAAGTTAAACAATGAGACCCCCTCTCCCCTTCTCGCTTCATTTTAGCTTTGGATGTCGTCTCAATAGAATTGAATAAGGAAATGGAATCTAAGCATGGCATTGGATACTCTATAAATGGGAATATGCATATAAGCCATTTGGTTTTCATAGATGACCTTCTAATATTCTACGATGGCAATAAAAAATCTATTAAAGCTCATATGAACATCATTAAAGATTTCTCAACACAATCAAGTATGGAGATTAATACTAATAATTCATTTTTTATTGTAGGAAAAGGAATTAAAAACAATAAAATTAGATGGATCAAATAGAAGACTAAGTTTCAGCAATCCTCCTTTATCTTCTCCTATCTTGGCATCCAACTATATAAAGGGAAACTCAACTCATCTATTTTCTACACACTCATTGAAAAAATTCAAAAAATAATCTAATCTTGGGAAAACTTATTCCTATCATTTGGAGGGAGAATTACATTGATTAAAAGCATTCTTAATTCAATTCCACTATGCGCCACTCAAGTCCAATAAATTCCCAGGAATATCTAAACAAAGATTGAAAGAATGTTGAACAAATTTGTATGAAGTCTTATGGTGTTTATTTTTGGATGTGGGGGAGGACACCATGTAGATCACTGGGGGTACTTATTGAAGTGATCGAGTCTGACTTTGAGGTAGGATGTACTATCTCAAAAGATAAAGGCATCACCCTTCAATGGACCTAATCACCTAATAAGGACTCTTAAGGCATGATGGGTCTTCAAATATTCCATATATTTTCCCCTTACTTTACATAGATGAATAAAATAGGGTTTATATTAAACTGGGTTCTTAAGTTCTCTAAGGAGGTAAACTTCCATAGTTAATTATATCATAGGGAATGAGATTCCCTAAGAATACTCTTGATAAAAGTAGATAATTATTACCTCCAAAGATTTCAAGGTTAGACAATAAAATGATTAGTTATACTTAGAAAGTCAATTGGGAAGGTTCAAGGAGAAGACTTATTTTTGGAATCTAAAGAAAATAAGTAGGGAATGCTCATGATACTAGAAGACCTAGTGAGCATTCTAATCTATACTATGCTTGGACTTTATATATTTGAAAGTGAAGATGTTTTATTCATTTGAGTTGATTTTTTATTAGATCGTTAGGGCTTATAATCCGCCAACACAAGATTGTAGAAATGCCTAAGAGGTGAGAATTTATGCTTGTAGCCTTAAAGAAATAGCTACGTCAGATCCTAAGTCTAGGGAGCTTTAGCATGAGCTAAAGCATGACCTAAATCTAAGCGACAGGTGGACAAGATAGATTATGATGTGTGACAGATAATTCTTAAATTCTCATAAAAAGAGTAATGATAAATTCACACTACTATCGTGCACATTCACAATATTATGAATTTAGTGAAGTTGAAAAGATTTTGATTAAAGTTATATTAACCACACTAGAGATCTGAATCTTATAAGTGCAAATAAATAACTGAAAAGGTATGAACGATCTAACCTATAGTAGATTTAAGATAACCAGCAGCGAAGCGGGGATTAGTTGAAGTCGACCTCTACAAATAGTCCGTCATTGTGGAGATCACGTTCCTTCTTTAGAAGTCCTTCTCTAAGGGTTGTGAGCTCACACACTCAAGTAGTTCGTCACTCAAGAGGAAAGCACACAGAAGAATAGTAAAAGAAATTTAAGAAGATAACTTTTATTCTAAATCCAAGTACCAAGCATTACAAGAGCCTCCCTATTTATGGGATTAAAAGAGAGAGTTAAGAATACTCAAAACTAACTCCAAACTCAAACCTAACACCATCATAACTATACCTACCACCACCTACTACCAAACCTACCACCATAATCAAACCTACCACTCATTCCATACCTACCCAAAATGTCATACCTACTATAATGACTCATGGACCATGACATAAGAATAGCCCAATACATATAAGCTCAAGACATATACAAAATATAAAAGCCCAATAACACATAACTTAAATTATAACTAAAGGCCCAATCATGGATTTAAGCTTTATGATGATGACATCGACGACGGTGATGATGATGTCCTACATCAGCACTCCCCGACTTTAAAGGATTCTCCTCTGGAGATTGAAAATCCAAGTACTCTTGTAATAATTGTGAGTCTAGTTGATGTAACTCATCAAATGTAAGCCATGAATCTTCAAGTGGAGAAAGACCTTTCCAACGAATGAGAAACCTTTGAGTGCCTCCATCAGATGTGATGATAATTTGATCTTCTAAAATTCGATCTAGATGATGTGATCTTAAGCAGCGAGATGTTATAGGAGTCGGTGATGAAGTATGAACCTACATGTCAGTACTATTTGTAGAGGGAATAGTATTATCCGTGGCTTGCCCATGGTACAATGTTAAATCTGATACATTGAATATTAGAGAAATCCCAGCATTCATTGGAAGATCTATTTCATAAGCATTATCATTTATCTTAATTACAAGTTTATAAGGACCAGATCTCTTGAGAGTTAATTTCTTAAGAGTTTCAGTTGGAAATCTCCCAAGTCTAACTTTAACAAGAACCAAATCTCCCTCATTAAATTTTACATATCGTCTATGCATCAACATTAGCTTTATATTTATCATAACTCATAATAAGTTTTTGTTGAATTACATGATGTAAATCGTTCATGCTTTGTACAAATGAAGATGCAAATGCACTAGACCTATATGTTACAGGCAATTCAACAAGATCAATTAGTTTTCTTAGATCATAATCAGTTACAATATGAAAAGGACTCATACCAGTTGACATATTAATTGAACTATTATAAGCAAACTCTGCAGTATGAAGAACTAGGTCCCAACTAATAGTATGATCGGTCACCAGACACCTAAGTAAATTTCCTAAGCTTCTATTAGCAACTTTGTCCATCTGTTTGAGGGTGGTAAGTCAGAGAAAATAAGAGTTTTGTGCCAAGCTTTTTCCATAAAGTTTTTCAAAAATAGCTCATAAACCTTACGTCATGATTAGACACAATTTTCTTAGGAAGTCTACGTGTTTAACTATCTCGAAAGAAAATTATATATATGTGATGTCTTATAACATGAAATGAAGTGTGCCATTTTAGAAAATAAGTCAACAACTATAAGATAGAGTCAAAACATTGTACAGTGTGAGGTAATCCTAAGATGAAGTCCATACTAAGATCTTCCCATGGTTTGTGGGGAATTGGGAGTGGTGTATAGACCATAATTTTGTTTTCCACTTTTGCTACTGCAATGACATTGGGCAATGATACGAGCAACATTTTTTTTAAGACTAGGCTAAAAGAACCTATCCTCCATCTTAGCTATTGTCTTATCATGACCAAAATGACCAGACACACCTCCTGAATAAATTTCCTCAACAAAAAAATTTTGAAGTGATGAATCTGGGATACATAGTTGTGTGCCATGAAAGAGATAGTTGTCTCGTATTTGATAATCTGGACTATTAATTGAAACATCAAATTTCAAAGATTCAAAAATTTGTTAAAAATCTTTACAATTAGGATAATCATCTTTAACCTTTTCGAATCCAGTAACCTTCACACTCATTGTATTTAATAATGTACATATTCTACTTAAGGCATCTGCAACTTTATTCTTGGCACCAGATTTATGCTTAAGAACAAACATATATTCTTGAAGAAATTGAACCCATTTTGCATGACGAGAACTAAGTTTCTTTTGAGTGTTTAGATATTTAAGCACTTCGTGATCAGAATAAAGTATAAATTCTAGTGAAAGAAGATAATGTCACCAATAACATAAAGTTTGGATGATAATGTCCATCATATGTGGAATATCGTTGAAGCGCTTCATTTAATTTTTCACTAAAGAAAGCAATAGGATGACCTTCTTGTTTAAGAACACCTCCAATACCAACTCCAGAAGCATCACATGATACCTCAAATACTTTGCCAAAATTTGGCAATTTCAATATCAGTGGAGTTGTTAAAAGTTCTTTAATTTTAGAAAAGGCATCAGCAACTGCCTTTGTCCAAACAAAGTCTCCTTTTTTAAGACATTGAGTTATCAGGACCATAATAGTGCTAAATCCAAGAATAAATCTTCGATAAAATGTGGCTAACCCATGAAAACTATGTACGTCATGAATTGTGGTTGGGGTATGCCACTCTTGAATAGCCCTAATTTTTTCAGGATCAGCAGAGATGCCATCACAAAAAATAATGAATCCTGAGAAGATTACTGAAGACATCATAAATGAGCATTTTTTTAACTGAACATATAGTCTTTCCATACAAAGAACTTCAAAGACTTGTCATAAATATTTCTCATGATCGCCCTTAGTTTGACTAAAAATTAAAATATCATTAAAGTACACAACTAAAAATTTTTCAATGAACAATCATAAGATATGAGTCCTCACTTCCATAAATGAACTTGGAGCATTAGTCAATCCAAAAGGCATTACTAGCCATTCATACAAACCATCTTTTGTCTTGAATAATGTTTTCCATTCATCACCTTCTCTCATACGAATTTGATGATATCCACTTCTAAGATCAATTTTAGAGAAAACTATTGATCCAACCATCATATTTAATATGTCATCAAGTGTAGGTATGGGGAACCTATACTTAACAGTGATTTTATTTATAGCATGACTACCTACACACATACACCAAGTACCATCTTTCTTTGGGGTAAGAAGAGCAGGCACTGCACATGGAGATAAACTTTCCCTGATAAATCCTTTTGCTAATAAATCATCAACTTGTCATTTTAGCTCTGTATGTTCATTTGGGTTCATATGATAATGTGGCAAATTTGGGAGTGATGAACCAGGAATTAGCTCTATACCATGTTAGATACTTCTTAATGGGGGAAGCTCACTAGGAAGTTCTTCAGGACAAATATCTTGATATTTTAATAAAAGTTCACATACTGCATATGAGAATGATTTAAGACAAGGTTGATTTTTAGAGGTTAGGACAACTAATGCAAAAATGATATTCCCATTAATCTCATGTTGAAATTGACATTTATTAATAATATGTAGGGATTTCTTTTCTATGGGAGGAGAAGAATTTTGGGGTTGAAATGGAGTGACCTTTTTAGGCTTAGCTAGATTTAAGACAATTCTCTTACCTTGAAAATTAAAAGCATATGTATTAGATCGCCCATAATTTGTGACATCCATATCAAAAAAACAAAGGTCTACCTAAAAGTATATGAACAACATCCATCGGAAGAACATCACACCAAATTTTATCACTATATTCTCCTAATTGAATGGGTACAAAACAACATTGAGATATAGAGATAGAGGTGTTATCTACCTAAGCAATCTTATAAGGCTATGGGTGGGTCTCTGGGGTGAGCTTCATCCTAGCTAAAGTAGAGGTAGCAATAACATTCATGCAGGTGCCACTATCAATGATTAACTGACACGTCTTTTCACCACTCTTAAAATAAGTGTGGAAAATTGACGTGCGCCTCCAATCAATATTAGCTCGTGGGGTAGCTAACACACAATGCATAATCTAATGCTTCTTCTACATCACTAGCTTCTTCACAAGGGTCAACTGCAATTTGATTATCATTATTTTCATTTTGTTGATCCTCATTTTCATAATCTAAGTGTAAGTTTTGACGAGGAGAAGTACTTAGATAATGACCAATTTTACCATTTGTAAAACAAGTAATGCTAGAAGTCTTAGAACCAGATGTTCCCACTAAAGCTTCTCCTTTTGTTTCACTAAGTCCTTTAGGAACTGCTAAAGTAGGAGGGGTAACACGCGATTGAGAGTTGTTTGTAGATGAAGTTGTGAATCGCTTATAAGATTGTGATATAAGATATTGTTCAATTTGAGTCGCCACTCGAAATGCATCCTCAAGAGAATAAATTTCTTGGGTTATCATTTCATTATGAATATCAGATCATAACCCAAATCTAAATCTAGAGATTTAGGTGCGGTGTTCCTCTCTAACATCACAACGGGTCATCAATTCATCAAACCGTGTCATATACTCAACAACAGTTGAAGATCCTTGTTTAAGCATAGTCATTTCTTCCATAAGTTGATCAAGAAAATTTAATAGTACATATTTTAGCTTTAAAATTTATTTCATCTCATCCCAAGAAGCAATAGGTGGTTAACCTAATCATTGATATTTTCGTATGAGTTTAATCCAACAAGTCTTAGCATGGCTAGTTAGTTTCATGCAGGCAAAGCGAACTTGTCTTTCTTCCGACATGGGCATCCAATCAAAATATTGGTCCATATATACTAACCAATCTAATAAAATTTTAGGATCAAGTCAACCATCAAAAGTAGGTGTATCAATTTTAACCCTACGAATAACATCATCATCAGGTTCTCTAAGTGTACGTCGAGGGACAACAAAATTAGATAATGGCTCTTGATAATGTCGAGGATAATTCTCATAAGGTGTTCGATGAGCATAACCTTCATCTAGTCTTAATTGTCTTCCTATTCGATGAAGTGGGTGAGTAAGTACCTCATCAAACTCAGGATATTCATTAAAGTTGTTCCTAGGGTGATAACGAGGTCTAATAAGAGAATGTGGATGAGGCGGGAGAGGAAGAGGAACGGGATCGACAGGATGACCTTCTCTCACTTCAAGTTGGTGTTCTAGGATTGGCTTAGTTTCTAGTGAATGTGTTGTAAGCCTACCAACTTTTTGTTCTAAGGCTTTAAATCTTTTTTGGAATTCATTAAAGGTTTGTTGGTGCATAAGGGTAAGCTTTTCTATTTTTTCTAGTAAAAATTCATAGGAATCATATTTTTCATCTAAGGATTGATCTTGATATCTAAGACCACTACGAGTTGACATGATGATATTCTTTTAAAAATTTTAATATAAGCAAATATTTAATTAATTTTTTAAAAAAAAATATGCAATGCAATGAAATCAAAGACACGATTAAAAAGGTAAGTAAATGCCATAATTAGATAAAAATTTTATATTTTTTTTTGTAAATAATGAATTATAAGATTACTCTAATGCCAAAAATAAAACTCAATACGAAACAAGATGTTCCCAAAGAAGCATACTTGCTCTGATACCAAATATGATGTAGGACAAGGGTGCTTTTTAGGATATGATGTTTATTACACCGATAATTCTTAAATTCTCACAAAAAGTTATGAACGATCTAACCTGGAGCAGATTTAAAATAACCAGCAGTGAAGCAGGGATAAGTTGAAGTCAGCCTCTACAAACAGTCCATCGTTGTGGAGATCACGTTCCTTCCTTAGAAGTCCTTCTCTAAGGGTTGTGAGCTCACACACTCAAGTAGTCCGTCACTCAAGAGGAAAGCACACAGAGAATAGTAAAAGAAATTGATGAAGATAAATTTTATTCCAAATCCAAGTACCAAGCATTACAAGAGCCTCCCTATTTATAGGATTGAAAGAGAGAGTTAAGAATACTCAAACCTAACTCCAAACTCAGACCTAACACCATCATAACTACACCTACCATCACCTACTACCAAATCTACCACCATTATCAAACCTACCACTCATTCCATACCTACCCAAAATGTCATACCTACTACAATGACTCATGGGCCATGACATAAGAATAGCACAACACATATAAGCTCAAGACATATACAAAATATAAAAGCCTAATAATACATAACTTAAATTATAACAAAAGGCCCAATCATGGATTTAAGCTTTATGATGATGACATCGACGGCGGTGATGATGACGCCCTGCCTCAGATTATCTCCATAAGAGAGAGTAAACCTGTCCAATTTTTGGACTTACAACTGCTTAGAGTGGCCGCCAGTTAACATCTCCTATGCTTTAAATCCATGTAGTCTGGACTTATGAATTGTAAGATAGCCAGAGTAGTTATTTAATTTCATAGAGACTAAAATCCTAAACCCACTCCCTAAGAGACTAGAGCATGAGTGGTATAAGCATATGACTTAATCTACAAGTGCAAAATCTTTTCAAATTTGATTTCATTTTGACACAATGTTTTATACAAAGGCTTTAGGATTTATTTATGCCTAAATGCATGATGAAATAGATTATTGGCTAAATCAAAAGAGAGAGGGTAAAGCTCTGTCATCAATGGTTGCTCTCATAGGTAAAGCGGTCCTTATTGTGTAAGGACAAAGGCCCTCATTTCTGGCATGAGTGATAGAAGATGCATGCATGATGTGTGACATACAACATACAACTGAGGGGTTGCTAAATCTTTTAATTATCTTGCTTATAGCTTAGGCTTTTGGGTGAAGTTATGGGTTGTTTAAAACTTTAATTATGAGTGATTAACTGGATATAAAATTTATTTTATCCTAAGAGCCTATTGCATCCTGGCCACACATAAAAGCATAAAATATTAGGAAACTATGAAAAGGAGGCAATCCTATTACGCAATCTAAATAAATCATCAATCAATTTTATAAGCTACCATAAAAGAATAAGAGGCCGGTGTAGTCAGGTACCATCATACATCCCAAAAATAAGAAAATATGGGTAACCGAGCTCTACTCTTATACAACCCGATATATGAAAGAATAATTATAATTAAAAATGAATACATATTATGGGGGTCTTCATTCTTCATTTCTTCATGTCATCCATCTTCTTCACTTCTGATTTGATTGTGCTTCAAAGGCATCACAGGACCTCCCAGGACTATGCCTTCTAGCCACTACGCATCCTAATCCCCCATAGCACTAATCATAATCCTATTGCAAAGGTTACATTTATATAGGTGAAAGTAAATCTAACTACACCTACAAAACAAAGGTTAGCTAAACATACATACAATCCCAAGCAATTATATGTATAATTTGGATTTAGTACCCTGTACATAGGTAACCAAGCCCACTTGTCCTAATTTGGATTACGCTTAGGGGCTTAAGAAACCTGCAAAGAGAGCATTTATATTTATTTTTAAGCATCCCCTTAAGCATAATCTTCTGTAGAAGACATGATTATTCTAAGAGCAGTCTAACATCCAGTCTATGAAGCACACACCCTAACATTCAATCTAAAACATTGCATCAAAAAATAAAATATACATCACACATACACTATCCTAACTTAAGACTAAAAGTGGTGGCTAAATTATAATGTTTGTGTTAAGGATTTGTGTGGTACATCTAAACTAAGCATTAGAGTTATATTTATTTAAGTTTGAAAAATTTTCAAGTTAACATGATTGTGGGTTTCATTCAAAGTTGTTTAATTGATTTGTTAATTTTTAATTTATATTTTTTTCATGTGATTTATACTTAGCAATTAAGTGTTATAATGAGAAGGAAGAGGATTTCCCTCTTTCATCCCTACCTGAAGCCACATTCTAAAGCATATTAATTTGAATTAGTTCTTTTAGTGAAGGGCTTATTTAATTATTTATAATTAATCCTAAGTTCAGGTTAGCTTTAAATGGCCTTATCCAATATGAAAGGCTCCTTCAGATTAGTCAAATTAAATTACTATCACATGAAGTATACTAAGTCATTCCTTTCCATCACATGTAACATGCCTATCATTTAATACTTAGCATATCTATGCATGTAGTATGTTTTAGCACACTTATATGATGATGAATGTGTATGTTTGGAATTTTTATTTTTAATTTAGTTGAACTATACCAACATATAAATTAAAGATATGTCCAAATTCTAATACCAAAATACATAAGGATATAATCACATAAGTATGTGTCATTGTTAGCCAGGGAAGTGAGATAATCAAATGACCTCTTTGGGGCTAGCTAAAGCCTTGTATTCCTGGGATGTCCAGACTATATACTTATTAATATTCCAAACCTATGTAAATCAATATATACATGAATAGAGAAAAGAGAGCACTAATTTATATATAACATGTGCTAATAACTTAGGTGAATATGGATGCATGCATTTTTAATATAAAAGGAGATCTTTATCTATTAATTAAGCACACATACACATGTATAAAAGATATAAGCAAGTATGTGCCATTGTTAACCAAGGAAGTGAGGTAATCAAATGACCTCCTTGGGGCTACTTAAGGCCTTGTATTCCTAGGATGTTCAGACTAAACACTTGCTATATTAAATACATATTAATTTATACATAACTATAAGGATGCAAACCATGCAAAGATTATATTTTCTTTAATTAAAATATTTAGGCATATCAATTAAAGCTCTATCCAAATTCTAATACTAAAATACATAGGGATAAAACTAAATGAGTATGGGGCTACTTAAAGCCTCATATTCCTGGGATGTCCTGACTATATACCCATTATTGTTCAAACTTACGTAAATATATATATGAATAATAAGAAAGATTGCTTTATTTAATATGCTTAATTTATGAACACATGAAAATCCTATATGTATTCGTAACTACTATCACTCCACACATTATTATTTATTTATAAATTTTTGGGATGTAGATTTGAATTTATTAGTGATAATAGCCATAAATATATTAAGTTAAACCAACACATGCAAGCTTACATAAAGAAAATTCATTTGATTCATTTAAATTTAAAAACATAATGTATGAAGTCAAACGACATACAATATTTAAAGTGATTGGAAAGAATAACTAAGTACAAACACATAGTTCATTCAACTAAATTAATTCCTAAGGACAATCACATCAAATAAACTCATTTGAAGAAAACTAAAGTTCATTATTAATTTATGGTTTAGGATTTTGATCAATTTCAAAGAGGAGAGCATTTATTTGTTGTTTTAATCCCATTCGCATATTGGTGAACTTAATTGGTTTAAGAAGAGGTAATTAAGTGGATTTTATGAATTAATTAAGTTGGGTCCTTAATTAAATCAATTGATCATCCTTTCCTATGCTTCTTTAATTCAATTAACCACTTAATTATGAGCCACAAATGACATGAACATGTGAGGAAATAAAATTACAATGATCCTATAGGGACATAATGCAAATGGCTTGTAATTAAAGGTTAATTAAATTAAACAATTTAATTAACTACTTTTATGATTTTCCCACACTTGTGAAGTAATCATAATTTCCTTAACGGTCTTTATATTATTAAACACATTAAGAGGAACCCTTAATTCCATTGCTAATTATCTGATATGATCATGATTCTAATTAAATTAATTAAGCCACTTAATTACCTAAATAATCCTTAATTAATCTTCACATTAATTAATTTTCTTTCAAAATGAAGTGGACTTAGGAAAAGAAGCTAGGAAAGAGGTCCTGACCACACTCCCCTTGTTCATTTACTATTAGATAGTGATTAGTGAGCTTAATTAATTAATTTATTACTATTTAGAGTGCAAATTAGCCATTAAGTGGATTAAGAGAGTAATTAGGACTTAAATGATCAATTTCCTTATTTGACCAAGTAATAAATCCAAAGAAAATTATGACAGATAGAAGTCATCTCATTAAACTAACACACAAAGTTTGGAATTAATTACTTAGGTAATTAGGGCTTAATTAAGCTAATTAAGTTTTTATTTAAACTTTAATTAAGTCTTAATCATTATTCAAAATTAATTGAAATTAATTTTATTTAAATCTCTTCTAATTTACCTTTAAAATGAGTATTTATTTATATTTTTGGATTTATCTACAATTTGTTATAAATTTTCAAAGATTTAGCCATTAAATTAATTTAATTAAGCCTAATCCTATCGATGCCATGTGGACCATTGAAGGGCGCGCTTTCCACATGGCATACTTTTCACATGGCATTGTGGGATTGGTTACTTAAACACATTCGAGTGAGAGCTTACATGGTTGGCGGCTAACGCAGTTTCATCCCCATCGTCTGATCTAGATCGAACGGTGGAGATTAAACCCGCAGTTCTTATAGGATAAAATGGATCAGATCTAACAGATTAATCATGACCATCCATTCTGATCATGTAGAATAGATGGTGCTTGATCTATCATCCCCTGAGCGATAAGAGACGGACACCCCGTCCATCTTTCTGAGCTTGAATGACCATGAAATTGATCCCAAACCTTCACAAGGAAGATTCGAAGGGATCCAATGGTCAAGATTGCATGACATATAACTTTTCTTTGAAAAGGCCAAAATGAATTTTACCAAATCTCAATTTAATGGAAATTTTCTCGCTGGAGCTCAAGATCAGTGGTGCAATGCTTGAGAAAGCTTCTCTTAGATAAGGCAAGACCATGCTAAGTAGCATGCATGATGGTTCCTTATCATTGGCTTTGTGGACCACAAACTAACAATTTGTAGAAGGATGTTGATCAAAATAACACCTTCGGTGGTCATGGAGCTCAGGGAAAGTTTTATTCTCGACAAAGAAAGATGTTTGTCAAATTAATTTCAGTTCAGTTGAGATTTGAGGGAGTTGGATCGATGGAGGCATTGCCCTATTTTAGATCAAGCGAGTCCAACGTCGGGAAGGAACGGAAGGCTTGGGGGCTTGGGAAATACTCAGGGAGTTCATTTTAGTGTGCTCGAGCTCTCTGAGGTTTCAATTCTATGAGTTCAGTCAAAATGAGGGGTATATCCCACTCCTTGGATCGGCCTCGATTGCTCCATCAAAATAGGGCAAGGCTGGCAAGTGGAGAGAAAGAGAGTTAACTTGCCAGTTTTGGGTATAATCCCATGTGGGGAGGCTTAGCCATTGGATAATTCCTTGGATTGGGTTCAGTTTGGGTTGGGCTAGTTTCAGGATGACCTAAGGTGAGTCTAGGATGGTTTGGACTTAGTTTCAATGGGTTTGGCCTTGGTTCAAATGGGTTTGGTTCAGTTTGACCTATGTAAGTCAAATTGGGCTAGGTTGGGTTAAGTTGACCAATTGGTAAAATTGGATCAAATCAAGGCTTGGGTAAAGTTCAAATGAGTATTTGAAGGTTTTTGGTTCAGTTGGTTTGAGTCAATTTGACTTGGATTTAATTTTAGCTCATCTGAATTTATCTAGGTCAAATGGGTCAAGTTGACCAATTTGACCAAATTGGCCAAATTAGCTTGGGTTAGTGGTTGATTTGGGTTTGATTGATCAATTGAAGATTATTGTAGGCTTCAATTTTAATTAATTTGGATTTAGTTTTGATTTAGGCCAATTTTGACCCTTTATGTTAATTTAGGATAAATGGGTCAATTGGGTTAAATTGGTCAAATTGGGTTCAATTGAGGCTTTGGTCAAGTTCAACAATCAATTTGGAATGAACTTGAGCCATTAGTTGCAATCAATTTGTATTATATTTTGATTTGACCCAATTTGGTCTTTTAGGTCAAATTGGGTCAACTTGGGTCAAAGGGCTAATTGGATTTGGTTTGGCTCAATTGAGGGACAAGTTATGTTGAAATGTTAATTATAGGTTGGGTTGGCCATTAGTTTCAATTAATTTGGCTTAGGATGGAATTTGGCTAGTTTGGTTCATGTAGGTTAAGTGGGTTGGCATGATCAAATGACCAAGTTGACTTAATTTGACCCAATTGATGACAATTGATCAATCAAGGATGGTTGATGATCATCATAGGAGATTTTGATAGGTTTGATTCAATACAATTTGGGTTGGATTGAAGTTTGGTTCAAATAGGTCAAATTGGTCACCTTAGATTAAGTGAACCAATTTGGCTTAGTTGAATTGATTTTGGGTTGAATTGAGTTTAGTTGATTTTATATATGGATTTAAGATTGATTTATAGCTTTGATTGCAATTGATTTGGGTTAGAATAAATTTTGGTTCATTTGAATATTTGAAGTCAAATGGGTTTGGTTAGATTAGATTGAATTAATTTTGGCATGATGATTTAATTGTAGATTTCATTTATATTTGGGATGAGGATTGGGGAAATAATTGATCTATGAGAAAATCAACTGAGTGTTATTTGGATTGAATGAAGTTTTGGTTAAGTCCATAGGATCAAATCAAATTGCTTAGGCTAAGTTTGATTGAATTGAATTGGATTTTGGTTTAGGTCATTTGAATGTAGGTTTCATTTATATTTGGAAAGATAATTAAAGAAATAATTGATTCATGAGAAAATCAATTTAATTTGATTTGGATTGAAGGAAATTTTGGCTAAGTACATGGGATCAAATCATATGGCCTAGGTTAAGTTTGATTGAATTGATTTGGATTTTATTTAGATTATAAGTTTCAATCATTTGGTTTGAAATGTGGATTTGAATTTGGTACTTGAATTTGGATGAATTAAACTTGAGGTTTGGTTTAGGCTAAAGAGGTAGACATAGATTGGGTTTAAGCTATAGGGTAGATAAGTCACTCTAAGTCCTAAGACATAGTCTAATCCTATGATTAACCTTTCTAAGTCTCTAGGCTTAGTTTAAGTGTTCACTTAATTGCTAGAAGTGTCATATGATTAAAAAAGTCTTAGTCTTTAGAAGAATCCTAAATATAAGAAGAGAAAATTGAGTCCTCACTCCAAAAGTGAGGTCAACAAGCCCCAAACACAATACCATCCATTGGACAAGCTGGAAGAAAGTATGAAAACCAACCAAAAATGGGGGGTCTTGGAATCAAATCACTTGAGGATAACATCATATGCAACACAATTAAACTTTGTATCATGTTTAGAGAAAGAAAAACTCTATGGGCAAACTTCATGTTTAATAATTATTGTTAACATTCACAATCAATGGCCATCAATCCAAAAAAAATATGATTCCTCCTTATGGAATACTTTGCTGAAACACTGGATAAAAGCTGAAGACCTCATATTTTGGGATATAAAAAAAGGAAAGATCAACTTCTGGATTGTTCATTGGATAGGTGATGAACCACTCGCCAAATGCAGGATTGATAATGAAACTTATAAGTCACAAAAAGTTGTTGGTTTTTTGAAAGAATTTAAATGGGATGAAGAAATGCTAAAAATTTACCTTTTTTGCATGGAGGGGAATTTTATTGATTACTAGAAGATTACAGTAATCCAAAAAAATAGAAAGGAAGAGGCTGGTTACAAGTGTTTTGTTCTAATGTATGGGAGGCCTAGCTTGTGACTATGTTCAAGTAAGCGCATCTCTTTGTCAAGGTATTTGGAGGATGGGAGGATTTGATGTTGTGCTTGATGTTGTGCTCCACATTTTGCAAGTAGATCAGTAGGCCTATTTCCTTCCCTCCATATATGAAAGCAACAGATTTTAAGGTTCCTTCTTAGCTTATTAATGGCCTTAAGGAGGTTGTTAATGATCCAAGGTGGGTGTTTTTCTTGATCTTCATTCAGGATTAGTATGAGAGGTAATGAGTTTAATTCAATTCAGTAAAGGAGGTGGGGTCTTCTTGAGGCTAGGAGGAGAGCAAGATGAAGTGCTGAAGTCTCAGCATGAAGAGATGAAAGAACCTTATAAAGCATGGAGTGGAAGTTTATACAATCACCATTAAAGTTTCTGAATATTACACTAATTCCAGCATTATTATTTTTCGTATTGAAGGTGCCATCTATATTAATTTTCAGGTAGTCTAGGATCGGCTTCTTCTAGAAGACAAGGTTGTAGGTTGGCGGTTGGTAGTTGGCTGTGTTCACATATTTGTTTTTCTAGTTCAGATATTCTCCACTTTCCGTTAGATGGAAGTGGGATTTGATCTTAAGAGCAATAAATTGAGCATTGATGTTGGAAGCATTATTCTTGATATTATTTCTAGTAATCCAAATGAACTAAAGGATGATAAGGATTGAAAATTTTGGAGGGTTGCTTGTATGTTTCTTGATTTGATTTGTCTAATAGTTGAACAAAGTTGAAGAGATCATCAACAATATGGTCTTTTGTTTGTTTAGAAAAGATATGCCATAGGGTTTTGTTGAATTTACAATGGATAAAAGTATGAAGGAGATCTTCGTCTTCTTCCTTACATAAATGGCATCTTGAGGGAAGTTTAAGGCCATTAAGTTTGAGGATATAATCAAGGGGAAGCAAGTGGTGAAAGAGTCTCCAACCAAAAAAGGCTATTGAGGGATAGGTATTTAGGTTATAAATAGCTTTCCCCCAAGGAACAAAGTTGGAGTCTTTCCACCAAATTGAAAGGAGGATATTGTGGATTGAGTTGTGTTTAGAAAAGCCTTTGTTGATCAATGTGTCTTTTCTTTTAGGGTTGATAGGCATGCTACAGATTTTGCAACAATTTTGAGGTGGTAGAGTAGCTTGGAGTTTATGCAAATCTGAGTCATCATTTGACCAGAAAGCTTTAATAGGGAAATTATGAAGAGGCCTTGAATCAGCAAAATTTAGATCGAGGGATTCCTCCACAAATCTGAGTCATCATTTGTAGTATTTTTCCATGCATGTATTTGGCCCATAGTGATTTTCTTCCCTAAGTTTTATCCATAGTTTGTATATATTATCTTTGATATTATCTTCAATGGATTAAAAGCCCAAACCACCTTTACTGACCAATTTGCATAAGTTTTTTCAGCTACTCCAATGGGTGGACTTGTGGTTGTGACTCCATATAAATCAATTAAGCATTCTTTCGATTCTCCTTTGGATCAATTTTAGAATGTGTTGGACCTGGGTAGTTTACAAAAGAATTGAGTTGATAATGCTTTTGGTAATGGTAATCCTTCCACCAAAGGAGAGAAAGGTGTTCTCCCAAGAGTTGATTCATTGCTAGATTTTGTCAATTAGATCATAAAAAAGAGCTGATGTGGCTTTTCCTTTGTAAAGCTTGATTCTAAGGTAAGGGAGGGGGAGCTTTATGTGAGTGAAACTAGTTTTCTCAATGATCCATTTGATTTTAGATTTGTTGGTATGTTTTCCTATGATGAAGAGACATTTGTTAGTTTTTAAAGACATACCAAAGAGGGTCATGAAGTCCTTGATAATTTCCACATGTGTGTTGATTGCTCTTTTATTTCCATTACTAAAGAAGAGGAGGACATCAGCAAAGGTCAAACAAGAGATGATTATGTTCTTAGTAGAGTGATATTTTATGTTCTTGTTTGAAGAAGAGATTTTGTTCAGCTCTCTAGAAAGGATGTCCAAAGCCAAAATGAAAAGTGTGGGGAATAGGGGGTCACCTTGTTTAACACCTTTGGATGATTGGAAGAGGCCACTAGCTTAGCCATTGAGAAGAATTTTGAAGTGGTTATTGGAGAGCAGGGTTTCAATGATCAGGAAAAGTTTGTTTGAAACTGTTTCACTTTTAGGGAGTTGAGAAGGAATTCTCAGCTAAGAGTGTTAAAGGCTTTCTCAATCTTCATCAATACATTGCCCCCTCAACATTCTTTATCAATGTCCTTGATCAACTCTTAAGCTAGAAGGATGTTTTCAGCAATATTTCTCCCTTTGATGAAGGTAGTTTGGTTTGGGTAGATGAGAGTTGGGAGGATCTTCTAAAGTCTTATTGTAATAATTTTGTTGATAAGTTTGTTGACAACAAGTGTTTAGCATATTGGTTTTAACTTATCCTAGTTGTGGAAAATTTTGTTTTTGGGAATTAATATAATGACTGAAGTTGTGAAATACTTGTTGCAGCTCACGTCAGTGAAATAGGTTTGAATGACTTTGATTACTTCAGCTTTTATGACTTTTTAAGTTTTCTGATAAAAATGAGTAGTGAAACCATCAGGACCAGCTATTTTATATCCATCCATGGAGTTAAGTGCATTCTAGATCTCTTCCTCATTGAGGGTAGAGGTAAGTTCCTCATTATTGATTAGGACCTTTTCAAAGTCAAAAGAATTCTTGTTAAGGAGAGGTAGCCAAATATGGTTCTAGGGGTGGCTAAAGTTTTTAGAGAAGAAGCTAACACACTCTTCAATAATTCCCTCATTGTGAGTGATCCAATTACAATCAGCATGTTTGATTTTCTTCACCCATTTTTCTTCTCTTTTCTTTTTTATGCTAGCATGGAAGAATTTGGAGTTTCTATCTCCTTGTAAGAAGTTTTTAATAGCTACTTTCTATCTAAGATAGTCTTCTTCTCTAGTGCTGAATTGTTGGAGCTTAAGATGAAGATTATTTAGTTGGTCCTCAAGAGTAGAGGTATCACTGTCTTTCATGTGGGAAATCTCTGGCTCAAGTTTGTCTATCTCCTCTTCAGCAGTTTTGACCTAATGGTGGATATTTCAAAAAATCTCCTTGTTCTAGTTTTTTAGCTTATAAGTAACATTCTTATGAAGAATCCAAAGGTGAAGCCAAAGGCTGTTGTTTTCACCTCCTTGCCAAAGTTTAGTAATGCATTGGATAAAGTCTGGGTGGGAAGTCCACAAGTTGAGGATTCTAAAGGGTTATGTTTGGTCTGGATGTGAAGTTGAAGCTAACCAACAAAGGATAATGATCTGAAGCAATTCTAGCAAGATGAAGAACTTCCAAATTGTAAAATGAAGAGTGCCATTTAGGGTTAGTGATGACTCTATCCCAACTGAAAGGTTTTACTTTGAAGCCAACATTAAAAAGGTTGGCCTCATCTATGCATTCAATAAATTCTAAGATAATTGATAGGTTTGGTTTTCTACCCCCTTATTTTTCAACTAGGCTTAAGATCATATGGAGGTCACCTACAACAAGTCAAGGGTCTTTAGTTTGCATACTAATTTGTTTTATATCCTCTTAAAGTTTCAATCTCTATTGATGGTTACAAGTAACATAAATGATTATGACAAAGAAATTATAATTAAAATCTTATAGGTGGAAGCGGAGGAATTGGTTTGAGTCAATGAATATATGAATCTAGTATCATGGTTTAAAGAAGAGCCAACTTTTGTTGCTGGAGTTATCGATGAAGGTAAAGTTAGGGAAGCATCAATTAATTTTTTTAAAGGTTGTGGCTTTGAATAAAAGGCTTTAGTATTACAAATAGATCAGGTGAGTGGGATCTAACAAGGATTTTAAGTCTATTAGAGGCATTGGCCTTGTCAATACCTCAAATGTTCCAGATTAAGTGGTAATTCATCTAGGAGTAGAGTTACTTATAGTTTTTTCCAAGAAGTACCTTCTTCCCTATTATGGTCTCCAATATATTGATTTGTTTTAGTAAGAATATGTTTCAATTCTATGGATCCTTTCTACATTTTTTTCTTATTCTTGGATGTGTGCCACTCATCCATAGCTTGATTGTAGATATCATCATATTTCAACTGATAGTGAAGAGGGAGATAGGTGTCCTTTACTATATTTTGGCCTTGTTCAAGTGGGAGATGTTCAGAGTTTATGTTGCAATTCAGTAGGTTTGGTGCACTAGGTAACTATCCCTCAAAAGGTATAAGAATTCTGCCAGTGAAAGAAAAGGTTGATGCTGCTAGCTACTGTTCTTCAGATAGGACAAAGTCGTGAATGTGGTTTCTTTTTAGGATGTTATGATTAGCTGTGGTATACAAAAAATATAAATGTTCAGGGTCTCTACAGTGGATTTGTTGGGCTATTTCAACAGTAAGATGTCCATCAGATTGTTCAAAATTCTTACCAAGGATTGAGAAGGGTGGTACTATCTATTGTTGTACTCTAGCTTGGAAAGAGTTTGGGTTGGGATTCTTGTGCAGGATATGATAGTTTACTATGGTGTGGGTTGTTGGTACTTTGTGTTGCTCAGATGGTTGTTGGGTCAAAATTCTACCAAATGCTGCAGTAGAATTCTGAGAAATAGCAAGATGGCTGGAGGTTTGATTTAATGTATGATGGGGGATTATAGAAGCATTTGTGGTTTAATACCTCGATTCAATAGGGTCTAATATGAAGATATGGGAGGGTGGTATTAGTTCCTTAGTGGGGTTGTATCCAAGTGATTGAAGTATATGATCTCTAAGTTTCTGAATCGGTTCCACATAATCCTAAATTTTAGCAAGCTGATTGGGGTTTTATTTTAGCGTATGATGAGGGATTGTTGAAGTAGTTATGGAATCATATATGGAGTCAAGGTGGTTCATTGTAATGTGCTCTAAGAGGGAAATGGGAATCTCTTACTAATGTTGTTAGGTATGGTATTACATTCAGCTAGATTTCCAGATTTTGGAGTGACTTCAGATCCATGCTCTTTGGTTAGGAGAGCTTTGTGGATTCCTTGTGGCTGGTATAGATCAGTGGGATTTAGGCTGCTACTGGGAACTAGATTCTTCCGGCTCTCCTCTCTAGAGGTGTTAATTAGGTTGAATAAATGTCCAAAGTCTAGCTATCTTCTATCAAAATTTTCTTCAATCATCAGAATGTCATGTCCATATTCCATATGTTCAATATGATTTATGCTGCTATTTAAGGGGACTTTGGATTGAGTTTGAGCTGGTTTTGAAGTGTTCTTGGTGTTGTCTTCCATTAGCTAATCTCCATTAATTGATTTGCTATTTTTTAGTTCTATGTGGGCAATGAAGCAACGGTCTAGAGAATGTCCAAACATTCTACAATTGCTACAATACAAAGGTTTTTGTTCAATCTCCACTCTATCTAATAACAATTACATTGTGTTCCTATCTAGATTTCTTCATTAAAGGAAGTTGTTATGTCCATCTCCACCATGATTCTGGTAGTTGAAGTCCTAGTTAGGTTGAAAGTAGAAGTGTATAGTTTAAGTGGTCTTCCAAAGATTGCAGTAATGGAGTAGAGGACTTGATTATTAAATAAGTGGAGTTTTAAGCTAGGTAATTTGATCCAAATGGGAGTAATGTGGGGTTCTATACTAAAGTCAAAGGAGGGAGTTAATTTTAGAAATATCACAGGGACATTGTCAATGTGGTAGAGCTTCTTAGAAAAAAGTCTAGCATATCTTCCTCTATTTAAAGTTTTATCATTATATGCTTATCATCAAGGAGACCCACTTTCAAATTTCTTGCTAGCTTTAGATCATCAAAATGGTTTTTGATATAGAGTCCATTTTTGGGTTTCTATAAGTAAATTTTTCAATGAGGGTGTATTTGAATAGTTCGACCAAGGTCTAAGTTTCAAATCCAGAGAGGATGAGGGCAGGTTTTCCATTCTTCCTAGCAGCTTTCATCAAAAGGGAGGAGGAGCTGCCTACAACAAAAGAGTCATGGTAAGATTAAGGAAATAGTAGCAAGTTTGGCTTGAGAGGGGGAGATTCATCTTGGGACCCTTCAACCAACACATTTACATAGGAAGGGGGCTCCATGGGCAATAAAGGTAAAGATTAACTAAGGAAAAAATTGGACAAGGGAGCCAAGAAATCAATGGAACAGTAACCATTAGTGGGTAGGAAACATACCATGGGAGGCGCCAAAGCAGCTAAGTTGAGCATCTTTCTCAATTGTCTATAAAGTGTTGGTATTTGCTAAAAAAATTACCTCCTTACAAAAATCTACAATAAAATATGCTCTTTACCAATTGTTGCTTCCAAAAAAGATAAATCAGTTATCGAAGGTAAAACCCAATTGGCACCAACTTCTAAAGTGATATATCACAAATGGTGGATGATTGCAAGAACCTTTCCATGGCATAATGTGATCTAGAATGCTGCTATTAAACCTTCCATATCATTTTTTTGTTCGAAACTAATGCACAACTTGGTCCCAATAGATGATATTTTAAAACACAAAGGTTTAAAGTTACCTTCAGTTTGCTTACTATGTAGGAATGATGAAGAGAGTGTAGCACATTGATTCATCCAGAATAGATTTAGCAAAAGAAACTAGGATGCATTTGCTGTAATTCTTAATTGGGATAATAGCTGAAACATGAGAAGTATTTTGGAATTGCTTCAGATTTTCTAGATTTCATATTCATGGCAAATTAAATCTTTCCATGGCTTCATTGACTATAATATGGTTTATATGGATGGCAAAGAATGAGGCGAAGCATGAAGATAATAAAATTTTAGTAAAATCAATTATCAAAAATGCAAAATCTTATCAATAGAAGGCCATTATTAATGGGACTATTAAAATCCCTCAATTAATTAGATGTAGTCTGAACATGGCCACTCATGATGGGAATGATCAATCCAATGGAAAGAAGTGGTAACTAGTACAATGGATACAACCGGAGAAGGGGATTACCAAAAATAACATAGATGGGAGTTTTGACATCAAAATGGGTTTTGTTGGAATTGGTAGAATTTTCAGGGACCATAAGGGGAAGCACATCCTCCACTTCTCAATGCCAATGGAAGGACACTCTACACTTCAAGCTGAAGTTGCTGGTTGCATATATGCTATCAAGATTGCTTCTATCTATCCCATGGTTGAATACTAGTTGGAAACTAATTCTAAACATTGCATCCATATTATCAAAGATGGAAATAAAAGCAACATACCTTAGTTTTTAATTAATAAAGTTAAAAGACTGAAGGAGGGTATGAAGAAGCTCAAATTACATATCCCTCACATATTTAGAGAGGAAAACCATCCAATGGATTTACTAGCCAAGAGGGGATCTTCCACACATAAATTTTGTAGTTCTCACTCCATGGACACACATCTAAAATTTCTTATAAATAATGACAATAACAAATTACCACACATTAGAACTATCAACATGTAAAATAAGATGCTCTTTTGTTACTTTTGGATTACATGTACTTTATAAGTGATCAATAAAATTTTTATCTTTCATGAAAAAAATATAGAGAGGTTAGTTATGATTAGTAGTTCCTATTTGAAGATCTCCATCATAAAAGGTAACCCAAGGAACTCATTGAAGTAGAGTGTCTCATCTAAGGAAGCAACTGCCTATTGGTTGAGGCAAACTTTTTGGTCAAGTAATGCTTTGATCAATCACTCCCTCATTTCTTAAGAGAGAATAAAGTAATCATATATGCATAGCTTTGCAAGAAACTTCCTAAGATGAGCTACAACATTTTAATCAGCCTTTAAAGAAACAAAATCTAATGTTGAAGGATTAAGAGGAGATCTCCCTATGGAATCTTAGGAATTTTGCTAGTGTCAAACACTTATTTTCATTTTTTCCAGTGTTATTCGAGGCAGTTAAACTCTATAATTATGGAGGTTAAATTCAATAATATATTCTGACTCAAAGAAAAATTTAACTATATCCTTAATTTTTTTCTTGTGTTCTCCTATAAAACTATCAAAGTCTAAAAATGCTAACTTATTGCTGAGAAGCATACCTTGAAAGTTCAAAATAGAATCATTACTATTAAAACATGAATCATATAATACCTTAAGCTCACAAAGATTATCTAGATTATCTTAAGAATTAATTTTAGGGTACATAAATATTTTTTTTATTATTTTTACCTTTAAATATTTATATTTTTTATTTTTAGGAATTGTCTACACATAAATAGAACCCCTCCATTACAATCTTTTTATCAAGATAATAATAGAATGGATATAGAGTGAGAGGGGCATAGGATTTGGTTAGACCATTCTCACTAATAATGATTCCATCAAATACAAATCTTCTCTCTCTTTTCTTTCTCTCTCCTAAATAACTAATGACTTGAGGTTTTTAAAGAGGTTAAAAGGTAAGGGAGGCATCATTAAGTCACTTCCCAAAACTAGCTTATCAACCTAGATGGTTTGCCTTTGAGCTTTTTGGTGGACTTGTAGAGATAATTTAAACATTTTATTTGTAAATTTCTTAGATAAATAAGGTAAAACTAAATTATATTCATCATAATAAGGAATACCTTTGGAAGAGGTAGAAGGCTCACTTGTGTCAACCTTAATTGACCCCCTTTGGGATAATAACTTTCCCTTACTTGAAGATTCTCTTAAACCATTCCTTAAATGTAAACTAGTCTTTAATAACATATCCTAGCATACGGTGGTAGGGGTAGTAGTCAGGTTCATTAACCCCTACCCAACTACTCTAGTTTCATAGAATTAAGTAATTTGAACTCTCCCTTATCCATCATGTGTTTAAAAATCTTTTTCACTATATTCCTTTTGAAAGAATATGTTCAATTCAATCTTTCTTCAAAAGAGGTGGAATACTATGTCCTATGCACTACCAATTATTGTTGAGGTGCTCGAGGATATAACTACTATGGAGGAGGAGAAGGAGGCCTCTGTGATGGTACTCTAGCTAGTGCCTTCTTCTTTTCTAGTATTAAGACTAACATTGACTTCTTTTTTAGAGTTTAATGAGGTTTATTCTTTCCTAGTTTAGAATGAGACTGATCCTCCATAAAGGGCAAGCAGGATGCTTTTATCTATATATGGGAAGTTTTACTCAAGAAAAATTTGAAAGTCCTAATTGTAAACCATTTTAGAAGGAAGACCACCTGACCATGAATATTGTTCTTGCAACTACAACTCACACTTCAAACTTAGGTACCTCCACCTTTAGATATAATCAACTAAAGACTTATTTGGTTTCTGTCTTTCTACAACTAGATCCTCATCTGTAATATGGTGTTATGCACTAGGAAATATCTCAATAATAAACATTTTACTTTTAGCTAATGTTTTAAGGTATCTATTTTGCACTTTGATGTATTAGTCATATGCCACACTAAATAAACTACTGATAAATAATCTAAATAATAGGGCGTCACTTCCTCCAGCATTATAGTAACTAGCCTTAAATGTCTTAAGTGTTGTTAGGGATTTCCAATTCATAAAAAAAAAACAATAATAGAAGAGGGCACAAATCCTACATGGCATCGCATGGAATAGATGTAGTTCCTTTCGATTGGGCTAATGCCTCCTTAACTTGTTGGTCTATTAGGTATTTCATGTCTTTCTTATGTGGGGTATTTTATACCTAAAACCTATTCGATGTGAATTGTTTTCCTATTATGTCTATGTTCACTTGAATCTGATCCAACCTTTCTCCTGTTAAGAGTACACCTTGTGTATCTCACCATTTGCTTTGATTATAACAAACTTTGTGTAATATGAACTAATAATTTCTTTGCAAGAAAAATTATCCACATTAATCATTATGATTATCATTTTTAATTTAAATTTTTATTGATGATAAATATAAATAATCTTAAAGCTACTAATTATTTATTTTGAGTATTTCAGAAAATTCACCAAACTCAACTGATTAAGTGGACTAAGGTCATTTGGAAATTTTCCTAAGTTATGCAATAATAATATAAAATTAATGGCTTAATCACTTTTAAATATTTTATTTAAATTTTTACATATTTTTCCATATTTTAAAATTTCATCATTTTAAATTATTTCCTGAATTATCCTTTTTGGATAATCTTAATAACTAGAATGAGTTCACGTGTCATCCATGTGCTTTCAAATAAGATGAATTTATTTTACACTTCATTTCTTTATTTTCAATCTTGATCTCCTTAATTGTCTATTTATTTTTTACAAGAAAATAAAATTATTCAAAAAGTATCCATATTATTCTTTTTCTCTCTCATATCCTTTTATTTTATCTCTTTTATCAAAACTACCGTTCCAATTTTGTATTGGACAAATTTTTCATGGATTTTTGAATAATAATTTATGTGATAATTATTCAAATTCTTTCCATATCATTATCATGAATTTATTAAATTTATTTTATTAAAATGATTTATGGATTTTGAATTGCATCTTATCTTAAATTTTTTCCAAATTATGGCATGATGTAGTCATTCCATAATGTGTTTTAATTCATCATATTTGAATTTATTTAATTTAATCTAGGTTGATTTAAATTTAAATTTAATTTGATCTTGAAGTAAGTGTTTTTTCCATCATTGATTTACCAATTTAGGAAACTTATGGTGGGTCCATTACTAATTAATTTTGATTAATTCAATCTAAGAAATTATTTTAAAAAGCTTCTTAAATTGAACTAACATTATTTACATATGATTGATAGCATTGATTGAAGTTGGATCTATGTTTGGAATGTATTGGTCGAAATCCATCATCTTGTATTATTGATTTATTTTGTTAGTTTCCATTTATTTAATTTGCCTAAATTATTCTTAATTAATATGTTTTAAATTGATATCTTTCGATTGAATCCATCTTTGGAAACCTTCTTGGCCATTCCATACAGTAGATTGTTTTAAATTCAATTGATTTTAAAATTATTCAAATTCTTTCCTTGCTTGATTATTTTAATTACATTAATCTCCTTCCCTATCTTGCCTTGGTTAGCACTTAGTTATTTATTTGGAGTTAAATTCACATTATTATCATATGCTAAATTGTTTGACATTTCCCTCCTACTTTTCCTTGCTTTAACTTTGAGCCTCTTTAGATTCTTTCCAATTTGGCTTAAGGTCTAATATGTTTAGGAGCCAAATAATTCATTATTAAGCCTTGGCCAAACTTATAAAATTCCACCATGTGCTCTTGAATTCAAAATTGAAGTTGTTGTCAAATTAATTTTCCCTCTCTTTATCCTTGTTTAGTCAAAAACCCTTGATTTTCTCTTTTGATTTTATTTGATTGGATTGATTGATTTTCTTCCTCATATCTCTCTCTCATCTCACTCATACTTGACCAAAAATTTCAATTGAATTTCAAGAATTATTTAATTAAGATCTCAAAATCAAAATAAAAAAAATTTCTAAATACATTTTATCTTATATTTCCTTCATGGTTGGTTGACCCTCTCTTCTATTTAAAAAAGTTTTCCCTTGGATTTTAACTCTCTTGACTCTCTCCACTAAGTAAATCTATTGCTACTCTTATTTTTGGAATACCACTTAGATCCATTATGGTAAAACATTCATCTTTTGACTGCTTCCAACATGGCCAAGAACCAAATTGGAGAAAGCTTGAAGAACAAGTGCTTAAGTTCATCTCTTCTCTTCTCAACTTCATCTACATCCAAGAGGAGATCATATTTATAAGTTTCAAGCCACTTTTAAGCCATGGAAAGTTCACATCAAGTCAATTGATTTCATTGCTTATATACAAAAGCTTGAGTAAGAGTATTTATTTTATTTCATACTTTTAAATCATTGATTTTATTGGTTTAATTTGGATTAAAAGATTTATGTGCTTTATGGTTAAGGTTTTCCTATAATATTTTTTTTTATTCATCTTCAAGTGCTTTAAAATACATCTTTTAGGTTTGAATATTTTTGAAATAATCTTTTTTAAGGCATCTCATATTTATTGTCTTTATAAATTTTATATTCAAAATATTTGGCATTCATGTTGTGTTAATTAATAATGATTAATTTTAACATTGGTAAATATTTTCTAAAGTTCTTCTTAATTCATCTTTCAAGAGACTTTTAAGTCATAGATGACTTGTCATACACATAAAAGACTTCAGTAAGAAAATAGCCTTCACTTATTTTCTTGAATATTTAAGTTCATTTGTTTGATTTGAATGAAAAGTTTTATGTGCTCTATTGTCAAAATATTATGCTGATCTTTTTACATTTGTCCTTCAAAATATTTGAGAGATTTTCTTTTTGGTTGTACTTTCTTGGTGTAGAAAAGTACAAAAGAATAATTTTAATCTCATTTATTTAGTGAAATAGGCCAATTTTTCTATTGTGGTTGAACCATGCAAACAATTAGTATTCCTCTTATTTTTATTTTTCTACATTTCATTTGGTTGTTGCTTTGATCTTTTATTATAAACAAAGTTATATATTATATAACTACCTTCTTAACAAACTTTTAAAACTATGTTTTAACTAACTTTTCTAGTTTTGCTAAGGTATAAGTAGTTGGCCTTATAAGGCTAGCATTGTAACGATCATTTCTTCCATTCTCCTTTTCATCTAAGAAATTATATCATCTTTCTTCTTGAGTTAAATATGTAGATGTTGGGTTAGATCCAGTGCCACAGCTATTATCTTTTCTTCATTTTCTTCATCCCTATTGTGGGCATTTATCTCTTATAAAAGTGTTCAATAATCTCATTGAATACATAACATTGATCTACTAAGGTAGAAGGTCTATACTCTTCATCATTCAAAATTATATTTTGTACCTCTTCTTTGTTATTGGCTTCTTCTATTTCTATTACTCCTTCAACTACTTCATTTTTATTAGTAAAATTCCATTGAAAATGTTTGTTTCATAAATATGAATACATCTTTTTAGTAAGTCCAAAGGCATCCGCTATCTCTTGAAAGAGAAATCTCAGTCTATCTCGATGTTCGCTACTGATTTGTTTATATAACCATTGTACTTCTTACTATGAAGGATGAGGTGGGGAACTCATTATCCTATTCACACTCTCCTCCTCTTGAATAGTACATAGTGGGTAGAATCTACTATTGCCCAGGAGTTGAGAGGTGTTAAGAAAGGTAGACCCTTACTAAATCTTAGCATCATCTTGTGCCTTCATTTGCACTTGAAATCTCTCTTTCACTAGTTTCTTCCTCGGTCTCTTATTTTTGTTTTTCTTATGAGCCTTAGTCATCTCAAATGTGGTAAAAATAGATCCAATTTCAAATGTACTCAGTATAGTAAGGGTTGTTGGTTCAACTATAGCCATTTTCAGTTTCTTGGTTAGGGGCTCCACCCTATAGCTGTTAATAGCTTTAGGGGCAAGAGTGTCAGCCACTTTCCCTTATTAGAAAAAGTGGCATGAGTAGTCTCCATACCTCTAGTTTCTAGAGAAAACTCCAAGATGGGTTTTTTTCTCATAATAAATTATATACTGAACTAAATAATTGAGCTAGTGGGTAACTTCCCACTATCAAAACAAAATTTAATTTCTAAGTTGATAGACAAAATCAAATTCCAAACCATTTTCTATAAATATGAAAACTAAATAAGATTATTTAATCATTTTTTGAATTTTGAGAATTTTCAAAAAGACTTTTAAGAAACCCCATCTTAAGATATACTTGTGAAAGCTTGATGCTCTTATATGTATGACTATAAAGGAATAATAATTTGGGAGGACCCTATTTTAACCTTTTCAGGCTTTTTACAAAAAGCCTTCAAAGAGTGTTAAGAAGGAGAGATTTCATTCTCTGATATAGTGAAAACTCCTTGATATCTTGAAATTCTTAATGTGGTCAAATCCATTCTAACCATGGTTAGGTCTAATAGAATGACTCACAAAGAATTGAAATCCTTAAATAATTTTGATTCAATTTTTAGAAAGATTAATACTTAGAATTAACATGAGATTTCAAAGAAGGTTTTAGGACCAATTTTTTAGGCTATGGTAACTAAAGGGTTATATGATCTAGATTAAAAAATATTGTGTAAGCTCTATCAAGAGTAAAATAAAGAGGTACCTAATGACAAAAATTATAATCTTGTCCTATATATATTATAAGTTCACTATCAATCTATAGAGATAAGAGTTAATTTCTAGAGATTGAGAGAATAATGGGTTCCTAATAGAGGTGATAATGTGGAGTTTTTATTTGGAACACCATGTAGATCTTGAGAGTTTCTTATTTAGGAGATTGAATGTGATACTAATAAATAATACACCATCTCAAGAGATGGAGATATCACCTTATAATAGATTTAATCACTTAATAAGGACTCCTCAGTCTGATGACTCTACATATACTAAATATTTTTCTTCTAAACTACATGATGGGAAAGCCCCTATAGTTAATTACATCTTAACAGAGAGAAGTCCTCATAGGAAAACTCTTAATTAAAGAAATTAGATCTCTATCTCTATATATTTCAAAGTTTAATTTTGAGACTGTTAAATTTGGAGTTCAAAAATAATAAATAAATAAGAATAATTCTTAATAGATTCTAAAGGGGGATAAGTAGGATGGTAATTGATATTAAGACGCCTAGTAAGCACTTTAACCAATTTTATGGTTGGGCTTTATAACTTTAAAAGAAAGGTGTATTTTAATATGAGTTAACATTTATTAGAATACAAAAGCTTATATTCTAATAAGATAAGATTATAGAAAAGCTTAAGAGGTACAGACTTATTCTCATATCAAAGGAGAAACATGATGCCTCAGATTTTATATTTAAAGGTGCTTTTGACCTATGCCAAATGCTCAATCTCATTTAATAAAGTAAAATTGGGATGCATTAATTCTTTCTCACTAGAGAATGTGAACCTATCCCAACTCTTCTTTAAATACAATTTGTTTAGTAGGGTTGCCAACTAACATCATCGATGCTTTAAAGCTATGACTTCATTCTTCTAGACTTACATCCTGTATAAGGGCTAACTAAGCACTTCCCTTATATAGCTTAGCCTGGAACTAGAAGATTGATCTATAGGGATCTTCATGATATTCTTTGGATCATCTTCTTCTTTAGGGACCTCCTTAGTCTTCAAATAAGACCATCAGGTCATATAATCCACACTTACTAAAACTAAACCCCATAGATCCTTGCCTAATTTTAGTATCAAATAATATTTTAAATTTAAAAATATATATATAACTAAAACTTACAAAACAAATGTCAATAGATTATAGAAGCACTCAAGATGATATAACTCAAACATATAGCCTTAGCTCTAGTTGGTACTAAGTCCACCTATCCTAATAAGCTATGCTTAGAAACTTGATTGAATAGTACTTGATTGAATAGAACTTAATATAAATTTTAATTTTCTTACATCAACCCCTCTATTAAGCATAACCTCTTATAAAAAAAATATTAGTCTAGTGAACAATGTCCTAACATTCAATCTATGAGCAACAAATCCTAACATCTAGTCTAAAATAGTACATCATAAAATAAGAAATCAACACATCACAAACAAAGCACTAGCCTAACCTAAATCCAAAATCTATGACCTAGTATTCTAGTGTATGTAAGGGGCAAGTGAGGGAAGGCTGCATTGGGCTTTTAAAGTTTAAGTATTGATTTGAATTCTCAATTCAAATTCCTTTACTCTTGGGTAATTTTAAAATGAATATTTAGATAATTTTAAAATAAATTTTAAGTTTTAATTTGATTTGGGTTAAGGTTATACTTAAGATTTTAAAGTGTGGGGAAGATACTAAACCCAACTTGAAATGGGATCCACTTCCCAAACTCCCTAACCATAATAAGATGAAATTTTTACCAAAGGGTGAGTAAGGTGAAGAAGCTTCTCCTCAGATCTAAATAAGATGATTTTGGAAGCTTTAATCATTTAAGGTAACTAACTTACATAGATGATTAACTTATTCAAGACTAAATTAATAATTAATTAAGTTTAACATGAGAAATTTAATTAAGTGGCTAACTTAATTAATGTTTGATAAATGATTGATTAAGTTTTACATGATTAACTTAACTAAGTGATTAACTAAGTTCACCATAATTAACTTTATTAAGTGGTTAGCTTAATTAAGGGTTAATTTATTTAGAGGTTAGTTAATGATTAGTTAAGAAAACCATAATTAATTTAATTATTGAAGTTTAATTATGGATTAGTTATGATTCTAATTAACTTAATTATGGTTTGTTAATGATTAATTATATTCATGGTGATTAAGTTGATTAATTATTTAATTCAGCTGAGACTTAATTAATGATTATATAGATTCAACATGATTAAATTGCTAGATAATTATCTAAATCTCAATTAATTAATGGTTAATTATATTTTACATGATTAACTTAATAATTTGCTCTTTAATTAATAATTAATTAATGATTAATTAACTTGGAGATCATTTTTATAAGAGTTGAATTTATTATGCTAAAGATCTCTCTAGTTGAGGTTGTGGATCCATTACAAAAGACCAAGATGTCATCAATAGAGATCAAGAATAAGATAAAGAAGCCTCCTTTAGTGTGGAATTTGGTAGATGGATTGGAATTTGATGCTTTGTTAAGGAGGGCTGATAGGTAATCTATAGTAATGATGAAGAATATTAGGGAAGGTGGTTCTCCCTATTTGACACCTCTATTGGATTTGAAGAAGCCCACCTTATTGCCATTAAATAAAATAGAGTAATAATTATTGGTAATTATCATTCTTATTGAGTTGTAAGACTCATGGTTGAATCATTTGGCATGTAGTATTTAGAGAATGAAATACTAACTAATGGTATAAAATGCTTTATGAAGATTAATTTTATTGATGTATTTTGCTCATCATTTCATAGTTAAATCCCTCAACAATTCCCTACCAAGAAACATGTTGTCACTAATGTTCATTCCTTTTACAAAATCACTCTAATATGGTGATGTTAAATCTCATAGAAAGACTTGAATTTTGCTTGAAATTATCTTACTAATAATTTTGCTAATCGTAGTAAGTAGGCTTTTGGCTTGAGGGAGTTCCAATTAGTATAGGAAGCTAGTTTAAGAATGGGGATAATTGTTGTGGAGCTAAAGTACTTGTGCATTAGATCTCCCTAGAAGAAATCTTGTATGGTTATAGCTATATTAGTTTTAATGTGCTCCAAAGCTAAGTGGTATATGGTTATTATAAAGCCATTCGATATAGCTACTTTGTCAATACTAAGTGAGAAAATAACCTTATTAATCTCTTCTAATGAAGGTATATTGCTTATATCAATAGCAGATAAGTTTCTGAAAAGATCTAAATCATCTCAAAGGTAGGTTGCTAAATATTTGGTGCAAGAAGGTTGATAAATTGTCAAAGTGCAATACTAAATGGCACTTGGGTTAGTGAACCAATGTCATGCTAATTTTGGATCTTCAAGATGGTTATTTGATTCCTTCTTCTTTTAATCAAAGTAAGATAATATTTGGGTTTTTATCCCCTTCATCAAAACTCAAACCTACTATTTTTTATGCCCACTATAATGCTTCCATTTGTAGCTTCTCTTAAAAGTTTGATATGGTATAGTTCAGGTTTTGTTTAGTAGAAATATCATACACATCAACCAGTTGGGATTCCAATTTGGTTGCTTCCTTCTTAGCCTCATTTATCATAGATTATAAGTTTTCATATGTTGCTTTATTCTAGGCTTTTAGCTCCTGGGCAACAATTTTATATAATTTCATTAGTCTAATCTAGCTATTTTTAGTTTGATCTAATTTCCAATTTTTTTACATGAAGGAATTGAAGTCCTTATGCTTGGTCCACATGTTGAGGAACTTGAAAAAGGGCTGGGGGTGTCTTGAGGATTATTTCAATGCTAATGAGGAGTTATGCATGATCTGATGATGTTTTGGATAAATGTTGGATGATAATGTTGTACATAGTATTCCTCCAAACTAAGTTCAACAAATTTATATCTTGTCTCTCGTGGATTCTCCCTCTTCTCCAAGTGTAAATGCATTCCATGAAAACAACATCACTCAAGCCAACCTTTAGAATTGACTCAACAAATTCATCCATAAGTCTATGATTGGGAACAACTCCACCTTTCTTTTCCTTAATAGATGCTATCATATTTAAGTCTCCACGTACCATCAAAGGGAACTAAATTGTATGGTGTTGTTCTAGAATTCTCTTCTTCCAGAGCCTAAACAAACTACATATACTATTGTGTTAATTGCTATGATGTCCCCTTTGGTGATTTGAACATGAAGAAATTATGGGTGATCAATGAGCATATCTATAGAGAAGCTATCTCTCCAATGGATCCATATTTTACTAATTGGAGTTAGCATAGAAGCCTTGAATGTTTATCTATCTACCAAACCTCAAAATGAATGAATTTAAGACCATTGATTCAAGAATACCAAAAACTCCTAGCTTGCGGTGATTTAGTAAGTGCTTAAGTCTAGTCCTCATAGAGGATTTTGCAATGCTTCTTACATTCCAAACTAATAATTTGATCATTGGATAGACTCAGGTGGCCTTATATTGCAAAGGCCAATGAAGTTATTAGCACTATTAGATTTATTAATTAATTGATCCTTTAATAAGCCTTTTAACTCTCTTAATCCTTTAGATTTTCTAACTTAAACCCAGCCTTCATTTGTTTCATTTTCTAGATTTTTGAGCAAATCTCTATCAAAGTTTAGCATATGTTAGCCTTCTTAATTTGGTTGAGTAGAATTTGAAAGAACTTTCTTTAAGAATTGTTTCCCTTTTCTTTTGTTATGCTATCTATTAATCTTACAAAAGTGATTGTGTCCTGTGTTTCCTGTATTGCACCATTCATAGTCATATGGTTAGAAATTTTTTGGGGTTTTTGGGTTGTTCGATGAATCTCATTCATAGTGGTTTCTTCAAAAGAGGGTCTTTAGATTAGGTATGGCAAGAGTGTTGATTCTTGGAGAAAATCTGGCTAGGAGGTACTTGTGGGAGTGAGGCTAGCTAGTGGTTGGAAGTCTAAGTTTACTAGTTGTAGATAGCAGCCACTGAACAGGTTGTTCATCTTAGCACATTGTTCTTCATGAGAATTATATAGAGAAACATTGAGATCATCTATAGAAATAGAAGGTGGGGGGGGGGGGGGGGGGGGAGTTGATTTTAGATAGTAATAGCATTATCCTTGGTTGGTTATTGGGAAAGGCAATTAGTTAAAGTATGGTTAAACCTCCTGTAATGCATAGATTTCTTGGGCAAGCTCTAAATGGTCATTATCTACTAGCATCCATTCCTTTGAGTTTTAATCCATACTTCATCATGAAAAGAGGAGGTAACATCAAATTAAAACTTTAGCAATTGAGGGATGGTGAGGGTCATAGTTGGCATATCTATTCTCAATGTTCTTCCATTAGCAAGTGAAAATAGGATTTGTTGTTGAACAAATACACTTTGAGCCTTAAGAATTGAACCCCCGAGCAGTAGATACTTTCAACCTCAAGCGTTAAATCAATAAACCACATTAGGATTCTGAAGGGGAGGTCATTAATGTAAAAGAAGCATTTGGCAAACACTCAAGCATAATCAAGCTCATTTTCCAATCGTATAAGAAAATGTTTGTGGCCAATAAAATTGATAGACCACTTATTATTAAGCTTAAGTTCAGCAAAGAAGGATTAAACCTCAAAAATAGAAATGTTCTTAGCAGTACATTTACCTATATGAGAGTATTTGAAAGGTTCAACAAGTCTGAGTAAGTAATCTTTATTTAGGAAAATAGTAGGTTTTGCTAGCTTTCTGAGAGAATCTCTTTATAAAAGGGAGCTTGAGTGTTATTTCATTAGGTTTCAGACATTCAAAAAACATGGGTAGGAAAGCGGTCGTAACCTATTGAGGTGGAGAAGAACCTTTTCCACTAAGGGCATTTTCATAAGAGCACTAGTCCATGAGGAAATTTGCACAACTAGAGAGACTTCCAATGGAATAGTAAGCCTAGATGGGGGGAGTGGGAGGAGAGTGCCATTGAAGATATTGCAAGCATTTTTTTTTTCATGTTAAATAGATCTCGGCAATAGTTTCTCCCATTATAACTTTTACTTAATTGGATTTTTATTTTATGAGTAATTAAACAATTATCATTTTAAATAAAACTTAAATTAATCCTAAAATATTTGGTAAATTTTAAGTATTTTTAGACCATTATATTCTTCTATGAAATATAAATTTAAATAGGGGTTATTTATATTATTGGGTTTAATGGTTTATTTTCTATAAATTTTAAAACTTTAACATCATCAAGTTAATTAATTAAAGTTTAATTAATCCCTAAGTTGATGATTTATTGATTTTGTGTAATTCAAAGTATTTAATTAATTTTGTTATATTATTTATTGACTTAAAAGTATTTTTGAGTCATTTAGATAAATTTAAGAAATTTTTATAATTTTTAATTATTTATTTACTCAAAACTACTCCAAAAAAAATATAAAGTTATTATCTTTTAATCTAGAGCTCTAATTCGCTAAAGTCAAAATGGGAGGTAGGTATTAACACTAGAATCATACCATAAAAAATTAAACTCAATCAGATTTGTGATTTCAGAGTAGTTGAAAATTTTTTATGTTCACTAAAATAAAAATTACTCCAAAAATACCCAATAAAATTAAGAGCTTTTAGGTTCATTGGATTCCTCTTTGGATACTAAATCCATTGAGAGTTTATTTACAATATTTTATTATGTATTTTATTTTATATGCTTTTTTTAAGTTTTAGGTCAAATTTAAGGGGCTTTTCATCATGGCCATCCATCAAAATCAAATTAGATGGATGTCCATGGAGTTGTCTCCCTCATAGGTATTAAAACCATAGAGCGGTAGATGATTATCATACCCCCAAAGCCCAATTTTTTGGTGAACTTCATTGAAAATTGAGTTTTTTGCACTAGAAATGCTTAAAATATAAAAGGAAAAGAAAGCATAAAGTTGTTTCCTATATTCATGCAAAATTATTTCACAAAATCCCAACACCTATGGCTAATCTAAAGTTAGGAACTAAAGCTCATGTTTGGTGGATTTTTCATGCTATAGTGCTTTCTTGGGTTAGGACGAGTCCATAGTGAAAATCTCCTCCCTTACCTCCCTGTGGAATATCCAATCTATTGATGGCAACCACACCTCACTAGAGTTTAATCAATTTTAGGTATTTTGTGGATGAAAATAGATTGAGATAACTCAGTTCTTCTTCTTTTAGGTAGAGGAAGATTTTTCAATAGCTAAAAAATGGCCATCTTTGTGGCTTTTGGCTTATTCTCTTATGCTTTTCCAAACTCCATGATTTATGGTGGTTGGCATAGTGGCCAACTAGGTTGGAATTCTAAATACTAGGAAGAGGATGGGTGTTAGGCCAAATTGAGTCAAAATTAAATTTAACTCCAATTATACCAAATTAACTCCTCCAATCTCTTTCTAAATGATTGTTGATCATGATCAATCACTTGACTGTAATCAATTACATCCACTTAAGCTAATTTGACCACCCAAGTTGACCCAACTTGACCTAAAGGGTTAAGCTAGACCAAAACCCATTCAAATCCAAATTGATTACAACTAATACTTCCAACCAATCATATATTGATTATTGAACTATCCTCAACCATCAATTGAAGCCAATTTGATCAAACCATCCAATTGTCCTATTTAACCCAATTTGACCCAAGGGATCAAATTGAACTAAACCCATTCTAATCCAAATCAATTCAAACTAAAGCCTTCAATCACTCTCAAATGATCAATCAAACATGATTCAACCCCTCACCTAACCCAATTTGGTCAATTTGACCAAATTGGTCAACCTATCCCATTTAACCCAAATGAGCTCATATGAACCAAATCTAAATCCACTTCAAATTATTTCAAACCAATTGCAGCAATACATTCTAAATAGTCATTTGAATATAATTCACTAGCCCTATTAACCCAATTTGATCAATTGGTCAATCTAACCCATTTGAACCCAAATTGACCTATATAGGTTAAATTGAGCCGAACCCAACCAAACTTGACATGACTCATCCTTAGAACCCTTTGACCTGCGTAAGTGAACCCAACCCATGGTAAACCTGATTTGACCCCAGCCATGTGAAGCAAGGATTCCAAATATGTCAAAACCCCCATTTGGAAGGCCTACCCACTCTCTTAGACCATGGTCGCCACCATTTTCCCTCTTTGGACATAGATCTACTAACCCAACCTAACCTAAAGTTGTTGGGCTTAGTCCTTGACCAAGTAGAGGACCTCCTTCCCTTAGCTAACCATTGGTCTACCTCAAAAAGGTGTAGACTCTATGGCAAGCTACCAGGATCCCTCAGCCACTCAAGCATATCCACCTCACCAATCCCCTGCCATCTTCGACCACCTACATCGACCAGACGTCTATCAAAGGCTGAACCAATCCCCTGGCTTAGTTCACTTTAGGAGGAGAGTATACTCCTCCCCTTTCATTCAAACTCGACACACACATTCACTAGAGCCAACATATTAGTCCCCAAACTTCCCAAGAGTCTCTCGAGCACCCCATGGCCGATGAGATCAACCCACCTTAAACTCGAGCCTTCCTTTCATCCAACCTCACCAAAACTCCAATACACTTAAATTAACTTCACCTACACCTTTGCCTCACTACAGTGAGTTGAAATGAATCCAGCTTCACTCGATTGTAGCACTAAAAAGTACTCTAAGACCAACACCATTGAGCTTCACAGTGGCACTTGATCTAGAGAATGATTGGCAGAGAGGAAGCTCTTGATCTTATCAGTAAAGCTTCACTTCTTCAAGGAGAAACTATCTTAATCATTGGGTCATTGTTCTATAGCTCCAGTGAGATAAATTCTATCAAACTTTAGAAAACCATAGGATTCTTGGTGCTTTGAAAAAGAAATGTGCATTTGGTGTCAATCAAACTGTAAGATCCCTAATAATCCCTCTAATCATTTTAGAATCATTTTTACCATTGAATGAGCTCTAATGAGCTTGGATCAAGTGGAAAAAGTAAGATGGTGTCCATCTCTTACTACTGGTTGATGATGGATCATTGACTAGTCATTCCACATGATTAGAATATATGATTATGATTAATAATAATAGATATTTTGATTTAAACTGTGGGATTAATATCTAACATTCAATCTATGATTGTATGGCTGAAGTGAAAGTGGCCACGCTAAGTCGACAGCCATGTAAGATGATTTAAGTGATCAATTCTATGGCATCACATGGAAAGCGCTACTGCATCAGCGTTGATACGGTGTCGATTGTATAAATTGATTAAATAGGGACTAAAATATCATTTAATTCACTATAACTTTGAAAATTCATAACTAATTATAAAAAAAATTAAAAAATACAAACAAATGCATTTTAAAAAGCTTAAATAGAGGAGAATTAATAGAAAATAAAATCCCTATTTTTTGTTAAGTGAATAATATTTAGTTAGGGTTTGAAATTTCACTTAATTATCTTAACTAAGCCTTAATTACTTGGTTAAATGACTTTAAATTAGTGTAATCACTTCTTGGGATGACCTCTGTCTTCCATAATTTTCTTAAGATAATTTACTAAGTAATTTGAGAAATCTTGATTTTCAAACCCTAATTTACCATTTTATGTAATTAATACTTATTTAAAATAAATATAATTATAAAAATAATTGTGTGAACTTAATTAAATATTAATATAGTAATAATGATCTTAGGGATTAGTTGGGACCTCTATTTCTAATTATTTCCCCAAAATCATCCTAATAGTCCTTTAATTAATTAATTGATTGATTAATTAACTAAGAACATAGAAAAATCATAGTCATTAGCATAGTTAAAAAACATTAAACAAACCCTTTTTGTGCTCAGCTAACAAAGAGGTTTTCAATAAAATCAATATCTCCAATTGGTCTGGGGTATTTTGACTATAATTGATGATTCTTGGTTTTCCTCCTTTATTTAATTAACCCTTAATTGTGAGCCAAATTGCATTAGATTTTTAGGGAATATTTATTTCATGTTTATGCATTTTCAGTAATCCTATCATAAGTTTTGGGCTCATGTTTAAGGCATAGATAAATTTATAGGATCATTTGAGGCTTATTTGATTGATTAATTAATTAATTAACATTCATTAATTCATACAAATAATATAAATTATTCTTAAATTATTTAATGAATAGTGATAAGCTAAGGGATGACTTTAATGATCTCATCTTCTTTTTAGGATTAAATGATTCAAATCTCTAAAATCAACACTTTGTAAATTTGATTAGGCTTAAAGATGTTGGTCTTAATGTGAATGTCCTTAGGGATTAATAAATCAAATGGGATATTTGATGATGTTTAATTGCTTTGCATGTGTTGTTCATAATTTTTTTTATTTCATATGTTCATGCATCCATATCCCAAAATAAAAAAAAATAAAAATTGAAAGATTACATTAATTGCATGCATTTGAATTAAATAGTGTGGTAATGATCACTAGTAAATTTTAAATTATTTTCTCGATTCGTAGCTATTAATACAAACAATTAAGATTTAAATTTTATTCCTTCATGTATGAGCTATGATTTGAAAGGTATATAGTATGGAAACTTGAGGTCACAAGGCTGCTTATCTAAAAGAGGTCTTGATGCCTTATACCTCTCTCGTATAACAATGGCATGTACTTTGAAATTTATGATAAACTATATATTAAGGATAAATCATTTTTTAATTACATTTAATGAAATTTCATAATTCCATCTTTATGTTCATATATGTGTGCATATGTATATGAATTAATAAGTATATAGTTTGGACATCTTAGGAACACAATACTTTGAGTAGTCCCAAGGGGGTCTCTAATTACCTTACTTTCATTGTTCAATAATGTCATGTACTTATGTTAATTTAATATACATATTTGTATGTATATGCATACAATTAAAACTCCCATTTTCTATGATAGCATGCATTATGTAACCATGATTTATAGTAAATATTAATAATTGAAGGTATATTAGTTTATCTATGCATCAAGTGTGAATAACTAAATGTTATATGTGTACATTCATTAAATCTCATTAGCTAATTATTTGTATGCATTAAAATGAATACTAAAGAATAATGAAGCAAGGTTGAGAGAATATCATCAAGGCAACTATACTTTGGTTTCACTAATCCTAAGAGTGTCTTTTACATGTAAGAAAACTTCCTCAAGCCAAATCCAAACATAAGCTTTAGTAAAACTTGAAACACTCCATTAAGAGAATTAAACGTTATAAAACCCACCTCATAGATCTAACTTAAGGTTAGGGATTAAGGTAAATGTCACACTTCCTTTCCTCTCTCAATAACTCTAAATTTTAATGAAACTCAAATCAAATTGAAATCTCAAGTTTAAAATTACTTCAAATTGATAATTATGTGAAGTGTGACCACCCTCAATAGAAATTTAAAAATTTTATCTAGAAGGATTCAAACATAAACCTAATCATGGCCTACCACACTAAACCTAGCATACACATTACAATGCTAAGTCATTGATCCTAATCTTTGGTTAGGCCGATAATGGTTATGATGATGTGATGTTTTATTTTGTGATATATTATTTTAGATAGGATGTTAGAATTATTTGTGTGTAGTCTAGATATTAGGGTCATATTATACTAATGATATTTTTTGTAGGGGCTTATGTTTAAGGGACTATTATAATAAAAAATTATAAATGCTTCCTGCTTGCATGCACTGCTTAAGTCCCTAAGTGTAATCCATTAGGACATGTGGGCTAGGTCATCCAAAGCAAGGTGTTAAACCCAAATTTATGAAATATAGCTACTTGGTTTAAATATGTCTGTTATGATAACTTCTATTTTGCAAGTGTAGTTAGATTTAAATTTTATAAAAATATAATTATTGCAATAGCAATAGGATTAAAGTTATGAGGTTTAGGGTGAGTAATGGTTTAGGGTGAGTAATGGCTAGAAGGCATAGACCTCAGAAGCTATATGATACATGAAGTACTCAAATCTAAGAAGTGAAAATGAAGATTAAGAATTTAAGACCCCATAGATTTATTTTTATTTATAATTTAATTATAATTTGGGTTGTATAAAGGTAGAGTTTGGCTATGTAATTTTTTTTCCGAAGTGAACCTGGCCACATCAACCTTTTATTTTTTAAATTGATAATGCTTGATTGTTGTGTTTACATTGATTGTGCAATAGAAATGGCATCCTTTTCATAGGTTTTTTAAAGTTTGATTGTTTGTTATGTGACTTGAATATTATAGGCTCTTTAGGAAAAATTAAATTTTCTATCTCAACTAATAATCTTAACTAAATTTTAACTAACTCATAACCTCACTTTAAAGCCTAGATATTATAATCAAGAAATAAAAGATTTAATAACTCCTTAACTCTATGATTGTATGTTATAATATCAAGCATTCATATTATCTCACTCTTGAAAAAAGGGGTTCTCCACTCTTTCATGATAAAGGATAAGGCTTGATTTGTGAGAGCACTCCCTTATAGTGGAGAACATCTCTTCCCACTGATTTAGCTCATAATCTAATTTCATTAAGCTTCTAAAAAAACTTCTCCCAAGCTTAAGTCCAAAATAATGAGTCAAAAATAATTTTATTGCATTAGTCTAAGTTATAAATTTTTATACAAATCATGATGTAGTCTCTTAGAGAGTGAGTTTAGTGCTTCAGATTCTTTCCTAATAAATAATAGTCTAACTATGTTGCATTTACATAAGACTAGTCACATGGTTTTGAATGGTAGGATGTATTAGCTCGCAGTCACTACAGGTGATTATATGTACAAATCAGTCAGGATTGGTTCACTCTCTCTAGTGGAGGTGAACCAATGCATTACTATGGGAATTTTATTTGGAACACCAGACAAATCTTGAGGGTACTTATTTGGTTAATCAAATACATAATTAAAATATAAATATACTATCTCAAAAGATAAACACTAGACTAAATTTCTTAATAAGGACTCTTAAGGCTAATGGGTTTTTGATATACCGAAGATTCTTCCCCTCAACTACATGGAAGGGTAAAATAAGGTTTATTTTATTACAAGGTTTGCAGTTCCCTATAATGGAAAGCCTTTATAGTCAATTACATCTTAGGAATAAAAGAACTCTTTCTAAGAATACTCTTAATTAAAGAAATAGATTTTTATTTCTATGAATTTTAAAGCTTATCTTAAAAGGATGACGATTTAGAAATTTAATAAAGAACATTTCAAAGGGAAAAGAGTTCTTTGGAGACCAATAAGAAATAAGTAGAAAATTCTTTGGATATTGAGATGCTTGTTGACCTCATTTTTGGATGAGGTTAACATCATTTTAGAAATTATTAATTAGGACACCTAATCTTAGATTAGGAGCCTCCTAATTAAGCACTTAGAACACTACATCTAGTGGAATATTGTATCCTCCTTGGGATTGACCTAACCTAATGGGTTTAGGTAGACTCAACCCAAATCTCAAACATAAATTAAATCAAACACATTTTAGTTGAAACTTGAATTCATTTGAGTTTAAAATAAGGTGATTGACATAATTACTCTATTTAAGCTCAAAATTAATTAAATCTAAAAATAATATAAATAAAATTAAAATAAATCTAAATAAATAAAAAACATTCAAATCAAATCAAATAAAGGAAAGTCAAATTCAAATCAAGGTCAAAAATGGTCAACCCTTTTGCATGGGTTTGACTTATGTGGGTCCCAACAAATCAATGGTCAACCCACCAAACATTTGACCAAATGTAATCATTATAAATGATTTAAATGATAGAATAAACATATTTAAATTTGAATTTAAAGAAATTTAAATTTATTTAGGCCTTATTTAGGCAAATTAGATCATTTGATCTAAATGGGCCTAAATGAGTCTTATTGGGTTCAAACCCAAATCAAATTGAAATCAATTCATTTTCATTGTCCAAATTCTTTTGGGAATGATCATTAAACATAATTCAAGCATTCATTGGGTCAAATTTGACCGATTTGGTCATTTTCCCAAATGAATCCAATTTAACCCATTAAGCCAAATTTGGGTCAAATAAGTCAAAATTGAAATCAATTTTAAATCAAATGAAATTAATCACTCCTATTCATCTCAAACATGTGATTAAACATGATTGAAGTCTAAACAAAATTTAATTGAGTCAAATTAGTCATTTGACTCAAATGAGTCCAACTTAAGTCATTTAAATCTAACTGGGTCAGGTTTGCTTAAAATTAAAATCAATTTGAAATTCAAGAAAATTAATCAATCTAAAACTCCAAAAGTCTTCAATCAAACACAATTACAGTCTAATTTAAATCACAAAATGACCAATTGAGCTTAAAGATCCAATTTGATTTATCCTTAATCAAATGGGTCAAACTAGCCTAAATGACTTCAAACCTTACATGGCTTAGGGTAATTAAACTCCAAATTATCCATTAGATAATCAATATTAATTGGAACTTAAATCTAAATCCAATTAATCAAAAAAATCCATTTAAACTATTTTAAAAAAATTTAAATCCAAATGGCATCAAATTAAGATCAATTCCCAAATCCAACTCAAATGGAATTAGGTTTGACCCATGACTCATCTTGGTTTGGCTTCGCCTACAAACTACCAATACAAATGAATGTTATAATGGTGTCAAAAGTCAAGGAAGGCCATACTAGGTGAAGTCATAAAGAGATTAGATATAGCCATTGCGAGGCAGTGAGGAATCGATGCAAAGAAGCGAAGTCCCATTTTTCTCCTATACACTTCATCATTTCCTCATCCTAGCTGATTTGGAGCCTAATACTAATCAATTGATCACCTCTTAGAGCTAGTCTCCAAGGGTGGCCATCACCATAACAAAGGGAACTTGGTTTCCTACATGGATTCCATGATATGGCTCACTACAAAGATGAGAAAAGAGAGGAGGAGACTTCCTCCCCTCAAGATAATCATCCAAGTGCACTCCCAAGATCAAGAGAGACCAAACCACCCCTTTAGTTGAGCTTCTCACGGCTAGTGGCCTGAATGAAAAGAGGGGGGAGAGGCCCTATTCTCTCAAGATTTTTACCCCAATATAATCACAAGCTTAAGGGAAACTAAGTCAAATCCTTCTTCGAGCCTCTCACCGCTGGCAAGCTAGAGATTGGGCAAAGTTGGTAGTGAAAAAGAAGAAAGCTCTTAGCCATCCAAGGCAAAAGAAGATAGGGGATTTTTCATGCTCAATTGGCCTTCCCTACACATTCCATGGATGAAGGTGACCTCAAACAAACCTTCCTCGAGGTCCGTCGCCACCAGTGAGCCGAAAAACCATCAAAACTAATGGTAAATAGTCAAGAGTTGGTCTCCACGAAATTTAGTAGGGAAGAAAACTAAAAAATCTTCACCACAGCTTTGACCCATTGAGGCAAGGTGCTCGTAGAACGACGACCACTAAGGATCCCCACCATTGAGGTATGGACATAAACCAACCCCTTAAGCAATTTTGTTTGGTCCTTTGTGAAAAGAATTTGATCTCCAAGGAGATCAAACTGTATGGATCGATTACAAATCTATCCTTAATTATTTTGCAATCAAAATCATATTGCAATTCCCTTTGGATCATTGAAAATTAGTCATATTTGACGGAGAGCGTCCGCATCTTGACGGTGAGAACATGGGAGTGATTTCCATCATTTATTCCTTTTGTTAGGAATGAACAGTCCTCATCTAGTTGCATGGTCTAATTAAACACCTTAAATAAAATGTTCGTGAGATTCTAACCATCCGATCAAAGATCGCAGAGATAAATCGTATGCCACAATTCAAGCTAGATCTAATGGATCCAAATGACTAATCAAGCCGCGACGTAAAGTGGTGTCAAGTGGCACCACATGTTTAAAATGAAAATTCTAATTTTTAATTTAAAAAACTAAATAAAATTAACAAAAAATTCAAAATTCTTTAAAAATAAAATACTTAGCCAAAAAATTTAAACAAGGGCTATATGAATTCAACTCAGTGAAAGGAATCCATTAAACCCAAAATCCCCAAATTTTATTATGTAAATTTTGGTTAATTTAAATTTAAATGAAAATAATCAAACTTAAATTAATCATAAACCATTAAGCCAATCAATATGAAACTTTGGGGAACTAAAATTAAGGCAAAAATACACCTTAGGAAACAATTTCATGATTTATTATAAATTAAGTGAAAAGATATACAATTTTAATATGAAACCCTAATTTTAATGAAATAAATTAATATTAAATTGAGAAAATAATGGAAAATGATAAAGTCACTTTAAATCATTATAATAAACTTCAATTAACCTAAAAACACCACTAAAACTCACTTAAACCTAATAAATCATAAAATGATCTAATTTGACATTTTACTGAATTAATTAATCCAGTTAATCAACCTGAACTTAAGAAACTCATAACATAGCAACCAAAATTCTGAAAATTCCAACTGAACCCTCTAAGGATGCATCTTCTAAAGAGGAATCTAAAAGAACCCCATAAATAATTCCTTCTAAATTAACCTTAATTAAGGTTCTAATAAAATAATTAAGACCTTAATTAATCCCAAATCATACGTATGATTAAAATGATTCTTTAGGAAACTTAAATTGGCAAGGAACTGCATATTCCATAAACATTTCAAGGCTAATTGACCTCTGGATTGGAAGTTATTGAATTTCCAATCTCTAGGTCAATTTGCATGAAATAATAAATCAAAAAATTGTAAAAAATTATAAAAGTTTATAAATTAATTTAAAACATTGTTTATTAACATCCGAACACCTAAGGACATTCCCAACACTTAAGTTAAAGAATTTGATTAATTACAAACTTAGGGTTTAATTGAAACCATTAAAATATAATATCTAATTAAACCTTAAAGATAATATATTATTAAATTCATGATAAATCAATTAATGGAATCTTAACACATAATCAATGCAAGCTAAGAATGAATCAAAAGACTAACCTAAATTTATTAGGTTTGACATAATTTAAATTAAATGGACATAAACATTAAATAAATAAATAATACGATCAATTTAAATCAAATTAAAAAATAAATTAAACTCATAAACATTTAATCAAATCAAAAGAAGTGGAGAAGAAGAGTAAAATTTTAATTCCAAAACAAAATTAAAATATTTATCTAAGTGAAACTCAAAACTAAATCATTTAAATGAATCCAAAGAGCTTAAAACATACTTAGGATCTTAGTTAGACCTTTGGAATGAACCTTCATCTTAAGGTGAAGGTTTCATTCTATTAGGATTTAGGATGTTGAATAGAATGGGTTCCACTCAAAGTGATTTACTCTTCATTCTTGAAAACTTAGAATCATTTTAACATAAAAATGAACTTAAAAATAAAATCAAGAATCACAAATCATTAAATCATTTGAATTGAAATCGTCCAAAGGTAAATCAAACAAACCTCAAAACTTAAATTAAAACTTGAATCTAAAAAGGCCTAGCAAAGTCTTACCACACAAACCCAATTCATTCACACACTAGATTATTAGATCACGGACCCTTGACTTAGGTTAGGTAAATCTATGATATTTTGTGATGTGATGTGTTTCTCTTATTTTGTGATGTATTATTTTAGACTAGATGTTTAGGATTATTTATCTATTAGACTAGATGATAGCACGTTCTTTTAGAGTTAATGTTATCTTCTATAGCTAACTATGCTAAATGGTCTGTTGTAATAAATTATAAAATTATCATTTGCTTGCAAGTGCTCAATAAATCACTTAGCATAGCCTAATGTAATAGGTGGGCTTGGCAAGCAACTAATGATAAGCCTATATGTTTGCAAATATAATTGTTGGTGTGTTGTTTGCACTTCCTAACATTTATTTTGTAGGGCTTAAGATTTATTTTTAAAATTTTAAATGTAATTTGATCTTAAACAAAAGTTAGGATCTATGAGGTCTAAGAATAGTAGGAGCTTACCCTACCGGTAGATGGGTGCAAAGGTCCCTTGTGAAGCCTAATAGATAAAGAAGGAGAGGATCTTGGAAAGAAGACCCCCATAAATATAAACTTGTAGTTCTAGGCTAGGTTGTATAAGGGTAGAGCTCGATTGCCTATTTTCTCTTTCATCCGGGGTGTACAGTGGTACTCAGCCACAATGGCCTTTCTTTAATTTAAAATTGACTTAATTTACTTTGGTTGTGCAATATTATCAACTAACTTTTTTAGGTATCTTTCTATGTTATACTTTCTATGATGAATGCCAAGACTTTAGGCTCTTAAGAAAATTAAATTTTCTACCCAACTTAAATCTAAATAACTTTAAAAAAATAAAGAAATTCAAAACTTCACATAAATTAAAACCCTAAGAATAACTTAAAATCAATTAAAAATAAATAGCTTTCACAAACTATGCTAGTATATTGTTCTAACTTCGTGAATTAGATGCTTCACCCATTGCACATAAGGGGCATCTAACCTTTGAGGATGACCACCTACCTATGGAAGTCTGCCTTCTCTTCTTGATTTAGCCCATGACCACTACTAATTGCATGTCATTTAGGCATAAATTGCATACCCTAAAGCTTTAAATGAATTGTGAGTCAAAAATATCTAAAAACTAAAAAAATATTGCATTAGTTAAGATCATTTCAAACCCTAACATTATCTCAGTGATTTGGGAGTGAGTCTAGGTTCATAGATTCTTTCTTTAAATGTAATAGCCCAACCATCTTGCATACTTGAGACTTGATATCATGGATTTAAAATTTTCTTAGGTGGTGTTAGCTAGCAGCCCTTCTATGCCGGTTATATGTCCAGAAGAGTAGGGTTAAGTTTTCTTTCTCAAGTGAGAGAAAGAGCCAATAATTTCCATAAGTGAAACTAGGTCAAGCCTTTAATATATATCAAAAGTACATACAAACTTAGGTTCTGAAGCACCCTCCTTAGAGTAAGTTTTCATCCCTAGGCATTTCTTTAGTCTTGTGCTACTAGAATCTAAGTCGTAGATTTCTAATAAAATTTTAACTCAAAATTCTATTAAATTTCGAAATTTAAAGCCAATGGTAGGATAGATCAAATGCCTATTGGGCATCCCAATATCTATAGGTATTTCCTACTTAATCCCTATTGACTTTCAAAAGAAACCCTTCTACTTTGGATCGTTCTCTTTTGAAATTTCAAATTATCATTTGCCTTTGAAAACCATCATCAAAATCTATAGAAATAATACCTTATTTCTTTAATTAAGAGTATTCTTAAGAAGAGGTCCTTCATTCCTAAGATGTAATTAACTATAGGGGCTTTCCCTTATAGGGAACCATGAACCTAGTTTAAAATAAATTATGTTTTACTTCTTTATGTAGTTTAGGGGAAAACTCTCTAGTACATAAAGACACATTAGCCTTAGGAGTCTTTTATTAAATGATCAAATCCATTATAGGATAGCATGTTTATCTTCCAAGATAATATGTTTATTCTTTAATAATGCATTTGATTATCTAAATAAGAAATTCCTAAATCCTATGTAGTGTCTTAAATTTCCCATAATGTCTAGTAAGCATTTCAACTAACCTACCATTAAGCTTTATAATTTTGAGTTCAAAATTTTTGAGATTTAAATTGACATTTTATTAAAAATCTAAGACTTAGATTCTAGCCTCACAAGGCTATAGAAAGGGGACACAACCCATGAGACTACACTTTGAGAGGTCTAGAGTATTGCAACCTCCTTTTCCACCTTCTCTTTTGCCTCTAAGGCCACCACAGTAGCCTCCAAGTTAGAGGTATTAGTATCCCTACCAGGTAGCTATTTTTCACCTACTATTATCGATAAACTCAACAAACCATACTCATTCAAGATGGAGGTAGTCAGGAAGATGTTTAAGAACCACCTTAAAAAGCATGACTTTTAACTACCAATCCTAGAAAGCTGGAGGAAGTATACATAAGCGATGATCTTAATTTCTACCCTACACCACCGCATGCTAAGCAATCTCTTAAGAGTATTATTTTACCTTTAAAGATTAACTTGAATTAAGCTAAAAATCAAGAGCCATAGTGATACCCAAAGAGTAGTTAGTAGAATAACCCTCTAGTTTTATCAAAGTAATCTATAGGGAATCATTTGATCCTCTTAAGACCAAAAATGGTTAGGATATTTTCATGTCTCATACTTCTAATAAGATTATTTTTAAAATAAAAAAAAACTTTCTCTATAGATGCTTGAATCAGCTCAGACCTAGAACACCTCAGAATGTTTGCTAGTTATGAGTGACAACTGAGAGAGACCAATAACAACAATCACCACATTCTCGGGATAATCCACCCCCGCAACCACCATCTAAGTCTAACATTTCCATCTCCATTACTACAGCTACCATCTCTACCAGCTCCTCTACTTTCTCTTAGAGCATTGTATCTATGGATGCAGGCACCAAGCTACTTAAACTGTTACTTTACTTGATTTCTACTTTGTACCACCCAAATTAAAAAAATCAATGAAGAAGAAATATTCCTCTTACATCTTCTCTACTTTTGACAATCTTAGTGATTTCATTCCTATCGATAGACATCCAAGTCGTAATAATAATAATAATCAAAATAATTCCAATCACTTGTTTCTCTGATTCATAAGTAGATTTGGATTCATCCTACTCTGAAGATCCTTTAGAAGAAGCTGTAGGTATGCCTGATGTGTAGGTAAAACTCACTTTAAACTCTCCATTTGGAGAAATAATTGAAGTCAATCTCCGTAGTGGTAAAGTTCTACCTACTAGGGTAGCACCTCAAGACAAGGGTAAATAAGTCATTGGTTCTAGAGAATAGACAGTCGCTCCACATGATGCTTTACCCTTGGATATGCTTATGGAGGACTATTCCAAGGTTGACTACAATGTCTTGGCACATCTCAAAAAAATTTTAGCTAAGCTAAGAATATACGATGCCCTTGTTTTATCCAAAGAAATAAGGGAATCATTAACCAAAGTGTTGTTTGATCTTGAAATACAGTTAGCTCAATTGGTCGCTAAGATTTCAACTAAATAAGAGGAGTGTTTCTTGAATGAAGTCATGGGAGTCACCTTTTCAAATGAAGACCAACTGCTTGGGGATGATAAAGCACAACTGTTCTCTATACATTATAGTATATGCTAGCAAATTTAAATTATCAAGAGTACTTGTTGACCCAGGTGCATCGATCAACATCATGAGCTTAAGAACCCTCACTTTTTTGAGGATTAACATAAGTAAACTCTAATCTAAGAATATGATGTTGGAAGGATTCAATGAACAAGGTGAGAGGACCTTAGGCTCTATCATATTATCTTTTGAGATAAATGATTGGAAGTCTGAGACTAAGTTTCACAAAATAGATTTAGATACATTTTTTAATTCTTTACTAAGATGATCTTGAATTAATGAGAACAACATGGTACCATCTTCTCTCTACCAGTACATCAAGTTCATAAGGAATGGCATAGAGTATTGTGTCAAAAGAGACTTGAAGCCATTTTCAATACATGAAGTTTGGATTTATGAAGATGCAGCCTACTATCTCCCCAAGAAGCAAAGTGTCTATTCTTACAATTTTAAATAAAAATAAAAAATAAAAAGAAGGAAAAGAAAAGGAAAAGAAAAAGATAAAAAGAAGAGAGAAAAAAGAGAGCGAGAAGAAGACCTTGGAGAAGAGTTAGAGCCTGAGATTGCATTCCACCCACATTTCACCACTCATATAGAATAAGTAGGTGAGATGTCTTGACCTCCTCCAGGATGAGGAAGAGGCAAGCTTAGAGGAAGCCCCATAGGAGGGAGACCTCTATACCTACCACCTACTTGGAGGTTTGTCTTAACATTGAGGAGTACATTCGCTATCTTCATAGACTTAGAGTCTAGTTTAGAGGATGAGTCCTATGTACTAGGCACACCAGCCACCTCCCCTCTTAAGAAGATTCAGTTGGAGGTGACACTCAAGCCAGATAGTGATGAAGAAAAGGTCTGCGAACAAAGCATAAATATATCTGAATCTCCATTATATGAAACTATGAGACATCATGAGAGCCATTTAGCTCTAACCCCACTTTCCCCATAGAATGTTTAGGGTTTAGTAGTTATGGATGCTCATAAATTACACATAAATGCTAAGCCTCAGAGATTTTATCTAGGAGTAGTAACCTTAAGCTCAGAAGTTGATGAGAGATTGAAGATAATTCATTCAAATAATTAATATAACTTTCTTTTGATTGGTGGTTGTCTTGTATTCTAAATTTACCATATAAAGGTTTAATTCGCATACATGGTTTAAGCATAGGTCAGAGTACTTTAAAAAGCTATGGGATAATAATTGCAAGAATTTCAATCAAGACTAAGACCCTTTGGTGTGATGGGTCCAGTAAATACTGATGAATACTGCCTAGTCATCACTAATCACTTAGAATCTGATAGGTTTTTTGTTAATAACATCAAATCATGTGAGGTGTTGTATCTAGAAACTTCAAATGATCCAAATGACCTCCAAGTTAGGGATGCATCATCAAAACTAGAGGAAGAAGTTAAATCAACCATTGATGAGGTGAAGGAGATCAACTTAGGCACTAGAGTCGCCCGACACCAATATACAATAGTTTCTTATTGAATGAATCTAAAACTAATGACATAGTTAGGCTACTCTCAGAGTTTAAGGATTTATTTTCATGGAGCTATAAAGAAAATGCTCAGATTAGCTTTCAAAGTTGAAGTTCATAAACTAACTATCTAACAATATGTAATCCCTAATAAGTAAGCTCCTAAATGCATGTAATTATACATCAAGCAACTGGCCATTTCATAAGTTAAAAAGGTAATCGATGTTAGTTTCATACAGGAAGAAAAAGACCCACATGGTTGTCTAATGTTGTCCCAGTCAAGAAAAATAGACAAATTCATATATATGTTGATTTTAAGGATCTTAATAAGGCATGTCCCAAAGATGAGTTCTAGTTGCCCATATCTGATCTGATGGTGGACATTATCTCATTTCATGCAGTCTTCTCATTCATGGATGGCTCAACTAGTTATAACCAAACTAAGATAGCTCATAACAATGAAAAGAACACTACATTCAAAACCTTGATCAAAATTTACTACTAATAAGGTTATGCCTTTTGACCTTAAAAATACTGATGCCACATACTAGGGAGCCATGACTTGAATCTTTGATGAACTCATTCATCATTAAGTTGAATGCTATGTCGATGATCTCATAGTCAAAAGTAAGAAAAAGGAAGACCATCCATTTGACTTGAGAGTATTTTTAGATTAGTTAAGATAATACATCCTTAAAATGAACACTCTGAAGTGTGCATTTGGAGTAACTTTAAAGAAGTTTCTATGGTTCATTGTATGACACTATGGGATTGAAATCGACTCTGAAAAGGGTAAAGTGGTATTAGAAATATCACCTCCTAAGAGTTTAACCTGACTCAGATCATTCAAAAGAAGGTTAACATACCTAAGATGCCTCATATCTAACCTATATGGAAGATGTCAACCATTTATAGTATTGACCAAGAAGGATGCTAAGTTCAAGTGAAATGATAAATGCCAGCATGCATTCAAGAGCATTAAGTAGTATCTCATGACTCCACCAGTTCTAGCCTCCCCTATCTCGGGCAAACCACTTATACTCTATACTGCTACATTAGATGACTTCTTAATGCTTTGTTAGCTCAATCCAATGATGAAAAGATAAAGAATATGCTCTACTACCTCAATCATTGTCTAATTTCTACAGAGATAAACTATCCACCAATTGAGAAGCATTGCCTAGCTCTCATCTTCGCCGCTCAAAATCTATGACACTATATGCTTTCTCATAAAGTCAACTTAATTTCTAGAATCAACCCACTAAAATATACTTCATGATAAGGTTAAAGCTATCCAAACGGTTGGCACGATAGTCCATGTTTTTATTGTAGTTTGATATCACCTTCTCACCCTTTCATGCTGTGAAAGGGAAAGTGCTTGCGAACTTCTTAGCAATGCATCCTCTCCATACTGACTCTCCCCTAACTGATGATCTTCCAGATGAGAAAATCATGAGTTTAGAGAATACAAACAACTATCAATGAGAAATGTATTTTGATGGTGTGGCTTCCTCTTAACGAGGAGAAGAGCCAAAATCCATTCTCCAAAGTAAGGTAGGGATAGGAATAGTTTTCTTCACCCCAGATCATGGAATGTAATAATTCTCATATCATCTATTAGATCCTTGCATGAGCAATGAAGCTGAATATGAAACTCTGATCATTAGTCTAGAGTTGACAATCTCTTTTTAGGAATTCGAGACATCAACATCTTTGGGGACTCATAATTACTGGTCAACCAAATCACTAGGTCTTACAAAGTTCTCAAGCCTAAACTCCATCACAATCATAAATAGACTATGGAATTATTGGCTCAAATCCTAGAGGTTACCATCTATAAGGTGCCTCGAAGGGAAAATTCTATAGTCGATGCTCTAGCTAAACTTGCTAAAGAGATGGCATGTCTAAATGATGAGTTCATATCGATAAAATTGTGCAATTACCAGGTCATTTCTCCTATTGATGTTGAACTCATTGATAAATACACTCTTATAGAAGAAGTTTCCATTGCCAAAAAAGATGAAAAATTAGACTGGAGGCAACCCTTTATTGACTTCTTGAACAAAGGTAAACTACCCCATGAGAGATCACATGCCCATCAAGTCAAGTAAAAAGCACTCTATTATGCTCTAGTTGATGTCTCTCTACATCGGCAGTCCTTTGAATACATGTGGTTTCATTGTTTAGGCAAACAGGAAGATCAAAAATTCTGATCAAGATATATTCAAAACTATGCAGAGCTCATCAGTCAAGCCTAAAGATGAAAGCCAAAATCAAAATACTTGGACACTATTAACTAATGATAATCATAGATTGCATTGATATGGCACATCATTTTCATCAATTCCACATGCATGGAGTAGTTCTACATCAACCACCTAATTGTGGCCTCTTAGCCCTTCAAGTGTTGGGGTATAGACATAATGGGTCCAAACAATCCTCTTTCATCCAAAGGTCATAAGTTCATACTAGTAGCTACAAATTTCTTGTCAAAGTGGGCAAAGGCTTTCCAATTAAAGGAAGTCAAAGCCTAACATGTCCTCTAATTTTTATCCAATCAAATCATATATAGATTCAAATTCCTCACTAAATCATATTCGATAATGTTGTCGTATTCAAGAGCACAAAAATAATAGCTTTTCCAAACAACATGACATTGATTGAATCCTTTAACAAAACTCTCATCCAAATTTTAATGAAGACACTCGATGAAAACAAATGATAGTGGCATGAGTAGTTAGCTGCAGGACTCCAACACGGTCCACTCCTTTCTCTTTAGTGTATGGTTCCAAAGTCATTCTTCCCCTAGAAGTTCACCTCCCATCACTGAGGATAACTGCCAGCATCCAAATTACAACTGAGTAGAATGATAAACTACGATTGGAAGAACTTGAAGGTCTTGAAGAGAGATGCCTCTGGGCAAAGTCAAAACCTCAAGTTATACACAGCAAGGATGGTTCAAGCTCATAAAAAATTTGTCTACCCAAAAGTTTTTTGAGTTGGAGAGCTCTTCTTAGTTCTTAGAAGACTAATTGTTGCCCATTGCAAGATAGGAGGCAAGTTGAAACCAACATGGGAAGGCCTTTTTATCATAGAAAATGCCTATTAAGGTCGATCATATCAACTGATCGACCATAAAGGTGAACAATATATGCTTCCAATTAATGGGCTCTACTTAAAGAAGTATTATGCATGATTATGTTTCAACCAAATCTTTATTAATAAAATACTCTCTTTAAATCAAACAAATTGACTCTTTTACTTAAAATCATATATTCTAATTTTAAACTTTGGAGTTATCTCCATTGCTTTATCCTCATTGTAATTAGAATAGGTGGAAGAGAACCCCTGTTGCATCCTAATCCTAGTTTGCACAACACAAACATGAAATCACATGCACACACAAATAAAATAACGCAAATTCAAATACTTTAGGCTACTAGCAACTCTCACTTAGTAGTCTCTCTAGATCAGGTATAATTCAATACTTTATTAATGACTCACCCTAGTGGTTATCTTTGTTCAACTTGATGTAAGTCCCCATGCTTTCTTCCTAGCATGCCGACTGCAAACCAATAAGTGCCTTGTCAGTTTGGTACATCTTGTTGCATGACCAATAATCTACCATGATGGCTAATTATGCTTAAGAAGATGTTAGTCCCCAAGCTTTCTACTTATGTTACCCATCATGCACTAACTAAGTTCAAGTATATATTTTAGGATTAGGATAAAACCCCTAGTGGCTTCTCTTCCTTCAAACTACTTCAAGCTTGGGATCATCCCTTCTTAATGGCCTCCCACTTAATAGTCTCCTTAGGTCGATAGTAATTGTCCTATTATACTGTCATGATCAATTCCTCTTAAAAAGATGTGAGTCCCCAACCATTTCTTCTTAAATTAATGATAGGCACCTTAGGTTGGTTGGTGTTTTATTTATTGAAAGCAACCCACCCGATGGATGACACCAATTGAGTAAATGTGAGTTCTCACACTTTTCAATGAATTAGCCACATATACCTATAAGATTCATATGTTTTAGGGATTAGGATAAGACCCCCAGAGGCACCTTTCTCTTTGGGCATTCTTTTCAGATAACATCTTAATAACCTCATCTAGATAAGACCCAGGTTACTATTAAATTAGATAGTTCCCCTTTCCTAGTAGCCATCCCTTTGGTTGGATAGCGTCACTCTGTGGATGCATGAACTATCCCTTTAGGCTAGTAAATCTAAGGTAGGTCAAAGCTCTTATGGATTTTTTTAGTGTGGCCCATCATAAACTAATAAGGTCTACACTAAACAAACAAATAAAACAAAATACAATCTCTCGAGATTAGAATAAGACCCCAGCGGTACCTTTTTCCAAACAGGCATCCTATTATTTTGTGTAGTGTAAGAAAAACTCCCAATATGAGTGACCTAAACTACTTCAAGTTGAGATAAGATCCCCAATGACCCCCACTTAGTAGTCTCCATAGGTCAAGCTCAGCTTGTTGCATGATCAATAGACCATCATGATAGTTGATTTTGCTTAGAAAGATGTGAGTCCATATGCTTTCTTCTGAGTTCAACCATTACAAACTGATGGGCAACTCTTAAGTTAGATAGTATCTACTACCTAGTTCAACCATTACAAACTGATGGACAACTCTTAAGTTAGATAGTCTCTACTATACTGATAGTATACTGTTCCTTTAAGTTAGTAAATTTAAGGTAAATCTAGGCACTTGTAGCCCCTTCTTAGTGTGATTCATCATAAACTGACTAGGTCCTTTTTCATATGTTTATGGTTAAGATCATGCCCTTAAGGCCCCTTTCCCAAGTGACTACTCTATGTTTGTATTAAGCCACTGTATCTCCTCTCTTTGTAGTTGCACCTTTAGGTTGGATAGTGTCTCTCTACAGATAAGAGGATGACTCGTCTAGGCTTGTAAATCTAAGGTAGGTCTAGGCTCCCATAGCTCCTCTTTAGTGTGGCACATTGCCAACCAATAGGGTCAACATTCATTAAATAAACTAATATTAAACTAACATTAATTAACAAAACTAAAAAATTAATCAACACAAATTTAAACTAAATCAAAATTAATTATAGCCAAATCTCAGTAATCTCTAATAAATTCTCATTTATACCTTGGTATGAATCGACCCATAATGCAACCAAATCTACTTAATCCCCCCTCATGCCATCAACATGAAGGAAAGTAAATTATTCAAATCAAAAGTTATGCTTCTTGCAAATGTGACCTAAAGAGTCTAAATGAGCCAAAAGTTAATCTAGTTAAAATTGATTGTAATCAAAGCCATCAATGAACTCCAAATCCATCATTGAACATTTCTTAACATTCAATTCCACTTAAACTAAAGCTAATTACTCAATTTTAATTAAAATTGAAAACCTCAATTCAACCAATTAATTGTTTTGATTTAAATTGAAAAGTTATTTATATTAATTTGATTAGAAAATCAATCATAAATTGATATTGATTGAACACTCTCATCAATTGAAGAAAATTTGTTCAAATCAACCTACTAACCTATATAGCCAATCGACCTAATTGATTAATTTAAACTAAAATATATTCTAATCCAAATAAATTCATACTAAAGCCTCCAATCACTCTCAAATGATCAATAAAACATGATTCAACCCATCACCTAACCCAATTTGGTCAATTTGACCAAATTGGTCAACTTATCCCATTTAACCTAAATGAACTCATATGAACCAAATCTAAATCCACTTTGAATTAAATCAAACTAATTACCCCAATATATTCCAAATAGTCATTTGAACATAATCCACTATCCCTCTTAACCCAATTTGGTCAATTAGTCAACCTAACTCATTTGAACCCAAATTGACCTACATAGGTGAAATTGAATTAAACCCAACCAAACCTAGCATGAATCATCCTTATGCCCCCCTTGACTTGCCTAAGTGAACCCAACCCATGGTGAACTCAATTTGACCAAAACTAAGTGATCCAAGGGTTTCAAATAAGATAAAAAAAACCCATTTGAAAAGCCTACCCACTCCCTTAGCCCATGGAAGCCACTATTGGCCCTCTTCAGACATAGGACCTCTGACCTAACCTAACCCAAAATTGTTGTCCTTTGTTCATGACCAGGGGGAGGACCTCCTACCCTTGGCTGGCCATTGGTCCATCTCAAAAGACATGTACACTCCATGGCAGGATACTATGGTCCCTCAACCACTCAAGCACATCATCCTCACTAGTCCCATATCATCTCTGGCCACCTACCTTCTATCATCTCTATCCACCTATGTTGGTAGGATGACTGCCAAAGTCTGAATCAATCTCTTATTTCACTTAGGGAGGAGGGTATACTCCTCTCCTTGAATTTAAACTCAACACACATGTTCATGAGAGCCAAGAGATCAGTCCCTAAGCTTCCCTAAAGCCTCTCAAACACCCCATCACCAACGAAATCAACCCCACCTTAAACTCAATCCTCCCTTCCATCCAACCTCACTAAAACTCAACCAAACTCAAATTAACTTCATCTACACATTTCCCTCACTCTAATGAGTAAAATAAATCAAGCCTCATTCGATTCAATTAAAATTACTCCAAGATGAACTCTAGAGAGCTTCATAGTGGTGCTTGGTCGAGGATGATGGGAGGCAACTCATGATCTTCTCAGTAGAGCTTCACCTCTTCAAGATGAAGCTATCTCAATCATTGGGCTGTCAATCTATAGCTTTAGCAAGGTAAATTCTAGTTTCAACACTAGAAAATTGTAGGATTTTTTATGCTTTATGAAGGAAATTTATATCTAGTGTCGATCAAACTATAGGATCCCCTCTAGATTGTCCGTCTAATCATTTTCGCCCTCAAATGAGCTCTAGTGAGCTTGGATGAAGCAGTGAAAAATGTACAATGTCCGTCTCTCATCATGGGTTGATGACAAATGATCTGCTATCCATTTTACGTGATTAAAATGAACAGTCATGATTAATCATAATAAATATTTCAATTTAAACAATGGGATTAATCTTCACCATCAGATTTGTAATCAGACAGTTGAGGAGAAAGAGCATCCACCGCCACTAAATTAGTAGCCATGTAGGATGATTTTAGTGGCCAATCCTATGGTGCCACATGGAAAGCACTATCACATCAGCACCAATACGGTGTCATTTGTGTAAATAGCTTAAATAGGGATTTCAACGTGATTTAATCAGCCATAACTTTGAAAAATCAGAACTAATGGTAAAAAAATTTTAAAAATATAAATAAACCCATTTTTAAAGCTTAAACATAGGATAATTAACTGAATATAAAATTTTTAATTTTTATTAAGTAAATAGTGCTTAATTAAAGTTTGAAATTTTACTTAATTATTTTAATTAAGCACTAACTACTTATCTAAATGACCTAAAAATTAGTGTAATCACTTCTTGGGATGACTTCTGCCTCCCATAATTTTCTTAAGATAATTTGCTAAGTAATTTGAGAAATCTTGATTTTCAAACCATAATTAACCATTTTATGTAGTTAATAATTATTTAAAATTAAAAATATATAAAAATAATTATGGGAACTCAATTAAATATTAAGACACTAAGGACGATTTTAAGGATTAGTTGGGACCCCAAGTTCTAATTATTTCCCCAAAATCATCCTAGTAGGCCTTAATTAATTAAATAATTAATTAATTAACCTAGAATGTAGAAAAATCATAGTCATTAGCATAGTTCAAAAAAAAAAAAATTTTAACCAACCCTCTTTGCTAGCTAACAAAGAGGTTTTCAATAAAATTAAGATCTATTTGGTTTGGGGTCTTTGAGTGTAATTGATGATTCTTAGTTTTTCTCCTTTATTTAATTAACCCTTAATTATGACCCTAACAACATTAGATTTTTTAAGGCATATTTATTTTTCCATTATGCATCATAATTTTTAATATTTAGGCTCATTTTAGTGCTTAATAAGATTTAGAGGCTCCTTTGAGGCTTATTTGATTGATTAATTAATTAATTAACATTCATTAATTCATAAAAATCACAAAAATCATTCTTAAATTACTTAATGAATATAGGTGGGCTAAGGGACGACTTTAAGGATCTCATCTCCTTTTATGATTAAATGATTCAAACCCCTAAAATCAACCCTTAATAAATTTGATTAGGCTTAAAGATTCTTCTCTTAATGTGAATGCCCTTAAGGATTAATGAATCAAATGGGCTATTTGATGATGTTTAATTACTTTTCTTGAGTTATTCATAATTTTTTCTATTTCATATTTTCATGCATCCATATTCCAAAATAAAAAAATGAAAGATTACATTAATCTCATGCATTTAAATTAAATAGTGTGGCTATTATCACTAGTAAATTTTAAATTATGTTCTCGATTCATAGCTTATATTCTAAATATGAATAAACACAAATAATTAAAACTTAATTTTAATTTTTACATGTATGAGCTGTGATTTGATAGGCCTATAGTCTAGAAACTCGAGGTTGTAGGGCTACTAGTCCGAAGGAGATTATGATGCCTCCTACCTTTGGTATAATAATAGCATGTACTTTGGAATTGTAGTCAATAACATATTAAAGATAAAATATTTTTAATTACATTTCATTTAATTTTATAATTCCATCCTTATGTCCATATATGTGTGCATATATATATAAATTAACAAGTATATAGTATGGACATCCCAAGTACACGAGACTTTGAGTAGTCTAAAGGGGGTCACTAATTACCTTACCTCCCTAGTTCAATAATGTCATGTGCTTGTAAAAATTTAATATACATATGTGTATGCATATACATAAAATAATAACTCTCATTTCCTATGATATTCATGCATTATGTAACCACAACTTACAGTAAATATTAATAGTTGAAGGTATATTAGTTCATCCATGCATCAAGTGTCAAGTAACTAAATGATATATACCTATGTTCATTAAACCTTATTAGCTAATTATATGTACGCATTAAAATGAATACTAAGTAATAATGAAGCTAGGTTGAGAGAATATCATCAAGTTAACTATAATTTGGTTTCACTAATCCTAAGATTTACATGTAAGATAACTTCCTTAAGCCAAATCCAAACATAAGCTTTAGTAAAACTTGTCTATTAAGAGAATTAAAAGCTAGAAAATCTACCTCCTAGATCCAACCTAATGTTAGGGATTAAGATAGGTTTCAAACTTCCTTTTCTCTCTTTTTAACTATCAATTTGAATGAAACTTAAAATGAAATTGAAACCTCAAGTTTAAAATTACTTCAAATCATTAATTATGTAAAGTGTGATCACCCTCAATAAGAATTTAAACATTCATCAATAGAAGGTTTCAAACACAAAACCTAATTATGGATTACCACACTAAATCTATCATACATATTAGAATGCTATGTCACTGAAAGTCTTAGGTTTGGCAAGTAATGGTTGTGATAATGTGATGTTTTATTTAGTGATGTTGTATTTTAGACTGGATGTTAGGATTATTTCTGCATAGTCTAGATGTTATAGCAATATTGGACTAATGATATTGTAAGGTATTATTCTTAAGGGACCACTATAATAAAAAATTATAAATGCTTCTAACTTGTAGGCATTGCTTAAGTCCCTTAGCATAATCCATTAGACGTTGGTTTGATCAGGTGGTGCTAAGCCTAAATGTTTAAAATATAGCTGCTTAGTTTGAATATATGTGCTAAGCTAACTTTTATTTTGTAGGTTAAGTTAGATTTAATTTTCATAAAAATGTAATTCTTGTAATAGGAATAGGTTTAGAACTATGGGATTTAGGGTGAGAAATGGCAAGAAGGCATAGACTTGGAAGACCCTGTAATAGCTGAAGTGCTCAAATAAAAGAAGTGAAGATGAAGATGTAGAATTGAAAACCGTATAACTTTATTTTCATTTATAATTTAATTGTAATCCGTGTTGTGCAAGGGTATAGCTAGCTACCCAATTTTTTTTTGTTTTCATGGTGTATGGTGGCACCCATCCGCATCATCAATTTATTCTTTTAATTGATGAAACTTACTATTATGTTTACATTGATTTTGTAATAGAAATGACATGAGTTTTATATATTTTTTAAAGTTTGATTATTTATTGTGTGGCCTCGATGCACTAGGCTCATTAGGAAAATTATTTTTTGTATCCCAACTAATAATATGAATTAAATTTTAACAAATTTATAACTTCACTCTAAAGTATAAGTTATATGTTATAACATTATGCATGTATATTTTCTCACTCTTGAAAATTGGGGATCTCCACTCTTGCACGATAAAGGACAAGGCTTAACCTGTGAGAGTAATCCCTTGTAGTAGAGAACACCTCTCCCACTGATTTAGCCCATAATCCAATTTTATCATGAATTTAAACATAAATTCTCTCAAGCCTAAGTCAAACCTAAGTCCAAAATAATGAGTAAAAGATGAAATAAAAATGTATAAATTTTATTGCATTAGTCTGAGTCATGAATTTTTATACCAATCATGATTTAGTCTCCTATGGAGTGAGTTTAGAGTTTTAGATGCTTTCCTAATAAATAACAACCTAACTATTTTGCATTTACATAGAATCAGCCACATGTTTTTAAATCATAGGAGATATTAGCTAGTAGCCGCTCTAGGTGATCATAAGTCTAGAAGAGTCGAGATTGGTTTACTCTCTCTAGTGGAGGTGATTTAATACATCCCACCTTCCTTGAGTAAATTTAAGTCGAGCTCTTAGCGTATGCTAGAGACCTTTAAATAGCTTCAAAGGCTAATTGTTTCTCCTTTAATAGAGGTATAAGTCCTTACCTCTTAGACATTTTTACAATCTTGTATTGCTAGAATCTAAGTCTTAACATTCTAATAAAATATAAATTTAAATAAATATAATTTTTACCTTCAAAAATATAGGCCTCATTATAGGGTAGCTTTTAACACTCACTAGGCTTCCTAGTATCATGGGTGCTTTCTACTTATCCTCCCTTAGAATCTATTAAGAACTCTTCCTACCTTGAGCTCTCCCAATTTATTCCTAATAATTGACAATCCTTTGACCACGAAACTTTGAAATCTTTGGAGACATTAGTTGGCAACATTAATTAAGAGTATTCTCAAGAAATTCTTATTTTCTAGGATGTAATTAACTATAGGAGCTTGTCTCCATAGGGAACTAGAGAATGTAGTTTATAATAAACTATGCTTTTCTTTATCAATGTAAAGTAGGGGAAAGATCTCTGGTATATATAGACTTATCTACCTTAGGAGTCCTTATAAGTTGATTGAGTCCATGGTAGGGTGATGTTCCTATCTTTCAAGATAGTACATCATTTCTTAAATATTATACTTGATCATTTTAATAAGTGCCCCATGAGATTTGGGTTTTTGTCCCAACAAACATCCAAATAAAAAACATCATAATAAGCATGTGTTAATAAACTTGATGTGATAGCATGTGATTTTTGGTATAGATGTGCTTATAGTCATTTATATATATGATCATAAGCATAAAGGTAGTATGGATTTACTAAATATGTAGAATTCTACTATAGATGCAATACTTTAGTGGTTTTGAAAGCTTGATAACACTAATTATTTTATTAGTTTATGAATACTCATACTTTTTTATTATTTATGTTGCATGCTCTAATGCTTTAATAAATAGTAGTAATTTATTAGATTTGATTCATTAAACTAATTCATTATAATTTTTCCCATAATCTGTTATATGAACGTATTTAAGAGGCTTTCACCATAAGAGCTAACATTTTAGAAAAGTAGTGCATTAAGCATTTTTTTAGTTTATATAGTAATTTCATTTATATTTTTACTATTTGAATTGAATAGAATTACTCTAAGAAATGTTGCTTCTATTTTCTTTTAATTAATCACTTTTCTATCTCATTTGATGTATCTATTTCTTAGACTTTGATCATTAAATGAAATGATGATTAATTTGTAGTAATTTATGTCATCATTTATATTATATTTTTATAAACTTTCTTCCTTTTATGTGTACAAAATAGGTTCCCTTATTATTATCATCACATCCCATATTATCGAGGTGTACTACCTTAAAGACCTTAAGTGTGATAATAACGGTGTAAAATATTATTATAATAAGCTAAAAATTTATTTAGTGTTGGTTATACACAAATTCTAATTATATTGAACTCCTAAGTGTGGATGTAGGTATAGGGCTGAACCAAATAAAATTATTATGTGTTCATACTCTTCTTCTAGTTTTTCTTTATTTTGCATTAGATATTTGTTTGCATCTAAAAGTGGTGAAAAAAAAATATAAATGTCTCAGCCTACAACACCCACAACACCGTAATCATAGTGCCTAGGTGCACCCAACCACCAAAATTGCTCCTAACAGTTGCTTGATTAATTAAAGTGGTGCTAAAATAATAATGTTAATGTATTAGCACGATGTATTTTAGTTTTTCTCTTCTCTTACTCACTCTCCGGTTCTTGCTCCTGGAGATCGATGCCTTCTATAAGTATGCTCCAAGAATGCTCATCTATCCACTCTAGGTAAATGATTTCTAGAATATACTTCTTTTATGCGATTTCTTCTCTAAAAATCAAGTTTTAAGCAAAATTTCACCATCGATCTTGGATCCGGAGTAAAAAAGAATGCTCCCTAAGACTTAAAAATGTCTAATCTTGAATGTGGAAGGCCTCCGCCATTGAACTTGGTTCCAGTGTGAGAAGAACACCTCTCTCCATTTATCTTAGATCCAAAACAAAAGAGAAGAGTGTTTAGAACTTAAATATATAAAAATCTAGCACTACTAATGTGTTATGCCATGAAATTTTTATTAATATTTATTAAAATATTCAAGAATTTAATTCAAAACATACATTTCCACCCCACAGTGCCATGATGCCAAATCATGGTGCTGAGGTTTGAAGCTCTTAGGAAAGAAATCTTGAACACTCTATTCAGAGCATCGAGCACTGAAAATAAAGCACCGTAGCACCAAGCTCTCGGATATACATAGTCTGTTAACACTGAGATGCCAAGAATCGGATGCCACAACACTAAGCTTTCTAGACCACTATCTCTTATAAAGTGCCACAACACTATATGTTCAGTGCCAAAGTGTCATACCTACCATCGTTAAACTTAGTTCCGATGTGAAATGAAACCCTCCCTCCATCAATCTTAGATTTGAGATAAGGGAAAAGAGTGCTTCGCACTAATGTATGTGAAAATCTAACTTTACTAAGGAGTTACACCATCAAAATTTTGAATTTTAAGCACCAATGAAAGAGCACTTAGGTGTTGTGCTCCCAACACCGAGCCACCATGCTCTCTTGGGTTGATTAAAGAAAGTCATCTAGCTAATGTCCCAAAGCAAGTTATTTCATTTTTTTTGTCCTCAACACAATAACCATTGCATAAGTCTACTATATGAGAATGCTTCACAGGTTATTTCATGGTTGGGTCTTATGATTGGGTCTGGGTTAACAAAACCTACTAATTCCCCAATGATGACCATCTTGACTGTAAAATTCATTTAGAATATATTTGATGTTCATTCTCATATCTATCATTATTTGTCAAGAATGATAAGTTAAGAAAACACTCATCTAATATCATTATATATATATATATATATAAAATTATATAGAGGATATATATATATTGAAATATATATATATATATATATAAAATATATATATATATATATATATATATATAGATATATATATATATATATATATATATATATATATATATATATATATATATATATATATATATATCTATGTTCATACTCAAATAATCTCGTGTTAGTAACGATGTGTATTTTGTCCTCTATTTATGTGGTTTTGTTGTCAAATGACACCACGTGAAATGTGGATAAGACCAGAACCCTCTGACCGGGTGGCTTGGACTCAATATGGCTCCACTATATTTCATTCATGGTAATAGCCCGTATGTTCTGTAATGACTTTGCTTCTTGAGCCATCAATTGTAGAATATATTTAATAAGCATTAAAAACCTTTTGTTAGCTAAAGTCGACTTAAATTTATCACTTTATACAAATATCACCCAAGTCTATAAGGACACCTTAGATGATGCAACCTATGGCTGCTGACAAGGATTCTTCATTTAAGAACTATTTCCCTCGGCTAAGTAAACAAGGGCCCACAACAGCTTGGGAAGACAGAACCATGAGATCTTGATCGAGCATGCCATCTTTTCTCCCAATATACACTTTAAGTTAAATGGTAGCCATTTTAATGTCATAGCACGCACTGCTAAACACCAATTCATATCAGATAAGATATTTTTATTTTTCAACTTTAATTGAGAGTGCTCTCTTACTATGTGGTAAGAGGGGTAATTAACTGTGAAGGCTTCCATCATAGGAAGTGAGACCCAAATCTAAATAAATCTTAATGTAATGTTAAGGGATATCATGTTGAATATATATCAACCAGCCTAAAAAACAAATTTTTACCCATCTTAATAAAGATGGTGGAGAGCATCATCAAAGGTATTTTTTTTCCGAGCAATCAGATTTTTGGTGTCTCTATTGGGTTTCTCTTCTCTCTATATCTCTGGTTGGAAAACTTAAAATATATGATGTCATCATAGATTGTAATATTAGAGTATATTCTTTTATAAAAAGCTTAGGTTCCTAAAACCTAGTAGAACTTAACTTTAGATCTACGACCAAGTGCGTCAAATGAAAAACATCAAGAATATGATAACTACTAAGCTCGGTGAGGGATCCATGGTAAGGTTCCCTCAAGCGATAATCAATGCTAGTTTCACTAGGGCTACTCTTTAGTTTGTAATAATTTTGGATAATGTTTAGTTTACAATTGGACCTATTACTAAACCCATAGTCAGCACAGAATGCCAAAGGCATTCAACAAGGGAAAGAGGCCAAACATGATCATTTTGAATAAGCCCAACACTAAATCCCTGAACTCAAAAAGAGGTTCCATCTTTGATAAACTTTCAAAAGTAATGACAACTACTTTTGTTGAGGATAAGATGGCCGTAAAACCCAGGTTAAGTCCATTATCCTCAATCCACTTGATAATGCATCATGGGAACATGCTATCGCACATGATGCTTCCTTCGCTCTAGGCAGTCATGACCATGAAGCTTCTTCCTCTACCTCTAAAATGTCCAGGAAGGCTCATAGAAAATATAATGTTGCTGATAGAGCTATCGGACTACCTGTTTATGTCGAACAACAACACGACACACTATTGGAAGAGAATATTCCCACCAACAACAACATTGATCTACTTCAATGAGTCAAAATAAATTTCTTAGGAGGACCTATAAGGAAATCATTCTAGGATAGATATACACATCCCAGTCCATTGAATTAACCATAGAAGGAGGAGGCCATATCCCCAAAATCTACAAAGTTTTGAAGGCTATTAAAATTATAAACCTTCAGAGAATAATCAAGAAGTTGGTGAGCTAGGTCACTAACGCAACAAATTTCTATCTTAAAGATGTGAGAATATTCAAAAATACCATGCTCATTTATAACAAGACTCAAAGTCTAGTGGTCAACTATTGGAAGGTCCCAGCAACCATCATAGAAATTCGGTGAACACCTGGGTGTGACAATTGGGATATATTCCTAGAGATCACTAATGGAAGGTCCCGACAATGACGATAGAAATTCGGTGAACACTAGGGTGTGACATCTGGGATATATTCCTAGAGATCCACTAGTAAAAGGTCCAAATAAATTTGGGTTCCAAAAGATTCCAAGTCATTAATGATAAGCCAAGCCCACCAGATGACAAAGGAATAGACTCTCCTATCATCAAGTAGAAATGTCAGTCTAAAAATAGCTATATAGTGGATGATGACATGGATGACCAACTTTTCTGGGAAGATGAAGATCTCCCAATCAACGAAGAATAGCAAAATTTTGATCTCCAAGATAATGAAAAGATTGATCAGATGGAGATCAAATTTTTTCGTATGGTTGACACACATCTGAGAAATAAAGGTGTGGTACCCAAACAATAGAATCAAGAAGAACAACAAAGGAACCCAAGTCACCAAGAACCTAGAAACAAAGCTCAATTTGAAGTGGAAGTGATTAAAGAGTTAATAGACATTATAACAATATTACAACAGTAGATCAGTTCCCAACTTCAAAGGAGATATCAAGAAATCAACCAGTTCAATGAGATGAGTGGTCTGATGAAATAGCTATTTGGTTAGCTCAACCTCATAGAAATTGCAACATAGTAGATACCTCCAAGAAATTCGTTGAAAATGAATAATCACATAGTTGAAATGGGAGGCATACAAAATTCTTTGCCTAATCTACCAACAGTAATAATACAAAGGTAGGAACCTCTAGGAGAAATTATAGTGAGTATCTATCAAGAAGCTAATGTTATCACTAAATCCAAAATGGAAGATCTCATCAGTCAAAAAGTTAGAGCAGTGATAGCTTGAGACTACTGAGCAATTAATTACAAAAGGCTGATCACATCCAGTTGAATATGACCAAGTATAGTACCCTAAAGGGTACATTATGTCAAAGTTTAATACCTTTCAAGCATGAAAAACTCATGACAACACTTAGCTTAATTTAAAGCATCATCTAGAAATACCAGAGGAAATGATATCCTACTACTATATTGATTCATTAGCAGCCTTACGCACAGCTTTCGAATGGTATGTTGAGTTACCTAATGACTCAATATAAACCTTTGTGCTAGAAACACTTTTCATTAACAAATTTACAGGAGCAACAAAAAAAGTAACAATTGTAGAACTCACCTTAGGAAAGAGAAAGAAATAAAAGAGTGTTACCAAGTATATTACTAGATGGAGAAATTTAAGCATGAGATGTGACCAACAGCTCACAGAAAAGCATGTAGTAGAACTCCTCATGGGGAATATTGATAATTAAATGATCCCATATCTAGCTATGGCAACCATTAACACATTTCAAAAATTACTAGATCGTGCAAAAAAGTTTGAAAGGTTGCCCAAACTAAAAGAGCTTAATATCAGTTATAACAATAACAACTCCTTTGGAAAAAGAAAATAACCAAAGTCTGACAACTCAAAAAGGAATGATGTGAATACAACTTCACATTCACAATGGTCAAGAAGGCAAATAGAGGTACAACAACCTCACGACCAGTGGCATCCTCACAACCAATAGTAAAGCCAGCAGAGGAAAAGAAAAAAGGGCTTACCCTCTAATAGAAAATAACTAAACAATACTCATTCAAAATAGAATGTCTACTAAAATTTTTAAGCATGCCCTACCGTTATAATTGCTAGAGCCACAAAGGCCAGACCACATGAACAAAGTTGATGATCCCAACTATTATCCACTTAATAGGCTCATAAGGCACCCAATTAAAGATTATTTTGTCTTCAAAGATTGGGTAGAAAAAAGTTACCATAATGGAGAACTCACCTTATCATACACTATATTGATACATCCTAAGAAAGAAAAGCTAAGAGTCATTATAAAAAATCTAATCTAGGTTGTAAAAAGTCAAAGTACTGAGCCATTTGGAACCCAAAATATAAACAAGGATAAGGGAAAAGCCTATAAAACATAAGAAGAAGAGGAAGGTGGTTGAGAGACCTTCATCTCAAAGAAGACTAAAAGAATGATTAATATTCTTTTAGCAATAGAAGGTATTCGGTGGAAGAATTTTTTAGGGCTTGAACTTGATCTAAGAATGCTCTTCCCCAACAGGGGAAAATTTTTATATAATATGAAGAAATAAGAAAAAATTGATTAGCTTTTTTCATCAATGCCCTATAAATTGAGGAAGAAAATTAGGACTTGAAAGCTAATGTTTGAAACTCAAAAGATGATTGACTCATTAGAGGAATATGAACAACCTCCTTGAAGACTAGTTACGCTAAAAGAATACATGACCCAATTAAAAATCGACATGGAAGAACCTGAAAAACATATTCTGAAAGAAATGTATCATGTCCTAAATGTGATTGAGACTTTAACTAACTTTGAGGAAGGATAATTCTTTCCCAAAAAAAGCCTATAAAGAAAAGAGTCTAGCTCAAAGAAACTACATCTTAAATGAGAAAGTAGTTTTGAAAGTCCTCTCTAAAATTTTGAGAGGGCATAGGATTCAGAGACTTCTTCTTATAAAGAAAATCAAATAGAAGAAGTAACACTAGTCCAATTAAGGAGATGAAAATGAATCTCACCATCTCTTCAATAGAAAGTCAGTGATAAAAGTAAAGAAATTCAAATTAATGGAAATGCCTTACCTCGATCACCAACTAAACCACAAAAGTCTACCAAAATAGAAGTAGACTATAATGATTTGCTTTACTAAGTATCTACAAATGCTCTCATATTGTCCAAAGATATACATGAGACATTAATCAAAGCTTTGCAAAACCTAGAATAATATGAAGCATTTTTTGCTGAGGAAAAAATGAAAGTGTGCTTAACCTCTCAAAATACAATAACCATCACATTCAGTAAGAATGAGCTACTATTAAGGATGACCAACATTAATCGACCCCTTTATGTTACAATTGAAAGCACTGCTATTCGAATAAAAGGATTTTGATTGATCCAGGTGCTTCAATCAATCTTATAATAGTTAAAATGCTACGAGCACTAGTTTTAGATGCTCACTACTTAGATAAAAGTATAATATTCGTACAAGGATTTAATAAACAAGGATAACAAACCTTGGGGTCTCTTATACTACCCATATGGTTCAGGAAATTATACATAAAAGTTAAATTCCATGTGATCGAAGCCCAAGTTGCTTACAAAGTGCTCCTTATTAGGCTGTGGAATCATGAATATGGCATAGTGCCTTCAACTGTTCAATAATGCATGAAGTATATTAAAAATGGTGAAGAGCATCGAATTGAAGGTGACATGAATCCATTCTTGATACATGAAATCAAGATCAATGATGATGCCAAGTACTTGATGCTTAAGAGGGTAGTGGAAGTCAAAGCTCTAAAATAAGTAACTCCACCTATTAAACTAATACTGAAAGGAGATCACTCAAAGGGTAAAAGTACTAATGAATCAAAGTAGTCCAAAGTAATTCCTCATCTTGGCAGTGATATTGAAGATGATGAAGATGAGTTGGTACTTTATCAACCTAAGAAACACTCAGCTAGCTAAAGGAAAGAAGAATCTAGTACTAGTAAGGTGATAAAGCAATTAGAAAAAACTCGTGTTTCTCTAATAAGGGTAACCAAATCCCAAATCTCCAATAAGGGTATAAAAAAAACTACAATGCTAATGGCACACATAAAAGACTAAGTAACTTCAACAAATGACCAAATATAACAATTGAAAACTTTCTAGCTCCCTCCTAAAAGAGGCCATAATGAACATTAAATTCTCTTTTACAAGATAGAAGAGTGAACCTCAAATCCTACACAAATATTGTTAGAAGAGGACGATTTTGAAGAAGAAGATATTTCAATAATAATTCATCAATTCTTCTCATGAGCTCTAAAGAAGCGGATTAAAAATAACATCCAACTTATATAATCAAGCATACAAGCTCAATTGTCTAAAGCTTTGGCAAGGGGTAATGCTCAAAATCCTATAGGATATTGAAAATTCACCACATATGGATTAAGACATAATGCTTCAGCATCTCCCTCAATGAACTCATGCTATGCCATATCCTGCAAAGAAGAAGCCCATATGGAAACTATAGAAAAACATAAGAATGTCTTAAATGAGAATAAATCTAAGAATAACTAATCATTGACTTCAAAGCAGCTTCAAAAGAATTTGAGGAAGGCAATCAAGCCACTATTGATGAACTCCAAGAAATTATCCTAGGTACTGAAAAAGAGCATAGGCTAATCTTTATTAGTCCTAACCTCACTCTAGAAAGGTTAGAAGAAATAAGCAAACTATTCTATGAATACAAATATTATTTTGCATGGAATTACAACAAAATGCTAGGCCTATCGCTAAATGTGGCAGTACATAAACTTGCCATTAAGCTTGATGTACAACCTAAAAAGAAAGCACTAAGGCCAATGTGATTAGAAATCAAATATTAAGTAATCATTAAAACCAAGAAACTCATCGAAGTAGGATTTATCCAAGAAGAAAAATATGATGATTATATTGCCAATATTGTCCCAAAAAAAGAATGGATAAATCCATGTTTGTATCAATTTTTGAAACTTAAATAAGGCATCCCCAAAAGATGATTTCCAATAGCCCAATGCAGAACTCATTTATGGATGGTTCATCGGGTTATAACTAAATTAAAATGGCTCCAAAAGATGAAAAGCATATGTCCTTCTACACACCAATCGGCATATATTGTTATAAAGTGATACCATTTGTCTTGAAAAATGTCAATGTTGAATATCAAAAGGCAATGACCCGCATCTTTGATGACCTCATACATAGATATGTGGAATATTATGTTGATCATTTAGTTGTCAAAAACATAAATAAAAGCAAACACATAAATGACTTAAGAGTTGTATTCGATAGAATTCGTAGTTTCAACTTAAAGATGAATTTGTTGAAATGTGCTTTTTGTTTGACTTATTAAAAATTCATGAGCTTTATTATGCACCATACAGAGATTAAAATTGATCCTTTTAAAATAAAAGCAATAATAGAAATGCTAATGCCTAAGACCTTAAAGCGACTACACTCACTACAATGCAAATTGGCTTACATTAGAAAATTTACTTCTATTTTTTTGGGAAGATGTCAACCTCTCTCCCGACTAATGAAAAAAGATGCACCTTTTATATGAGATGATACTTTTCAAGAAGCATTTGATAGCATAAAATAATATCTATTACATCCCCCAATTTTGGCAACACTAATAAAGGGAAAGCTGTTGATAGTATATACGACATCCTAAGAAGAAAGGAAAGGAAAATGCCCTATACTATATAAGTCAACTTCTAGTAAGAGCTGAAATAAACTATTCTCCTATTGAGAAGTAGTGCCTAACATTGATATTTGCATCTTGAAATTATGTGGCACAATATACATCACATAAGATAACATGATATTTAAAGTCACCCTCTTAAATCGATTACTAGACCTATTTTAATTGGTAGCTTAGCCAAATTGGCAATTCTATTAATTCAATTCAATATAACATATGTCCCACAAAAATCTATAAAAGATAAGCTTTTGGCAAACTCTTTGCTCAACGATGAATTTCTTGATGAATAAATCTTCAAAGTGGAAGAAACTCAACAACCATCAAAATAGTAACATCCATCAGAATGAGAACTCTACTTTGATGTGGCTTCATCAGTAAAATCAGCTAAACTACCTGGTTTACCTACAGTACATGTAAAAATTGTTTAATAATTCTAACACTGTAAGGAAGTATTCTCCAATATTCTTATAGTCTGATGGATCCTTGAACCAACAACGAGGCCAAATATGAAGCATTAATTACAGGTTTAGAGCTAGCAATTAACATGAAAATTAAGAAACTTCAAGTTTATGGAGATTCCCAACTCATAATCTTACAAATAATCAAGACTTTCAAGATAAACAAGCTTGAGTTGATACTTTATCATAAGCATATCTTGGAGCTTCTAAAATAAATCCCTGAAGTGACAATTCTAAGGCTGTCACATTGAGATAATGGTAAAGCTGACGCGGTAGCTAAATTAGCTAAAGAAATGATAGACCCTTATAGCATAAGAACCAACCCTCCTACAAACTTTTGAAGATAAAGAAATCCAAGAAATCTTTATGATAAAAAAAGAAGAAGACCGGTGAGAACCACTCATCACATATCTTAAAGGAGATGAATTGTCAAAGGATAAATCAAAATCTCATAAAATTTCATAAAGAGTGTTGAGATATGCTCTTATAAATGATATATTATTTCAATACTCATTTGACCAAATGTGGTTGCGATGCTTAGGACCAGACAAAGCCAAGGTAATAACGGTTAAAGTCCATGATGGATTATGCAGCGCACACCAATTTAGGACAAAAATAAAAATCAAAATTAAATGAATGAGATAATACTATTCTAGCATGGTTCAATACTACATTGAGTATGCTAATAAGTATCATCAATGTCAAATACATGCAGACACATTGCACCGACCACCTAATGCTTTATACCCAATAGTAGAATTGTGGTCATTCAAATGTTGGGGAACTAATAAAATTGGCTTGATGAATCCTCAATTATTTAGGGGACATCACTTCATTTTGGAAACTACTAATTTCTTCTCAAAATGGGTAGAAGTAATCCCATAAAAAAGTAAAAGCATACAATGTAGTAAAATTCTTCTAAAATCACATTGTTTATCAATTCAAGATACCTTGAAAAATTACATCAGATAGTGGCACAACCTACATGAAAGCATTCAACAAAATGTTGGAAAAAATTCTCAAGAAAATTCTCTCTAAAAAAAAAATGAGTGGCATGATAAATTGATGGAAGCATTATGGGCATACCATAGCACATACAAAATTACTACACAAGCAACACCATACTCTTTAGTCTTTGGAGCAGAAGTAATACTGCCTCTTGAAGTGGAGTTACCTTCACTCCACATAGCAATTCAAATGTGCTTATAATAGAGGAAAATGTCTAAATATGACTCAAAGAGCTTGATACTCTATATGAAGTGTGACTACAAGCCCAATAAAGTCTAAAAACATAGAGAGCAGGAATGACTTGAGCTCATGATCATATGGTTCACCCAAGAAATTATAAAGCAGGTAAACTAGTACTAGTATGAAGAAAGCCCATCATTTGACATCAATGAGTTGGTGGAAATTTCAATCCAAATTAGGAGCAACCTTATATTATCAGAAAAAGTGTATGAAGGTGGAGCTTATCAGCTTATTGATGCAAAAGGCATCGCCTATGCCCCTTATAAATGAAATATATCTCAAAAGATATTATGCATAACTACAAAAGAAATATGAGAAATTCTCCTATTAACTAAAGATAATTTTATATATCTTGCAAAATAAGATCCCCCAACAAAAGGAAACATTGCTTGATCAATCAAATTTAATTCAGATTGATCATGCCCAGAGAAGATAAATCTGAATTTATATATATAGCTCATCCTACCTAAAGGGGCCAATCAGATCCATCATGCCCAAAGGGGCTGAATTAGATCCATCATGTCTAAAGGGATTGGATCTAAATTTAAATTAAGATCCATCATGCCAAGGTGCTAGATCATACATCATGTCCAAAAAGGCCGGATCTAAATTTAAAATAAGATTCATCATGTCCAAATGGGTTGGATCTAAATTTAAAACAAGATCCATCATATCCAATGAGGCTAAATCTAAATTTAAATCAATGTCTGTCATGCTAAAAAAAGGGTTGGATCTAAATATAAATGCTTGATTCCATCATGTCTAAAAGGGGCGGGTCCTAATATAAATCTAGATTTTATATGCTCAAAGAAGGATTAAATTTGAATATAAATTTAAACTCCTTGAAATTAGAAAAGATTGAATCAAAGTGCACAAGCACAACTTGTTTATAAATTCTGATATTCTTATTTTTTTATAAGCCTATGAAATTTACATGCTTCTCTTGTCCATATTAGTTACAGATTTGGCATGATATTTACTTGGAGACAGCTTGATGATATGCCACCTACAAAGCATACTAAGGAGCAGATATGGGCCACCATTGATACCCATGACCCATGTGGCATAATTAGTTTGCAGGAATGACTCTCATGGCATCAAGTTATGTTGATTGCAGGTATATTTTTGAGGTTTAGTTTACTTTATCATCGTGCATTCTGCCAGCTAATTCAGAGTTACCATCAGATCATGGCCCAATTAATTTGGGTGATCAATATGAAATTAAGGCATAACCATGATGTTGTTCTAGAGTTAGTCATAGACCATTTTAGCTTTAAAGATCAAGATATATACTCTAGCTTAAAGATACAACTTTCTATAGGAATGACTATTGAGACATACTTCATCATGAAGTAGAAGATTGGGACCCAAAATTAGTGTTTGGTACACCTTTGTCAACAGTCAGTGGCTATGTATACTATGAACGTCATCACTTAAAGATACATGGTGATATTTTAGAAATTTGACATATATCACATGGTTTATGCTTCACTCATTAATTGCAGTCGCCTACCTTTTACTTGGATTTGGAGCATCCCAGAACATTGGGATAGGACCACTTGTTAGATTGCATAATAGGTGACAATCATAATGGCTATGATATAGTAGGCCTCCCTATAGGCCCCCATAAGGAATGCATTCCTTCAAATCATAAGCTTCTCTGCCAACAAACTTATCAGTGTAGAAGAGGAAGATACATATACTCTTTAGGCCTTCATCATGCTTTAGCTCACTACAAGAGGCTATATTGCGAGCCAAAATCAGACTAGAGAGGATGAGGAATTATCACTTTAGATATGTGATTTGAGAGTTTCCTACAACCAAACAATATCCTTGTCTCATTTTGCATAGCTTGATCCATTTTATATAGGGTTTCATATTTTTAAGAGGTCTAGATCTCGACAGAGTAGAACAAACACATTTAGCATGAGACATTCATGAAGATCTATCTTAGTAGCCTTCATTGCCACTTGGTTATGCTACTTTGTGTTTCAGGCCACAACAAGATTTTTCATCCTTCCACATTCTCGATGGGTTGCTCTCTCTCATGAGAGGATAGCACTGACACCTATTGCATTAGCTTACTTATACCATGGATTGGTTAAAGTAGCATCACGACTAACACACGATGTTATGATGTGGATACTCCTTTGCACTATTTACATGAATGGATTCACATGCATATTTTGGGAGCATTTAACTATCCTGATATGTTATTTTAGAGAACAACACTTCCCACGGATTATGTAGCTGAGTAGGGCTACAGTGGGCTTAGATAGGATCAAATCCGAACATTCATGATTGCTCCATCACACATGATAGATCATCCACAGATAAGCTTTTCACAGCCTACCTGCTTAAATGTTGGCATAGAGATTCAAAGACTCTCTTGCTGATAGAGAGGCACCCCAGCTACTATCAATGCTAGGTATAGGTGCATAGTAGAATATTTTGTTGGGTTGAGACTTGCTTCACTTTCTTATAGACATCGTGAGGCCATCATATTGAAGGGATACAATCCCAATAGAATGGCTAGGTAGTATGGATTACTCAGGCTACACCCATATACAATCTACTATAGATTTTGGATATAGAAGATACTCATTCTCTGGGACATCACCTCTATCTGTTCACTTAGTAGTAGCTATTACAAGATGAACTTTCTAACTTTGCCTAGGGACTAGTTCAGGCTTCTGTGTAGCTCCCTATAGGATATACACAAGAATCAGTCACCTATGGTTATTATAGATGCATACCTTCTTCTTCTTCTTGGAGTTAGGTTTTTGTATATACAAATGTAGACTAGGAAAAGCTAAACTAGCTTAAAACTTACATTCCTCCCAACTCACGACTCATAATCCTAAAAGATCATTAGATGAGCAAGGCAATGGTAGAAAGTGGTGATGAAAGATTTCATCTACTTATGAGAGAGAGGAAATAAATATCCATAGTCTTTCTCCAGCTAATCATGATTTGAGAATACTAGAGATAGATGATTCTACCTATATCCTTATCCCACCAGTAGTAGTTGAACCATCAATAACAATCTAGGCACGAAGATAGATGAGAGTGAAGTCACTCGGTAGTGTCAACAAATGCTATTATTGCTTCACCGTGGTCCACTGCCTAATCGTGACAATATGCATATTGAAGAAGAAGACCCACATATAGAGGAATCTAGCACTCAAGTGACTAGTCATGAGTCGCTCTTATTAGATTCAACATGGGTGATAGTGAGTGTCACCCAAGATCATTCTTTAATAGAGCTCGACCCTTATAGAGATAAATAGTCCATTCATAATTTGAAGGGTATAGCTCACAAGAAATTATCTGGTCTGGAGATCTCATGCTTCATCTCTAGAATATGTTCTAGGCACTAAGAGTCACTACATGGATGCTCTTCAAAAAGCCTATATTATATAGTGATGGAATTACATTACCTACTATTGAGCATTGATATAGAGATCTTGCATAAGTTTCCTACCGTGTGGAGGCGAACTCTCTATTAGATTATGTGGCTACCTTGGGTCTTGAAGAAGGAGAACTATAACCTTAGGAATCCTTATGTAGATATGTTGAGTTTGTAATATTCTCATTACTCACTATCGAGGTCTTGTCAAATACCATTACCACTGGAGACCTCACTACTTTACATCAAGTCTCCCTAGTTCACCAAGATATAAGCATAGCTGATCCCTTAAGAACTTAGAAGGAGCATTCTATTTGAGCTCAACAAATAATAATTAGAGAGAGACAACTAACAATAATATCTATTAGAAAGAAGAGCCATGATCAAGTAGGTTGTCATAGCTATAGAAGAGGATTGCTCATAGGAAAATGCTCAAGTAACTGAACTTGAGCACGTCCTTTCTTGGTTGATCCATGACCAAGATGCTGCCATTTAACATCTTTGTCAAGTAAGAGAGAGGGAGTTATGGGAAAAATTTATGATACCACTTAGAGTTTAAAAATTTCTTATTTGGATGATCAAATGCATCATTAAGAACTAAACATATTATCTCAAAGAAAAACATGTTATCCTATAATGGATTTGATCATTTAATAAAAGACTCCTATGGATAATGAGTCTTTCATGTATCAGAGAGTTTTCTCCTGAACTAAATTAAAAGTAGATCAGGGTTTATTTTAAATTGGGTTCAAGGTTCCTTATAAGGGCAAGCTCCTGTAGTTTATTACATCTTAGGAAGGGCCTCTTTATAATAATACTTTTTATTAAAGAAATAAGTTATTATTCTTATAAAGTTCTAAGTTGGTTTTCAAAGGAATGACATTTGGAATTTTTAATTGGGAATGCTCCGAAGTGAAAAGAGTTATTTTTGGAAGCCAAACCGGATGAAGTAGGAAATTCCTATTGATATTAAGATGTCTAGTAGTCATTTCAACTATCATATCATTGGGCTTTGAATTTTAAAATTTAATTTAAGTTTAAGTTGATATTTTTTTAGAAATCTATGGCTTAAATTCTAGCAACACAAGATTGCAGAAATGCCTAAGGCTAAAATAATCAATCATTCCTCTATAATTTCTCAAAACCAAGGTCTATAATTACTTCTAACATAAGTTAGATTCTTGACCTAATTTCATTTTTGAAATTATCGACCATTCCTATCACTTGAAGGAACAAACCTATCCCTAACTCTTCTAAACTTACAACCCGCCTAGAGGGGCTGTCAACTAACACCACCTAAGCGCATTTTAAAATTATGACACCAAGTCTCATGTATGCAAGATGGCTAGACTATTGCATTTTTAGGAAAGGAATCTAAGAATCTTAGACTCACTCTTTAATCCCTAAGAGCATGCAGAGTATGAAATGCATTAACTAATGCACATATTTTATATTTTATTCATTTTTACTCAATGATCAGTCCATGCCATGGGTTTATGCCTACATGGTATGTAATTAGATGAAGATCATGGGCCAAATCAATAAAAGATAAGTAGAATTTTCCTAGAATATCTTCACAAGTTATTTATGTATAATTGAGAAGTTGTCCAATTCAAGAATTGATAGTAATATGATTGTATGATTTTTGAGAGCTAATTATTTCTAATTTATTTTAAGTTATTCCTTAGGGATTTAATTTATGAGAGGTTTTGAATTTTATTATTTTTATGTTTGAGTTGATTAGATTTAATTGGGTAAAAAATTTAATTTTTCCTATGAGCATATGTCCAAGCATTCATCACAAAAAGCACAACATAGAAAAATACCTAGAAAAGAAAGTTGATTCTACTGTGCACCCAAAATAAATCAGGTTAATTTAAATTAAATAAAGGACAATGTGGTCGGGTACCACTGTACCCAAGACAAAAGGAAAATGGACATCCGAGCTCTACCTTTGTACAACTGGCCTAGAACTATAGTTTTAGATATATGGGTCTTCTTTTCATGATCTTCTCCTTCTCCAGGGACCTCCGTTGGGCTTTGGGACCTCACACATCTCCGTAGGCTTAGCCCAATCCTAGTCCACATAAATCCTAAGCTAATTTAAAGCTAAAATTTAAATTTTAAATTGAAAAAATAAATCATAAGCTCTATAAAAATGTTAGGAAAATACAAACATCACACAACATTTATATTTCATAAACATATGAGCTTAGTATTAGTTTCTTGCTAAGTCCACCTATTCTACAGGCTATATTAAGGGACTATTCAACACCTACAAGCAAATAGAGATTTTATAGATTTATATGATGGCAGTCCCTTTAACACAACCCCCGATAGAAAATAATTTTAGTTTTAAAAAATAATGTTCTACCATCAAGACTAATGACAATCAATCATAACCATCCATTCTAAAATAGTACAACACAAAATAATAAAAATAATCCACATCACAGCTTCATAGAATATTACAGAAAATCACAGAATGAACTAACCTAAGTATAACATTTGTGACCTATTATTCTACTATGTAAAAAAGGGTTTGTGTGGTAAGACATTACCAGGCCTTTGGTTTTCAATTTCAATTTTGGATTTGAGTATTTATTTATTTACCTTTGGATGGTTTCAATTCAAATAATTTAATGATTTATTGATTTTTGTTTTCATTTTAGAATCATTTTATTATGTTCAAGTGAAATTTAAATTTTCAAGAAGGAAGAATAAAATAAGTTATATTTTTGGGTGAAACATATTCTATTCAACATCTTAAATCCTAATAGAATGATATCTTTATTTTAAGGTAAAGATTCATCATAAAGATCTAACTAAAATCATAAGTATTTTAATTAGTCCAATCTTAAATTTAGATAATTTGAATTAGATCAGTTTATTTTATTTTGTTTTAAATTTATTTAATTTATTTGCTATTATGATTTAGTTTGGTTTTCTCTTTAAGTTTAATTTATTTATTATTATGATTTTAATTTCATTTAATTCCTTTGGCTTAATATTATGTTATTGAAATTTTATATTTTATCATTTATTTTATGTTTAATATTTTTTTAAGTTTGATTCATTATTCTTTTACTTGTATGTTTGCTTTATTTATTATGATGATTTATATCTTTCCAATTTTAATTAGATTTATTTCACTTGTTCATTAAATTTGTCTTACTTTTATAATTTAGATTGATTAGAAGTTAATGTTTATGTTGTTTGGATTCATTTTTAATTTAATATTCTTTTTTTGTTAAACTCATGTCATTTATTTGATTTAACTTAAATTCATTTATTCATTTTCACAGATGTTTATTAACTTAAGTAAATTCACATTTTAATCTTAAGTTTAGTATTACTCAATTTATTATGTCTTAATTTTATAACCCATTTACATCAATGATTACTTCTTGTTTCAATTTATTCATTTCATGAAATTTTCTAGTGTTTATGAATAAATTTAGATTAGGATGAATGTTTCCAAACCATGATTTTATGCATTATGGAATATTTCAATTTATTTTGACTTAATTTAAAGAGAGTGGTGGTTATATTATTTGAAAAATACTTAGCATAATGTAATTTCACTTATTCATCATGACTTACGGAGTTTAAAGAAAGGTTATTTTCACGTGCATTAAACTTGCACTATGTTACTTTAGAGTTTTATGTCATTTCAAGTTCCCAACCCTAAAGTTAAATTGCACTTAATCTTTCATGTTTGCATTTGTGCCACTTCATTCCTTAATCTAAATGGCTCTAATATATTTATATATTGATGGCTTATAAATTTTAAAGATTAATGAACTTTATATATCAATTTATTCATGGATTTATTATGGTTTAAGGGGTTATTATTCTTGGAATATGATTAAATTCCATATTTTTACTTGTTCATAACCCTTAATTAAGAAGGCTTTAGGTTCCTTGTAATTTTCTTAGGTATTTTTATTTAAGTGTTCTAGTGCCAATTATCATGTTTTAAGTTTGCATTATGGGTTTAGTGATTTCCATGATTTTTTTGATTTATTATTTTCATTAAATTGACTTAGAGACTTGGAAATTCAAATATTCACATTCCAGAGGTCAATTGCATTTGAAATTTTTATGGCGAGTGGGTTTCCTTACCAATTTAATTTTCCTAAAATTTTACCTCAGCCAGATGTGTAATTAAGGTGTAATTAAAGGTTTAAGTATTTCATTAAAATCTTAATTAATAATAATTTAGTGAGGATCATTTAAAGGTTTTAATTTTTCTCTTGATTTCCCTCTAGAATATGCATCCAAAGGGGGTTTATTCATAATTGTTTGGGTTTTGGTTGATTTATTATGATTTATTTAAATTCAGGTTGATTAATTGAATTAATTAGTTCAATTAATGACCAAATTATGTTATTTTATGATTTATAAAGTTTCAATGGGTTTTAATGACTTGTTTACGTTCATTAGGATGTGTTATCATGTTTTAAGCTGATTTGACCATTTTCCATAGTTTACTTCATTTATCATTAATTTATTTTAGGAAAATGAGTGTTTAGGGTTTAAAATTTCAAATATTAAGATTTGTTACTCAATAAATTATGAAAAGTTTACCTAATCTGTATCATAAAATCAATTTTAACTCCCCAAAGTTTCATTTCATTTTGACCAATGGTTTAGGATTAATCAGGGTTTGGAATTTTCATTCAAACCCAAATTAAGGCCAAAATACAAAATTAAATGGTTTAGGATTTTAATTTTAATGGATGCCTCTCATTAAGAGGAATCCATAGAGCACAAGTTTGTAGTTTTGGATTTATATTTAATTTTCTATGAAATTTTAAATTTTTAGGTATTTTTCATTAATTTTTTAATTTGGAAAATAGGATTTATGGTTTAAATGCTCAGATCCACATGGATTTGCACCGCTTTCCATGTGGTGTTGCATCATTGGCCAACGTGGGATCCAGGATCTCGTTAAATTTGTGGCACATGTGGGTTAATTCCACCGTGATCTGATCGATGGTCATCATTCAACCTACAATTCTCCTTCAGAGACTTAATCAAATATTCAGCTAAATCTCAACCATCCATTCCTTATAAAAGCAAAGGGCATTGGAGATTTTATCCCCTGTAGTGACGGTGGAGGCCGAGATCCATCTATCACTTTCGCATGATTATCGGCCATTTGACTATCAAAATCACACAATTTTGATGCCAAATCCATTAGTGGATGAAATCATGAATATCTAAATGATTTGATCTAACTTGAGATCAAACTTCTTTCAAAAAGTACCAAAACTAAAGCTTGGAGAGGTCGTTAATGGCATACCTTGATCAATAATCGGGTGGAATCAACTCTAATAGCTTGAATGATATGGGAGCTTGTGTGCAAAAGGAATTGAGCTACCACATTGTGGATCACTTTCTAGAAAAACTTGGATTGAGTTTCATCCTTGGTCATTCTCAGCCTCTCACGAGGATCGGGAAGATTGGGTTGTCTTTGAACAAGTAAGGTGAGATGGTCAATTTCACTCAATGGCTTTCGGTTTTCCACTAGAGTGAGTTTTAAGCTCAATTTTCCTTTCTTTGGTTGAGGGTGATCGAGCTTTGGAAGTTAGTTCTATAGCTCACTACCTCTAACATATGTAGAAGGTGATGAGATGGTCATTATGAAAATTGGATTTGGCTTCATATGCCTTTTAATTGCATAGTATATTCATTGAGTTTTAGCACTATTTTGATTTAACTTAATTGGCTTTGGAATTAATTTAATTTAGGAAGGATTTGATGCATCCCAAAGAGATTAGTTGGAGATTCAAAATCTTTGAATTATACAACAAACTTTTCATTTGACCTAAGTTGCTTTACTTGATGGATTAGCTTTAGGTCAATGCTTGGATTATGTTCATTTAATCACTAATGATCTTTTTAATCAATGGTATTAAGGATTTTAAAGTTCATGAATTTCTTACTTTGTGTCTTAACCCATTTTGATTCATATGAATTTAGGTTGAACTTAATTAGGTCAAATGGCTTATTTGACTCAATTAGATTATATTTAAAATTTAACTAAGATAATCCAAGCACTTTGGAATGCATTGGATCATATCATCCCATTAATTTAAGGTTTGGAATTCAAATTGGCCCATGTTGGCCTTATGGGTTAAATTTGGGTTAACTATGAATCCATTTAGGTCAAGTGGCCATTTTTAACTAAATTAAGTCATGTTCACACTTCAACTATGTTGACTTACATATATGAGATAATTTAGAGTGACTAATTTTATTTAATTTCAATTTTATTTCAATACCCATTTGAACCAAATTGGGCTTAATGGGTTAAGTTTGGGTTCATTTGGGTCAAATGAACAATTTGGCTGAATTGGACCCAATGATGGGTTGGATTATGTTCAGTAATAATTTTCAAATAATTTTGGATAATTGATGTGGGTTGATTTGAGTTTGATTTAAGTTTGAATCCAATAAGACCCATTTAGGCTTTTTAGGTCAAAGGACCCAATTAGCCTAATTAAAGCCACATTGGACTTATATTTTTTTAAATTCATGTTTAAATATGTTCATATCATCATTCAAATTATTTAGAATGATTTTATTTGGTCAAATTTTGGTGGGTTGACATTTGACTTGGTGGGACCCATATAAGTCAAACCCATCTTAAAAAGGTTGGCCAATTTTTTTTACCTTTAGTTTGAATTTGGATTTATTTAATTTCATGTTATGGTTTTATCCTTTTAATTTCATTTGGTTTGGATTTGTTTAGATTTAATTTTCATTTGCTTAGGTTTATATGATTCTTAGCTTAATTAAAGTAATTATGTTTAGGTCCATTATTAAACCTTAATCTATGATTAATTGATTTTAAATTTAGAGTGATGTATGTTTAGGTTGGAGATTTGGGTTGAAATCTAGCTAAAATCATTATTTAGATCAATCCAAAGAGGGTGAATAGGTCACTAAGTAGTGTCCTGTCTGTTAATCTAAGAATAGGTATCCTAATTAATAAGTTTGGAAGAAATGTTAACCTCATCAAAAATTGAGGTCCACAATAATCATTTATGGCCTATATAGCTCATACAGCCTCTATCTATATTAAAGAAATTTAAGCTAATAACTTGTAACTATAACCTCTATTATGTCATTATTTTACATGAAAATGAAAATGACTATAGCTCATATTTTCTCTCTATTTATTATATTACTTTATGAAAATAAGAATAGATAAATAAACAAAGATGCAACGAATGCATCATGCCCAATTACCATGACACATTTGTTGGGGGTCAATTTTGTTTGCATCTAAAAATAATGGAAAAAAAAAGTTACTGACTCGCCTAGCGTGCCATGTTGTAATCATAGTGCCTAAGCACTGCCAACTGCCTTAGGACATCAATAAGCCCAAACTGCTCCTGATGGTTGCCTGATCAAATAATGTAATGCTAAAATGATAGTGTTGAGGTGCTAGCATGACAACGTCTTTCAATTTTTAAAGAAAGAAAACCATCGTTCCCACCCCATGAGCACTAACTGCCCAAATGGGACCGAGACGAATGGTTATGCGAAGTATAACCACCCTATTAGTGGAGAAATCACTATATAATGGGAGAAAATTGCTCCCCTTTGGGTTTTTTTCCTCTTTTCTCTCACTCACTCTCTGATTCTTGCTGAGTTCTTATTCCAGATGATCAGTGTCATCTATAAGCACACTCTTGACTACTTCAAGAAGGCTCATATGTCCATTCCAGGTAAATGATTTTTGCAATATACTTCTTTTATGCAATTTCTTCCCTTAAAATCAAGCTTTAAGCAAATTTTCACTATTTATCTTGGATCCAGCGAGAAATGGAAAAGTGCATCTCTATCCATGTTGGATCTGAAGTTAAAAGAATGCTCCCTAAGACTTAAAAATGCCAAAATCTTGAATGTTGAAGGCCTCCACTATTGAACTTGGTTCCGACATGCAAAGAACACCCTCTCTCTCCATTGAACTTAAATATGGAATAAGAGAGAAGAGTCTTTAACATTGAAATATGTAAAAATATATCACTGCTAAGGCATTATGCCAGTGAATTTTTATAAAAAAAATTCATTAAAATCTTCAAGAATCCAATTCAGAATATGTATTTCTGCCCAACAACGTCGCAACACCAAAGCCTATAGCCAAGTTATCAGGATAGAAATCTTGAACACTCTATCCAGAGTGTCGAGGTGTTAGAAATAAGGCATCATGATGCCAAGCTCTCAAGTAAACATAGTCTCTTAGCACCGAAGTGCCCGACATTGGGCGCCATAACACTAAGCTTTCAAGTCCACTATCTTTTATATAGTTCCACAACACTATATGTTCAATGCCAAGGCACCACACTTTCCACCATTATAGTTCTAGTGTGAAAGGAAACCCTCCCTTCATCGATCTTATATCCGGGACAAGGGAGAAGAGTGTTTTGCACTAATGTATGTAAAAATCTAACATTACTCAGGCATTTTACCACCAAAATTTTAAATTTTAGCCACCAATAAAATAACACCTAAACATTATGGTTGCATCGCTGAGGTTCCATGCTCACAGGTTGATTAGAGAAAGTCATTTAGCAGCACCCCAACATTATCCCTCAAGTGCCACGACGCTGTCCCTCTAGCACCACAGAGCTTAAATTTCACAAATTTTTAATACATCGGGAATACTGAACTCGAAAATAATAAGTCTAAGTCTTTCCATTATCGCGCTGGAGCATCGCATCTTAAGTGCCCTGGCACTAGACTCTTGGATAGAATGATAAATTTAGAGTTTATTTTGACTCTTGCATTTCTAAAGTATAATACTTTTAATAGTTATAAATAATATCTCTTGAGATATTCTCCATTTATAGGGGGCATAAGTCTTATCCCTTTTGAATTAATGAGCTGATAAGGTCTCTTTATATACTTTTTCAATGATATATGGTCCTTCCCAATTTGTAACACTTGTTGATGTGGACTTATTGGCCTTTTACATACCAGCACTAGTCACCTGCTTTGTAGCTTCTTGAGTGAACCCTATGGTCATGAGCTCGGGTCATCCTTGCACTATACATTTCTAGATTTTGTTGGGCTTGTAATTGAGTTTCATCTAGAGCTTCAAGCTCTTCGAGTCATATTCAAATACTTTCCTTCATTGTAAGTTTATTTTGAACTGTTATATGGAGTGCAGGTAGCTCTACTTCAAGTGGAAGTATTGCTTTTGATCCGAATACTAAGAAATATGGCATTGCTTGTGTAGAAGTTTTGCATGTAGTAGGGTATGACCACAAGGCTTCTATTAAATTATCATGTCATTCCATTTTAGTTTTAGAGAATATTTTAGAGAAGTTTAAGTAACATTTTGTTGAATGCCTCTATGAGACCATTGGCTCTTGGATTGTATATTAAAGAATATCGCTGATCTATCTTGTAAATATTTCTCAATGAAATGATAGACTTTGATATTCTTGAAGGCATTGCTATTATTGGATATAATTCTTCTAGATACTCCGAATTGGTATATGATATGGTCTCAAAATAATTTCACTATATTGTCTGCTTTAACTACTTCTACCGATTTAGAGAAGTAATTATTGGTAGCTAAAATGAAATGATGTCCCCGAGATGATGGATGATCTATTGGGCCAATTATATCGGTTCCCTAATTTTCAAATGGCTAAGATGCCAATGTTGGATGTAAGTAATTAAATGGTTGATGCAATGTGCCTGCATATTGATGAGTAAAAAATAGTTTGACACCATGTAGAGTTTAGGAATTTCTTATTTAGATGATCAAATGCATCATTAAGGAATAAGCATATTATCTCAGAAGATAAATATGTTATCCTATTATGGATTCGATGATTTAATAAAAGGCTCCTAAAGCTAATTGGTCTTTCTTGTACCAGAGAAATTTTTCCCTAAACTACATGTAAAGTAGAATAAGATTTCTTTTAACTTGGATTCATGATTCCCTATAGAAGCAAACTCTTATAGTTAATTACATCTTAAGAAGGGTCTCTTCCTAAAAATACTCTTGATTAATGAAATAAGTTATTATTTCTAAATATTTTAAGTTGGTTTTCAAGGGATTGATATTTGAAATTTTAACTAGGAATGATCCAAGGTGGAGAGAGCTATTTTTTGAAGATTAATAGGATGAGTAGGAAATGCCCATTGATATTGGGATGCCCAGTAAGCACTTCAATTATCCAATCATTAGGCTTTGAATTTTGGAATTTAATTTAGATTTTAAATTGATATTATTTATTAAAAATCTAGGGCTTAGATTCTAATAGCATAAGACTGCAGAAATGCTTAAGGTTGATGAATTACTCCAAAAAGGATGCTTCAGGGCCAAAGTCTACAAGTGCTTCTGGCATATGTCAGATGCTCAACCTAATTTTATTTTAGGAATTATTAGTCATTCCTCTCACTTGAGGGAACTAATCTATCCTTGACTCTTCTAGACTTATATCCCACCTGGAGGGGCTGCCACCTAACTCCACCTAAACACATTTTTAAATTCACAAAGTGAAGTCTTATGAATGAAAGATGGCTAGGTTGTTGTCCTTTTAAGAAAGGAATCTAAGAATCCTAGACTCAACCTTTAATTAGTAAGATAATGTAGGGCATGAAATGCACTAACTAAAGCACATTTTTAAAAATTTTAACATTTTGACTCGATGATCATTTTAAGCCATGGGTATGCAATTTATGCTTACATGGTATACAATTAGAAGAAATTCATTGGCCAAATAAATAACAAAAGGCAAGCTTCCTCGAGAATATTGTCATCCTCATAGGTCAAATGCCCCTTATGGGCAATGGGAGAAGTTTCCCAATTCAAAGATTGAAGCAATATGATTGCATGATTTTTAAGAGCTAATTAGTTTCTAATTAATTTTAATTTATTCTCTAGCGATTTAAATTTATATGAGGTTTTGAATTGCATTATTTGTTTTTAAATTAGTTAAATTTAATTGAGTAGAAATTTTACATTTTTTGTATGAGCCTATGTCCAGGCATTCATCACGGAAAAGCACAACACAAAAAGAAACCTAGAAAAGTAAGTTGATTCTATTTCATACCCAAAATAAATTAAACCAATTTAAATATATAAAATAGGCCAATGTGGGTACCACTGTACACCATAGAGGAAAGGAAAATGGGCATCTGAACTCTGCCTTTATACAGCCCAGCCTAGAACTACAAATTTAGATCACTGGATTTTCTTTCTAAGATTGTCTCCTTCTTCAAGGACCTCCATTGGATTTCATAGGAGATCTCTGCACCATCTCCTAGTTGGGTCAGCTCCTACTAATCCTAGACCCCTATAAATCCTAACATAATTCTATGCTCAAATATACATTTTTTAATTTTAAAATAAATCTTGAACCCTGCAAAATTCAAACAGTGCATAACAATTATTTTTACAAACATACAGACTTAGCATTAGTTGCTTACCAAGCCCACCTATCCGATGGGCTATGTTAAAAGACTATTTAGCTCCTATAAGCAAACAACTATTTTATAATTTTTATTTATGATAACAACCCCTTTAACACAGCCCCCCTGTAGAGGATAATGTTAATTCTAGAAATAACATCTTACCATCTAGACTAATGACAATCAATAGCCATCCTGTCTAAAATAGTACACAATAAAATAATAAAAGAAATTTTCATCACAATTTCATAGAAAAGTACAAAAAATTATAGAGCAGTCTAATCTAAGTCTAAGGTCTATGACCTACAAATCTAGTGTGTGAAGAAAGAATGTTTGTGTGCCAAGACATTACTAGGCTTCTAGATTTCAATTTTTGGTTTTCAATATTTATTTATTTACCTTTGGATGATTTTAATTCAAATTATTTAATAATTTATTATTTTTTATTTTCATTTTAAGTTAATTTTATCATGTTAAAGTTATATTAGATTTTTCAAGACTGAAGAATACAATAGGTTCCATTTTTGGTGGGGCCCATTCCATTCAACATCCTAGGTTCTAATAGGATGATATCTTTATTTTAAGGTAAAGATTCATCCTAAAAGTCTAACTAAAATCCTAAGTATTTTAATTGAACTTTTCTTTAAATTTAGAAGGTTTGAATTAGTTTAGTTTATTTTGTTTTAAATTTCTTTTTTTATTAAATGTTTTATGTTTTGATTTCTTTATCAATAATGTTGTGATTAATTTTAACTTGAGATTTTAATTCATTACATATTATGATTCAATTTAATTTTCTCTTTAAGTCAATTCACTTTTTTATTTTGATTTCAATTAATTCCTTTGGTTTAATATTGTGATATTGATATTCATCATTTATTCTCTTAATTTGATTTATTTGTATTTAACATGTTTGTTTTATTAATTATGATGATTTATATCTTTTCAAATTTAAATTATTAAGTTTATATTTTACTTTTATATTAAATCTATTTTTTACTTGTATAACTTTAGATTGATTAGGTTCTTAATGTTTGTATTCTTTGATTTAATATTCATCTTTGTTTATTGGTTTTATTGATTTTGATTTAAGGTAAAGCTTTATTATAATTTCATTTTATTTTCATTTCATTTATTTAATTTTAAGATGCATATAGTTTATTCATTATATTTAAGTGTAAGTATTTCATTCATTCAATTCAATTTAATCTCATTTGTTAATTTTCATTAATGTTCATTAGCCTAAGTAAAATTATATTCAATTTATTATGTTTAGAATTATTCAGTTTATTATTCTTCAACTCTATAGCTCATTTACATTAATGATTCTTTCTTATTTCAATTTATTTATTCCATGAAGTTCTTTAAGGTTTCTTAATAAATTTAAGCTTAGATAATTAATTTCAATTTGTATATTTCATATTTTATGGAATGGTTTAATTTACTTTAACTAATTTGAAAGAAATGATCATTATATCATTTGAAAAGGATACTTTGCCTAATGTTATTTTTTTCCTTTTCATGACTTAAGGAATTTAGAGAAAGGTTATTTTTTTATATATTGAATTTTCCTTATGTAACTTTGTTATTTTAAGTTTAATTCAACCAAGCTTAAGGTTTTTAATTATACTTAATCTATTATATTTGCATTTATACCATTTCATTCCTTAATCCAAATGGTTTTAATTTTATTATATATTGATAACTTATGAATTTTAGAGGTCAATAAACTTTATATTTCAATTTATAAATGGAATTATTATGGTTTAAGGAAATATTATTGCTAAAGATTAATCAATAGAGCCCAAGTTTGCATTTTTTTATATTTAATTTACTATGATTTTTAAAATTTTAAGCATTTTTTCTTAATTCTTTTAATTCATAATACCCAAAATTTTCATTTCAAAGTGTCGGATCCATGTGGATCCGACTTGGCACCACTTTCCATGCAATGCCATGTCATCGTGCCATGCAAGATCCACATGGATCCACATTTAAAAGGCTGTGCACATGAGTTAATTACTGACCATCCGATTGAAGACCGAATAGCCATGATTCGACCAACCCACAGTTCCTCTTATCAGATTTAATAAAAGAACCAACTAGATCTCAACCATTCGTTCCTTTTACAAGAAATGGACAACAGAGGTTACATCTCCTACAGTGACAAAGAAGGCTGAGAGTCGTCCATCATTTTCACGTGATCTTCGACCATCTCACCATCTAAATTGAGTGATTTAGATTACAAATCCATCAGTGAATGAAAATATGGAGATCTAAATAGTTTGATCTCACTTTAGATCAAATTCCCATCAAAAAGTACCAAATTTAAAATCTCAAGGGAGGTTGTTAATGGCATACCTCGATCCAAGCAATCTTTGGTGGTGGGGTTGACTCCAATAGCTATGGAATGATGTGAGAAGCTTGTGTTCCAAAGGAATTAAGAGGCCTCCCTCTAGATTTCCTCCTAGACCAACCTCAGAGTGGATTATGTTGGCTTTGGTAGTTCTCCGGCCTCCTGGCGATGAGGGAATCAGGGGAAGATGGGTTTCAACTTTGTGTGAGATAAGGAAGGTGATGGGAAGATCTGTTTCACTTTGTAATAGCTTTAGGTGAAGATTCCATGGATATTGTGAGCCTTTTAGTTTGGTTTCTTCTTCTCTTCATCAGCTAAGGTGATTACAACATTTGGAGATTAGTTACATGGCTTACTAGCCATCCAACACCTACCTGAGCTAAAGAGGTGGAATGGGAGTGAGGCTATAGGCTTGAAATTGGCTTTACATGGCATTGACTTTCCATGGCATCTTCTTTGCTTTGGATTTATTTGAAGTTTCTTAAGTGTCTCATATTAGTTGTGGATCAAGCTTAATCAGGTTTAGGAATAATTTGGTTGCATCCAAAGTGAATTAATTGAACATTAGGTTGAGATCCTTTTGAGTTATGCTATTTAATAATTTACTTTATTAGTTTGATCCAAGTTATCTCACTTGGTGAATTAGCATTGGATTAATGCTTAGATTGTGTCCATTTAATTATTAATGAACTATTTAATCAAAGGGTTTTAATGATTTTAAAATTTATGGAGTGATTACTTTAGGTTTAGTCCATTTTAATGTTATTAGATTTATACTGATTTTAATTAAGCCAAATAGTTTATTTGACTCAATTATAACATGTTTAATTTTCAATTGGGTTAACCAAAGCAATTTGGAATGCTTTTGAACTAACAATTCTAATTTTATTTCATTTTGAACCATTTAACCTAACTTGGGCTTAATGGGTTAAGTTTAGATTCATTTGGGTCAAATGTCAAAATTGGCCAAATTGGACCCAATGATGGATTATTTTATGTTCAATCATCATATTCAAATGATTTTGAGCAATTGATTTGAATTAGTTTGATTTGAGTTTAAACCCAATAAGATCCATTTAGGCCCATTTAGGTCAAATGGCCTAATTAAGCCTAATTAAAGCCACATTGGACTTATATTCTTTTAAATTCATCTTTACATATGTTTATATCATCCTAACCATTTGGAATGATTTTATTTGGTCAATTTTGGTGGGTTGAACTTTGGCTTGGGAACCATATAGTCTAACCTATGTAAAAGGGTTGACCAATCTTTGACCTTTGGTTCGTATTTGGATTCATTTAATTTTATATCATGGTTTTATGCTTCTAATTTCATTTAATTTGAGTTTGGTTTTAATTTAATTTTAATTTCGTTAATTTCATATGGTTTTTAGTTTAATTAAGGTAATTAGTTTGGTTCTTTAATTAAACTCTAATCTAGGTTTAATCAATTTTGAATTTAGAGTGATGCATGTTTAGGTAGAAGATTCAGGTTGAATCTAACTAAACTCATTATTTTAGATTAGTCCAAGGAGAGTGCACTAGATCACTAAGTGTGATGACCTAAGTGCTTACTTAGAAAATTTTCTAATTTAAGATTATAAGTCATCAAGATTATCTTTACAATAAATGTTAACCTCATCCAAAAATGAGATCAACACATATTTGACATTGATGATATTTTTGGCATGTTCAATGTAGTCTTAATCCATATTAGGCCAAAAATATCCCATTCATTTGCTTTTGATTTTGATTTTGATTTTAGGATCAAATTGGTGTGCACCGCACAACACTTCGTGGACTCCAGCTATCATCATCTTTGATTTATCTAGTCCTAAGCATCACAACCACATTTGGTTGAATGAACACAAATATATGTATCATTTATAAGAGAATATCATTGCACTCTTTATAAAATTTGATGAGCCTTTGATTTATCTTCTGGTAATCTGTTGCCTTTAAGATAGGCGATGAATAATTATCTCCAGTTATCTTCTTCTATTATCATTGAAGTCTTCCAATTTTCTTTAGCTTTAATAGCTTATAGGAGGGTTAGTGCCAATGCTAGCCTGCTTTGGACTATTATTGTAATTTTCTATTCCTGAGGTTCTGTCATTTCTTTAGCCAATTTAACTAATGTGTCATCTTTTCCAGCATTACTACGGGGATTTATTTCAGAAGCTCCAAGACAAGCTTATGATAAAGTGCTATTTCAGACTTGTTTATCTTGAAAGTCCCAATTATTTGTCAGATTATGAGTTGGGAATCTCCATAAACATGAAGCTTCTTAATTTTGTTGTTAATTATTATCTCTAGACCCATTATTAATGATTCATATTTGGCCTCATTATTAATTCAAGATTTTGTTAGACTATATGAATCTCAGAGAATACCATCTTGCGGTGTCACAAATATTAAGCCAATTCTCACATGTACTATAGGTAAACTGGGCAATTTAGCTACATGTATTGATGAAGCCACTCAAAGTAAAGCTCCCATTTTGATGATTGTTGAGCTTCTTCCACTTTGAATATTTATTCATTAGGTAATTCATTATTGAGTGAAGAGTTTGCTGGTAAGGGATAAGTGGCAAGAAAGTTAGCCAAAGCTTGCCCATTTATTATTTATTATGGGACATATGCTATATCAAATTGAAGTAATAGGACTTCCCATTTAGCTAAGTGACCAGTTAAGGTAAGTTTAGTCATTAATAATTTAAGAAGGTTGACTTTAGATATCAAATTTATTTTATGTAATAGAATATAGTACTATAGTTTTTAAGTAGCAAATATCAATGGGCATCTAAACCTAGTGCTTGAAGCATTTTAACTACTAAAAGATTAACTAAAGTGCCTGGATCGATCAATACCCTTTTTATGTGGATAGAGTTTCTTTCAACTATAACATAAAGGGGTTCATTATGTTTGGTTGTCCCTGGTAATAGGTAGTCCTCACTGAATGTGATGGTTGTTGATTTTTGAGAGGTTAAGTCCTCTTTCATCTTTTCATTAGCAAAAATGCTTAATATTATTCTAGATTTTGCATGATTTTGATTAATGCCTCATGTATATCCTTAGATAATATGAGAGCATCATATATACTTAGTAGAGCAAGGAGCTTATGTAAATATGTCAGAATAATGTAGTCAACTCCTACTTTGATAGACTTTTGAGGTTTAGATAGTGATGGAGGTGAGGCAATTTCATTAATTTGAACTTGAGTTACTTCTATTATGGAGGTGGAGAAATTCATTTTCAACTCTTTAATTGAACTTGAGTTACTTCTTCTATCTAATCATCTTTATCAGAAGAAGGCCTTGAAATCTATGTTTCTTTAGAATTTTTGGGTTTTCAATACTCTCAGAATTATTTTCTGGATTAGGACATAATTTCTTTGAACCTGACCGGGCTTTCCATTTAGTAAGCTTTTCTCTAGGAAAGCATGGTTCTTCCTCTGAGTTAGTTGAAGTTGCGATCACATTTATGACATGACACATTTTTGTCAGAACATCTTCTTTAGGATTTTTGTGTGAAGCTATAAGTGATGCATATATTCTTTGAGTTTAGGGTTTAGGGTTATCAAAAGCAAAACATTTAGTTATCTCTCACCACCATTTTACTTGGGTGAATAGAACTTCAAAATTTTTTTACTTTGGTGAGAGGAAGATATTCATCTCTCTTCCAATTTAGTGAGTGGAAGAACATTAGAGAATATCTTTCTCCATATCGACTATGACATCCTTCTTTTTGTGATCATGCTTCCCCAATTTTTGGTATCAGAGCCCATGGTTTGGAGGCATGGAGAAAGTACTCTCAGATAATTCATATCAATTTAGGTAAAGTTAGTTCTGTACATTAGATTTTGTGCAATTTTTTTATAGAATTAATGATTTCACTTGGATATGCATGCTAATTCATGTGGTAGGAAATTCTATGAATATTTGTGTTACTACCAATTAGTTGTCTCCACTTATAAAGTATAGACTTTGCTTACTTAATCTCATCACAAGCCATCATACTTGAGTGATAACTTGAGTAAGGGAGAGTTCATTAAATAGCCTAACCAAGATACAAACCTTACATGAAAATCAAAATCATATCCTTCAAAAATTTTTATTTATTTCTTTATTATGTTTACTTAATGTTTTTTAGTATCCACAAGTTACTTTGTGTTTATTGAAGGCTAGTTATTTTTAAAATTTTTGCATCTTATTTGTGTCAATTTTAGTTCACTTATTACATATTTAAAAATATATATTTTTTGGTGTCTCATACTTATATTTTGTTAACATCATGTCACTTAAATCCACTAGTTTGGACTAATTAAAGGACTTAACAAGAAGAGTAAATGAGATTTTCATGAGAAGTGAAGAGAATTTCACTATGGTAGAAGACCAACTCATGAATCTCACCTAACAAATTCAGACCTTGAATACTAGGCTCAAACCCCATTGACTATTCCACATCTAGATGACTTAGAACTCTTATGAGGAGAAACAATTGAATTTCCTAAAAATAAGTATCCTACGAGAAGGTCAAACATAAGGAACACCCTTAGAAATGACCATCTTAGGATCCATGAAACATCATAAGAACCTATAAAACATGTTAAAAATAGAAGCCCCAATATATGACGGTGTTCATGACTACAATAAATTTTTAGATTGGTTAACAAAAATTAATGATTTATTTGATTGGTATCATATGAATGAATATCCATAGACAATATTTTCTAAAATAAAATAGCGTGTCACATAAAAATTTATTGAAATATTATTTTAGCTAAAAAATAAAGATACAGTAGAAATCTAATGACATGGGTAGAAATGAAAGAAATCCTAAGGGTGAAATAATATCATAGAAATCATGATAAAAAGCTCCACAATTAACTCACTACTCTTATGCAAGGAACTATATTTGTAGTGCAATATATGATTACATTTGAGGTCTTAATAGCTAGAACTCAATGCACCGATTAAGAGTGAAAAATGGCTAATAAATTTGTCATTAGTTTAGGAGGAGATATTAAGAATAAAGTAGAGCTTCATAATCCCCAAAATTTAGACAACTTTCATTATGGTTTACTCTTAGTAAAGCATAAGAAAGATGTATCCATATATAAGATGAAAGCTCAATTATCTTCTAAATATCCACCTACATCTTTATCCTAAAAATCTATTATTAAACTTAATCCTTTTATATTGAACAACACTTCTAGAATGAATTCCAATGAAACTACTTCTAAAAATACAAAAGAGATAGTTTGCTATAAATGTCATAAGAAGAGTAATATGCAAAATGAATGTAAAGCAAAAAAATCATGTTTCTAGATGAATTGGAAGATTTAGGAGAAGAGATGGATATTGAAGAGATACACGATGATACACCACTATTTAATGAAAAAGTAGATCCAAATATAGATAATCCAATATCAATTATGAGGTGTATGAATACTTCTAGAGAAAAAAAAAGACTAGACAATGAGAAATTTTTTTTCTATGAACATCCTATGCAAAGAAAAGAGGTGTAAGCTAGTAATAGATGGAGGTAGTGATATGAATGTTATGTCAACCCACGATACCACTAGAGCCAATCTTACAACTAAACCTTACTCAAAATCATTCCAAATTAGTTGGGTATATCACACATCCCTACTTATCACTAATAGATATCTTGTCCTAATTAAATAGATAGTTATAATGATCAAATTTAGAGTGATGTTCTTCTAATAAAAATAACTCATATCTTATTAGTAAGATCATGGATTTATGACATAAATGTTATTCATTATAGGTGTTAAAATACTTACATATTCAAATATAATGAGAAAATAATCAAGTTATTCCCAGAAAGCATCGAAAATAGGTCAATTATACCACCTTATAAAATTCTTCCTACACCTCATCACAAACCCAATTTTGAACTATAATGCCAATCCTAATCAAGGGAAGAATGTGAAACTCTAGTTGATGGTAATATCACCATCCAGCAATAGGGGGGATACTTTTTATAAACATCCTAATACATATGAATCCACTAGAATTCAAATTACAACCTTAAGATTTAGACGATTGGTTAAAGAGTTTGATGACCCTAATTCTTTATTTATCTTGCACCTTAAGGAATTCTATGTTGATACTAAGGATCATAATATACCTATTGTAGTTTTAGATTTATCATCTAAATTCACTTATTTAATCCATGATGATTTATCTAATGATCTAATGAGCTACCACCATTAAGGGATGTATAGTATACTATAGATCTAATTCTTGGTTCATAAATACCTAACATACCCCATTATAGGATGAATCCAACATAGCGCTAAAATGATAAGTAGATGAACTCCTAAAGAAGGTTTTATCTAAGAAAGTCTTAGTCCTTGTGATTTACCAACTCTTTTGACTCTTAAGAAAGATAGAAGTTCTAGGATATATATTGATAGCAAACCAGTAAATATGATCACAATAAAATTTATGTTTCTTATAATAAGATTAGATGATGTGTTAAGTCTTATTTCAAGTTCATCATTATTTTCTAAAATTGATTTGAGAAGTGGATACCATGAGATAAGGATTAGACCAGGGGATAAATGGAAGATAGCATTTAAAACTCCTGATGGTCTTTATGAATGATTAGTCATGTTATTTTGTCTTTCAAATGCACTTAACACATTCTAATGAAAACTTTATTAAAAATTTTTATTATTCAACTACTTATAGTACATTTTGATGATATTCTTATCTATAGCCAAGATGAGAATCATATCTGCATCATTTAAAAATTGTGTTAGAGAAATTAAAATTAGTAAAATTATATATAAGCCTTAAGAAGTTTTTTTTTGTCAATGCAAAGTCATTTTCTTAGGGTTTATTATATCATTTGATGGATTAAAGGCTGACCCATCAAAAATCAAATCTATTATAGATTGACCAACTCTAAAATCTATTATAGATGTTAGAAGTGTGGTGTTTATTTTCAGATGTGCCATGTGGACACCAAGCAGATCATATGGGACACTTATTAAAGTGATCGGGTATGACATCAAGGTATGATGTATTATCTCGAATGATAGAAATATCACTATACAATAGACCTAATCACCTAATAAGAACTCCTAAGGCATGATGGGTCTTCGTATATACTAGAGATTATTCCCCTACTTTACATGGAAAAGTAAATTAGGGTTTACTTTATGCTAGATTCCTTAGTTCCCTATGGAAGCAAGACTCCATAGCTAATTACATCTTAGGAAATGGGATTTCCTAAAAAAAATTCTCGATTAAAGTAGTCAATTATTATCTCCAAAGATTTCAAGGTTAAGACTATCACTAAATTGGCTCTTTTGGAAAATCAAGTGGGATTGTTCAAATGGAAGACTTATTTTGAAATCCAAAGGAATATAAGTAGGAAATGCTCATGATACTAGAAAGCCTAGTGAGCATTCCAACCTATCCTATGATGAGGCTTTATATTTTTGAAAGTGAGAGGATTTATTTTGTTTGAGTTGAATTTTTATTAGATTGCTAGGACTTATAATCCATTAACAAAATATTTTAGAAATGCCTAAGAGGTGAGGATTTATGATCATATCCTAAATGAAATAAACAATCTCAGATCTTAAATCTAGAGAGCTTTAACACAAGTTAAAGCATGACCTAAATCTAAGCGATAAGGGACATAAGGATCTATTCCATAAGAGAAGATAGACTCGTCCGACTCTTCTGGACTTACAACCGCATGAAGTGGCCTCCAACCAACACCTCTTACATTTCAAAACTATGTAGGCCAATCTTATGTAATTGCAAGATGATTTAAGCTATTATTTAATTTGAAAGAGACTAGAGTCCTAAACTCACTCCCAAAGAGACTAGATCATGACTGGAATCAGTATTTGAATTAGTCTACAAATGCAAAATTTTACAAATTCATTACCCCATTTTGACACATTAATTTGGACAAAGGCTTGGGATAATTATGCCTAAATGCTTGATAAAATTAGATTATTGGCTAAATCAATGAGAGGAGGTGTTCTCCACTACAAGGGATGCCCTCACAAGTTAACATTTCCCTATCGTGCAAGAGTGGAGACCCTCCCTATTCAAGATTAGAAATAAGATGATATGTATGATGTGAGACATACAACATACAGCTAAGGGGTTGCTAAATCTTTTAATTAACCTGATGATAACCTAATCTTTAAGATGAGGTTTTGACTTGTTTAAAATTTAATTATGAGTTATTAATTGGGGTAAAAAAATTATTTTTTTCCTAAGAGCCTACCGCATCCAGGTCACACATTCAAACATCAATCACAAAGAAACTATGAAAAAGATATCATTCTATGGCACAATCTAAACATAACATCAACCAAACATGAATATATTCTGTAAAAGATTAAAAGGACAAGGTGGCGAATCGTCATATACCCCGTAAAGAAAAAGATGGGTAGTAGAATACCATTATACAACCTAGAATCATAAAAGAATAATTGATATTGAAATTGAGTACATGCCATAGGTCTTCATCCTTCATTTCTTCTTTCTTCTCTCTTTTCTTCTCTTGATTTTATTTATTCCAAGGCATCACAGGTCATCCCAGGACTTCGAGCCACTGCTCATCTTAATCCTCATAGCACTAATCCAAATTCTTATTGCAAAAATTACAGTTTATGGAAAAAGTAAATATAACTACACCTGTAAAATAGAGATTAGCTAAACATACATACAATCCCAAGCAGTTATATTTCATGATCTAGACTTACCACCCTGTACATGGGTAACTAAGCCCACCCGTCCTAATGTGGATTATGCTTAGGGGCATAACCAACCTATAAAGAGAATATTTATATTTATTTTTAACAGCCCCTTAAGTACAATCCCCTCTAGAAAATAAGGTTAGAATAATAACGGCCTAGCATCTAGTCTACGAGTCATACACTCTAATATCTAGTCTAAAATATTACATCACAAAATAAAATATAACATCACACATACACCATCCTAACCTAAGACTAGAATTGGTGGCTTAGTTCTAATGTATGTGCTAAGGCTTTGTGTGGTATGTTTTAACTAAGTATTAGAGTTATGATTGTCTAAAGTTTGGAATTATTTAAGTTAATATGATGGGTAGTTTCATCTCAAGTTGTTTAGAGTCTTGAAAATTTGAATTTATATTTTAATTTCTTTCATTTGATTTACACTTAGTATCTAAGTATTGTAAAGAGAAGAAAGTGGCCTAACCCCTTTGATCCCTACCTTAAATTGTTTCATAAAATCACATTTTTTAGTGAATGATTTTTTAAATGTTTTATTAATCTTAAATTTAGGTTAACCTTGAAGAATCCTATTCAACATGAAAAGCATCTTAAGATTAATGTGGTTGAATTACTATCACATAGCATATGTTGAACCATTCATTTCCATCACCCATAACATGCATATGATTTAACCCTTAGTATACCTATACATACAACACATTTTGACACACTTGCATGATCATCGATGTATACATTTGGAAATTATAATTTTGTTTGATTAAGTTATTCATACATGTAAATTAATGCTCCTTCCAAATTCTAATGCAAATATACATAGCAATGAAATTAAATAAGTACGTTCCTTTATTAACTAGAGAAGTGAGATAATCAAATGACCTCTTTTGGGCTACTTAAAGCCTCAAATTCTCGGGATGTCTAGACTGTATACTTCTTATCATTCAAACCTATATAAATCTATATAAGAAACTTATGAAAGAAAGTATTATCTTTACATGTAAAGTATTTTATATGCTTAAATGGTTGTGGATTCATGTATTTTTAGTAGAAAAGAAAATTCTCATTCTTTAATTAAATACACATACACATACATAAAGGATGTAGGAAAGTACATTCCATTATTTAAACTAGAAGTGAGATAATCAAATGACCTCTTTTGGGACTACTTAAAACCCTAGATTCTGGATGTTCAGACTATATACTTGCTATCTTAAATACATATGAATATATAAACAATTAAAAGAATAGTAATCATGCAAAAGATTGTATTTATTTGGTTGAATTATTTATACATGTAATTTAAATCTCTATCCAAATTCTAATATAAATATACATAAGAATGAAATTAAATAAGTGCATTCCTTTGTTAACCAGGGAAGTGAGATAATCAAATGACCACCTTGAGGCTACTTAAACCCTCGTATTCATGGGATGTCCATACCATATACTTATTATCATTCAAACCTATGTAAATCTAAATATAAATTTAGGAAAGAAGGCTACACATTCACATGATTAAGCTATAACCACATGCAAATCCTATATGTATTCATAGCTAATATCACTCCAAATATTGTTATCAACTTATAGCTTTTGAAAAATAAATTTGTATTTTTTAGTGATAATATCCACACATATAATTAAGCTAACACATGCAAGCTTTACATGAGTAAATTTATTTTAATTTTGAAAATATGAATGCAAGAGATCACATAGCACACAACATTTAAAGTGATTGAAAAGGAATAGCTAAGCATAACTTTATGATTCATTCAACTACACTAATTCATAAGGACAATCATATTAAATAAAATAATTTAAAGAAAACCAAAGCTTTTTAATAATTTGATTTTAAGATTTTCAATTGAACTTAAAGAGGATAAATCCTTTGTTGTTTTAATCCCATTCTCATGTTGGTATTCTTAATTTGTTTAAGAAAAGATAATTAGTTGACTTTTATGATTTAATTAAGTTAAATCATTAAGCAATCCATTTAATTACCCTTTCTTATGCTTTTTAAATTTGAATAATCATTTAATCATGAGCCAAGATGACATGAACATGAAGGATAATAAAATTGCAATGCTCCTAAAAAACCTAATGCAATTGGCTCATGCTTAAAGATTAATTAAGCTAAAGAATCTAATAAAGTACTTTTATGATTTTCCCACATTTATGGGTTAATCATAATTTCCTTAAGGATCTTTATGTTATTGAACACATAAAGAGGAACCCTTAATTTTATTGTTAGTTATCTAATGTGATTAATATTTTAGTTTGAATTGGATTGACCATTAATTGATTAATTAATCTCTTAATTAAATATCACATTAATTAACTCTCTATAATGGAATAAATTTGAAAAAGTAATTAGGAAAGAGGTCCTAATCACTCTCCCTCATCATCTCACTATTTATTAGTGATTAATGAAGTTGAATTAAAAATTTTACTATTTATTAATCATTAAACTAATTAAGAGAGTAATCAGGGTTTGAATTTCAAAATTTCCTAAATACCAAGCCAATAAATCCCAAGAAAATCATGGAAGGTAGAGGTCATCTCATTAAATTATCATACCAAATTTGAGATTAATTTTTCAAGCAATTAGGGCCTAACTAAGTTAATTAGAAAAACTTTCAAACCCTAATTAAGCCTTAATCAGTGTTCAAAATCAAATGAAATCATTTTTATTAAATTCTTCTATGTTTAACCTTTCCAATAGGCATTTATTTATATTTTTTAATTATTTTACTATTAGTTATAATTTTAGGAAGTTTCAGTGATTAAAACACATTTTTAAGCCTAATTAATCTCTAATCCCGTCAGTGCCATGTGGGTGGTTGATATGGCAGCGCTTTCCACGTGGTGCCATGGGATTGGCCACTTAAATAGTCCGATGCAAAACTGACATGGTGGTGGCAAACGCGCTTTCATCCCCACCATCCAATCTAATATCAGATGGTGGGGATTAAGCCCATTGTTCCTACAAAATTAAAATAGATTAAAACTAGTGGATTAATCATGGTCGTTCATTCTACTCACATGGAATGGATAGCGGATGATCCTTCATCCCTCGAGCAACGAAAGACAGACACCATCTGCCTTCCTTCACTCGATTCGAGCTCACCAGAGCTCGTAGAGGATTGGAATCAATCACAAAACATTCATGAAGGGGATCTAGAGAGATCCTACGATGGGATTCATATGAAATATAACTTTCTTTCACAAAGGCCTAAATAAATTTGAGAAAATGTCAGTTTGCTGGAATATACCTCACATGAGCTCAGGACTAGCGGTGAACTAACCGAGGTAGCTTTACCATGAAGAGATGAAGCCCTGTTGAGAAGCGCATGCCTTGCTTCCTCGCCAGTGGCTCTATGGATCAAACATCATAGAAAAATTCATCGGAGTTAAGCTTGGAGTGAGCTCCGATGCTCGAATTGATCGGAAATCGATTTGTTTTGCCTCGCCATAGCTTGGTGAAGGTGTGGGTAAAATTAATTTGAAAACCATGGAGTTTGGAGGAGGTTGGATGGAGATTGGCCTTGTAATATTTCTGGATTGACATTTCTGGCTATGGGGAGGCTCTGGAAACTCAGGAATAGCTCTGAGAGACTCTCCTTGGGGTTCTTGGAATGAGATCGAATGGGGATAAGTATACCCTCCTCTCCATCCAAACTGATAGTTTGGATGTGTTATGCAAATTACAGGTGGTGGGCTAGCGCAGGCGGTTGTGGATGGTAGGGCATCAATGAGGTGGCTCAGTTTGAGTGGCCAAGTGAGGGGAGAGTGGCTGCCAAGGGAAAGAGGTGACTGACATTAGTTTCCAAGTGTTCTAATAAGGAGATATGGGTTAGTTCACCACCAATTGGCTCATGGCTGACCCAAATAGCTTTGGGCATGTGAGCCAGTGGTCCTCATGTCCATTTCGAGTTTAGGGTGCTAAGGGGACGAGAGTGGGTTTGATCAACCAAATATGGGTTTTGTCCCATTTGGAGGGCTTTACCCATTAGGTAATGGGTCAATTCAAATTGGACTTGGGTTGGGTTGGATTTGGGTCAGCCCATGGTTACCCAAGGATGGGTCATGATAAGTTTGAATGGGTTTGGCTCAATTTGACCCATGCAGATCAAATTGGGCTAAGTTGAGTTAGGTTGACCAATTGGTCAAATTGGGTCAAACCATGGGTTGACATAAATTCAAATGAGTATTTGAGATGATTTGGTTCAATTGGTTTGGTTTAGTTTACATTAGATTTGAAATTTACTCATATGGGTTCATATGGGTCAAATGGGTTAAGTTAACAAATTTGGTCAAATTGCTCAAATTGGCTTGGGGTAGGTGTTGGTTTAGATTCAATTGATCATTTGAGGATGATTGTAGGCTTTTATCTCAGCCAATTTAGATTTAGGAATGATTTAGACCAATTTGACCCATTTGGTCAATTTATGCTAAATGGGTCAAATGGGTTCAATTTAGGTTTTGATCGTGCTCAATAATCAATATGTGATGGATTTGAATCATTGGTTGTAAAAAATTTGGATTAGATTTTGATTTGGCCCTATTTGACCTTTCAGATCAAATTGGGTCAACATGGGTTAAAGGGCCAATTGGGGTTGATTTGGCTCAATTGATGATCAAGTCATGTTCAAGTGTTGATTTGAAGGTGGTATGAATCATTGGTTTCAATCAAATTGATGTATGATGGGATTTGGTTCATTTGGCTCATGTAGGCTAAAGGGGTTAACTTGTGTTAAATGATTAAACTAACTTGGTTTGACCTGATTGATTGTAATTAATCAAACAAGGATGATCAACAATCATTATAGGAGGTTTTGGATAGGTTGGTCCAATCCAATTTGGATTGGATTGGAGTTTGGCTCAAATGGGTCCTTTAGGTCACTTTGGGTCAAGTGAGCCTAATGGATCAATTGGTTTGATTTTGGGTTGAATTGAGTTTGATTGAGTTTGATAATTGATTTAGGATTGATTGATGGCTTTGATTGTAATTGATTTGGGTTTATTTATATTTTGGCTCACATGAACATTGTGGGTTCAAATGGGCTAACTTAGGTTAATTGAATTGATTGAATTGATTATTAGTTTTGGCTTGATTGTAGAGTTTGGAATGAGGGTTTGAATGGTTTGAAAAAAATCAATTGAGTTTGGTTTGATTGAAGGAGGTTTGGGGTCAAATCCATAGGATTGAATCATTGGGTGGTTAAGATAGGTTTGATTTTGGCTTAGAGTTTTGGATATGAGATTGGATTCAATTGGTATTAGTTTGATTTGAGGTTTGGTTTTCCATTGATTTGAAGTTGGTTTTGGACTTAAGGTTAGGCATATGTAGGCCATAGGATGTGTAGATCACCTTGGTCCTAAGTCATAGCCTAATCCTATGGTAGATCCTCTAAAGTCCCTATGTTTGGGTTAAGTGTTCATTTAGTCACTAGAAGTGTCCTATGACTAAGGAGAATCTGGTGTCTAGAAGACTCCTAGATCTAGGATGAGAAGATTGAATCCTCACTCCAAAAGTGAGGTCAACAAGAAGTTTTATGGATTATTAACTTTCTATGAGAGGTTTATAAGAAACTTTAGCACAGTTTTAGCCTCTATCACAAACATTCTAAAGAAAGATAATTTTATGTGGACCATAGAAGCCGAAAGAACCATGCAATGAACTAATACTCTTATGACATCTTCACCTATCTTAAAACTTTCAGACTTCAATAAATTCTTTGAAGTTGCTTGGGATGCATTAGGTATTAGAATAGGTAGAATATTAAGTCAAAAAAACCATCCCATTGCTTTCTTCAATGAGAAATTAAATGACACTAAGAAAAAATAATTCACATATGATCGAAAATTTTATGTGATTATTCAAATTCTAAAGCATTAGATGCACTATCTATTACATAAAAAGTTTGTTTTGAATACTGAACATCAAGCTTTAAAGTTTATTAACTCACAAAGAAAACTAAATCATAGACATTCTTAGTGGGTCAAATATCATCAAGACTTTTCCTTTGTGCTTAAATATAAACTTGGGATAGAAAATAAACTAGTAAACACTCTATCTAGAGTATCTTTAATGGATTTAGCCTTTGAATATTAAATTCTTGGATTTATAACTTTAAAGAAAGTTTAAAAAATTTATCCAACCCTTAAACTATATGATATACTTAGAACAAAAATCTAAACCCTTGGCATTGATAGCTCCTTTATGATTCTAGATGGATATATTTACAAAGACAAGCAATTATGTATTCCTAAAATATCTCTCATGGAATTACTTATCTCTGAATTATATTTAGGAGGTATATCATAACATTTTTACTAAGTTAAAGACCTAAAATATTAGTTGAACAAAGGTTTTATTGGCCATCTTTATGAAAGGGTGTTGAACAAATTATAGCTTGCTATTACACTTTTCGCCAAACTAAAACTGTCAAATAAAGGGCAGGTCATTAAACATCATTATCTATTCCTTTTAGACCGTGGGAATACTTATCCATGGATTTTATATTATGTTTACCTAGAACACCTCATAGACATAATATCATATTCATCATAGTAGATTAATTTTCTAATATACCACATTTCATACCCTATTCAAAATCAAATGATGCACGTTGCATGGAGTCATGTCCACTATAGTTTCTAATAGGAATGTTAAATTTATATCTTATTTTTAAAAAATCTTATAAAAATTAGTGGGAACACAACTAAAGTTCTTTTCTATATTTCATCCAAAAATAGATGGACAAACACAATTAGTTAATAGGTCATTAAAAATTTTACTAAGTTATTTAGTTGGGAAAAAAAATAAGAAACTAGAAGTTTACATCACCAACATTTAAATTTACGTACAATAGTTTAATTTCTAGAATAACCCATAATTTAACTTTCGAGATAGTTTATAGATATAACCCAAAAATGCCTATTAACTTAGCTAACACACCTACTCATGTATTTTTTTTGATTTATTATATATGTTTGTATGTGATTTATATAGCTTAAAAATATAAACAAATAATTAAAAATACAAAATTTTAAGTATGTTGAACAAAAGAATAAAGATAAAAATTTTAAGGAATATGAGGTGGGTGATTATTTATTGGTTTGTATCCATACTAAGAGCCTTCCTTCCACCAAATATAAAAATTTACAAGTAAGAGCATGTGGATCATTTAAATTTATTAGAAAACTTGAAGCTAATACTTATGTTCATAAATTATCGCCTCACATATTTATTGACTTTATTTTTAATTTAGAAGATCTAATATCTTTCAAAGGAGTTATCCAACATCCAAATTTATAGAATTATACTTTTGTAGCAGGAGATAGAAATTACTTACAGGTACTTATCTAGCCAATATTCTTTATGGTGGAGAACATCATCATAGTTGAGACACTCATAGATGATAGTTCCAACTAGATATTCTTAGTAACATGGAATGACAATCCACCAAGTGAGGATACTTGAATGACATTAGAATAACTATAGAACTTCACCCACAAACTTCTTAAAGACCTTTATAATTTTAACTCTTTAGAGAAAAGTTCTTTAAGGCTTGAGAGAGTTGATATAACATATGAAAAGAGGAAAGGACCTGTCCCTAAGTCTCAAACTAAAGCTTAAACTCTTGAGGACATTTTGTTGACTTTATGTGTTGATTTACGTTTCATGTGTTATATTATGTAGTAGTGGGTGCATTTAATCATGTATAAGTATTCTATTAAAGCTATGGTTGAAAACATGTGAGCCCATGTGTTCAATTTCATATGTGCGGGTGGGGTCTAGTGCCTCGGCATTGTACTCTATAGGTTTTAGTGTTTGGAGACTGAGAAGCTAGTGCATTGGTGCTAGGATATGCCACCTTGGTGTTAGAAAATGGTGCAACACTCATCGTCAATTGTATGGGAAGAATTGAAGAGGGCTTGATCACAACAGATGCACTCTTCGCTAAAAGAGGATGCACTCTATCCTCTACTTGCGGATCCTCGGTGCTACTCCTAGCTGGAGCAGTTATATCTTCTCATTCTATGGTGGTCTAAGTACTTATTTTGACTATATAAATAGCTTTGGCCTCGATCATTCTTTTAGTCTTCCTCATCTTATTCTGAAGACCCTCCTAGAGTTCAAAAGAATCGACATCATCATGGGCTTTATGTGACATTTCTTTTTTTTCAAGGTATATCTTTCAAATTAAGGGCCTCTATGAAGATACCCCAACTCTTGTCATTCATAACAAACAAGTATGTTTCTGTATTGAATGAAAAACTAAGCAAAAAGAGGAAAATGCCAATCTAGTGACAAGCAAAATAAAAAATATAGTGCCCTAGGGGTTAAGGTCCTTTTTCTAGCTTCGGTTTTAGGAGCATGTCAAAAAAGGAACTACGTGAAAGGTGATGTAACACTAATGATAAGAAGGTTTTGTTTTTTGAAGATTTACTAAATATTTGAAGCTATTTCAATTTTCCATTCTTCTATCCTTTTCATGAGCCACCTCTACAAGGAGTTGAAGAATCAAGGAGTTAAATGTATACCCAAATAAGCGAATAGATTTTGTGAGCATTCATCGTAAGTAATTATCACTTTAATATGAAGTATGCCACCCGTTAGTGAAGCCTTATCACGCTTATGGACAAAGAAAAGATAACCGAACAATAATAATCAAACATGAAATTCAACTACATAGATGATGACTTGCCCTTGACATGTAGACTCGCCTTCATACGAGTGGTTGGATCATCTCAGTAACTCAAAGAACCTCGATCATCGAACTTGCCACTCACCTCACATTGGTAAGTCCCCTCTGTATTCACTTACCTTAAATGTACTTACCATATATAATGATTCCCCCTTCCCCAAGCCTTATTAAAAGGTATTTTTTTGAGAGGGATCCTTTTTTTTTACTTCTTCCAAAGGGTGGGTTGGGAGCCCTCATCTTTAGTTATTTTTTAGGGAAAAAGTACTTTGTAGTAAGATCATCGAATAATATAATATAATTTCAAATGATCTTTTGATTTTTTTATTTTTTGGTGTTATATTTTTAATTATATTTCTTAGATACCTAAGAAGATTCTGATTCTCCACATTGATAGATTGAATTCAGCAATGATGGTCATCATATAATAATTTTACTGTGATTGTTAGGCAATTGGAGTTGGACTAAGGTAGTCATCGAAGGTGATTGTCAGTGTCAATCATTTGGTGAAGATCCAAAATTCTTTTAACTTATGTGCTTTGTCCTCATTTAGACACTCTCATATGTAAATTAAGGGTTTATTTTAGATATTTGGAATTATATTTTAGCCAAAATCATGAAACAGGCAATGAAGTGGCTTAAAATGATCTCTTTGATCACTCAATATTTTTTGAATATTTGAGTGCTTTAATGACATCAAAATTAAGTGATTTTAGCCCTTTGACCTTTCCCACTAAAACACTTATTTTGGTTGCTTGATTGAATTATCTGGAGATCATGTAATCCCATAAATGATTTTTAAGTATTTTCTTGATTTAGGTTCATGTAGATTCAGAACAATCCACTTTTAGTACAATTCGGTTCATTTCATCCATAAATAGATGGGTAGACATAAATAGTTAATAGGTCACTAAAAAATTTACTAAGGTATTTAGTTGGGAAAATTTTAAGAAGCTAGAATTTAACATTACCAACATCTGAATTTACGTATAATAGTTTAATTTCTAGAACAACCCATAATTCACCTTTCAAGATATTTTATAAATATAACCCAAAAATGCCTATTGACTTAGCTAACACCTACTCATGTATTTTTTTGATTTCGTATATACATTTGTATGTGATTTTTATAGCCTAGAAATATAAATAAATTATTAAAAATACAAAATGCTAAGTACGCTGAACAAAAGAATAAAGATAAAAAATTTTATAGAATATGAGGTGGGTGATTATGTATTGGTTAGTATCCATCCTAAGAGCTTTCCTTCCACCAAATATAAACAGTTACAAGTGAGAGCATGTGGATCATTTAAAATTATTAGAAAACTTGAAACTAATACTTATGATCTTGAATTGCCCCCTCACATATTTATTAACCTTATTTTTAGTTTAGAAGATCAAATATCTTTTAAAGGAGCTACCCAACCTCCAAGTTTGTAGGATGATACTTTTATAGGAGGAGATACAAATTATTTATAGGTACTTATCTGGCCAATATTCTTTGAGGTGGAGAACATCATCAGAGCTGAGACACTCACAGATGATAGTTCCAACCAGAGATTCTTCGCAACATGGAAAGACAATCCACCAAGTGAGGATACTTGAATGAATTTAGATTAACTATAGAACTTCACCCACAAACTTCTTGAAGACCTTTAGAATTTTAACTCTTTAGAGAAATGTTCTTTAAGGCCTGAGAGAGTTGATATAATATATAAAAAGAGGAAAGGACCTGTCACTAGGTCTCAAAGTAAATCTTGAACTCATGAGGACATTTTGTTGACTTTATGTGTGGATTTATATTTCATGTGTTGTATTATGTAGTAGTGGGTGTATTTAATCATGTGTAAGTATTGTATTAGAGTTATGGTTGAAAACATGTGAGTCCATGTGTTCAATTTCATAGGTGTGGGTGGGGTCTAGCGCCTCGGTGCTATACTCTATAGGTTTTAGTGTTTAGAGACTGAGAATTTAGTGCCTTGGCACTAGGATATGGAGCCTTGGTGTTAAATAATGGTGCCAAGACACTGGTTTGTGGTGCCACAACATTGTGAAATGACTATTTTGTCTTTTTGTTCATTTTGTTGTAGTTTTCTACCAAAGAAATGCATCCTTTGGAGTAGTACACTTATTTAAACAGTTATATTGACATAATAAAAAGCTTTTTGGCTTTTCTGTGAAACTTGGAGTGAAAACTCTTTGGTTGGAGCTTGGTTTCCAGTCATCTAGGAGATTCAATAATCTCTCACTACCATTTTACTTTGATAAGAAGAACTTTAGACTTCTTCCACTTTAGTGAGTGAAATATCTCTATCTCTCTTCCACTTTAGTGAGTGAAAGAACACTAGAGTATCCCTTCTTACACATCCGCTTGATATCCTTCTCTCCATGATCGTGTTTCACCATTATTCCAAAGGGACACACACTTTGGAGTGTTGTAACTTGTATATATTTTTTTATTAGTGAAAAAAATGGTTGTTGTTGTTTTTGTGTTAAAAAAAACTTAAGTGGAATCTCTTTGGTTGGAGCTTGCCAGCCGATTCTTCCAGTGGATTTGGTAAACTCTCACTATCATTCTACTTTGCTAAGTGGAACTTCTTCACATTTTCTCAATAGAATGCCACACTAGGGAAGGTCACAAACTTTGTTGAAATGAAGATAGAAATGAATGTTCAATGTTTCATTTTTCACTACCTTTAACATCTCCATCACCTTGCCACTAGCCTTAGGAAGCATCACCCTGCTCACAAGAGAAGAAGGGAAACTGTTAGCACTATCCATCCTATCAAGTTCTTGACAAAGTAGAGCTTTGAGGGCCATTTCCTAATCTTGTTCGCTAAGTCATGGATTCTCAATAAGACGACCAAGAACTTGATGGTCTCATCCAAATGACCCTTCAATGAGAATACATAGAAAAATAGAGATAGGATCTAAGCCAAACACTTCTCCTTTAGGTATAAAAGAAAAGTGGTGATACTCACCATAGAGTTTGGTAGAATTTAGGCAGGCTCCACTTCATAAAAAGTTAAAATCTCCACCCACTCATTAAGAAGAGAAAGTTAAAACCTACATTTAAAGTGGTTTAATATGCAAAACTCAAATGATTTGGTGGAGTAAATCACTCATCTTGGTTTGTCACTCACACTAAAAAGTCGAGTTTGATTTGACATTAGCCACAGAAGATGAACGATGCTCTAACTGTTGAAGATTGGACACTTCTTTGACTTTAAACTAAATGAATGCAATCATTTCCTTCTTTAGAGGAGCCATTATCATGCCCAAAAATAATCAACTTAAAGGTAGGAATAAGAATAGAAAATGCTACTTGTATAAAGATAAAAGTAGTCACTCAAAGTGGGAGAGGAAAGTAATAAAATTACCCAACCACAATGGTAAAAGTAAATTTGTAAATGCAGTAAGTGGAGCCTGATAACATGGATGTCACATCAAACATTTAATAGTGACATCATTATGAGATCCTGATTATGTCACAACAAAAGAAATAATTAAAGGATATATACTCGTGTCAGTGAAAGGTTTGTGAAAGACTTAATGAACTAAGATGAGTAACCAAAATCCTTTCAAGAAATATATATTTTTTATAATTACCATGAACAATAATAGTACAACACACTCAGTAGCCCCTCTTTACATTATCTCTTAAATTTCTTTATGATGGTGTTTGAATGTCATTCCTTAATGAATGACTCTTTATTCAATAAATAATTAAACATGAAGTTGGCACACACGATAAAGAGTGAAGACCCACTCAACTTAAATGAGCGATGAAGCGAGGTCACCTTAGCTTTCATGGCCACCAAGCTCTTTTTGAGAATTCACTTTTACGGCTTGCCTCCTTTGAGACTCGACTTCCAACATCATTTAAAACTCGCTCAATTCTTACCTTAATGAATTTACTTTCATCTCCAAGACTGCAACTCTCCTCTGCAAATCGGTAAACTTCGTTGAGTCAATAACTTTCTACGGTTAAGTTTCCACATCTCCCCCCTCTAGGTGAGAGGACATATTTTGCTCAGACTCACCACTATATCGACAAGTAGATGAAGGAAATCTTGTTAGAATTTCCCAAATGTTCATAGAATGACAAGGCACGTGCTGTGAATGTTATTCCCTAAGGGAGTGAGGCTTATCTCAAGGGCAGACCTGGTGCCACCAAGTTAGTGCATGGAGAATTTTGGAGTCGCCCCTTTATGAAGAGCAATGAATTCATCAAACATAAATATACGGATTTCGATGAGGCAATCTGCTAAGAGAAAGATCTTCAATAAAGGAAGCCTTTGTTGGAGCAAACAAACTTCTTCATCACTCGGATGATGCTCAAGCAGTTCGTCTATAGTAAGGTGTATGATCTTTTGTGACTACCTAGAGAACTAAGAGAAATGATCAGAAGAGCCAATGAGTGCCCATCATCACCTTCGACCAACTCCCAAACAAGCATCACGTAAGCAGTAATAACAAGAATACTCAGAGTTGATATTGAGAAAAATTCAAATGTCTAATAAAAATGAATTCTACCTTGGAAAGACATTACTTCAGTACAATCTTCGTGGAAGTAGTTCCCACCAACTTGCTTACCAAAGCCTTCTTGTGTAGAAGGAGAGAGCAACATCTTCCTCCAGTTGAACACTCGTCGTCAACTTTGTGGGCAAGATTGAAGAGGGCTTGATCATAGCAGGTGCACTCTTCACTAAAAGAGGATGTACTCTCTCCTCTACTTGTCATTGTAAGTCATTAGGTGAAGATCCACTTTAAACTTATGTGCTTTGTTCCCATTTAGACACTCTCATATGTAAATTAAGGGTTTATTTTAGACTTTTGGAATGATATTTTAGCCAAAATCATGAAACAGGCAATGAAGTGGATAAAAATGATCTCTTTGATCACTCAATCTTTTTTGAATATTTGATTGCTTTAATGGCATCAAAATTAATGAAAAGATAACGGGTAGTATATAATTAATTGTTAGGATATATTATCCAATAATGATAGAATATATAATAATAATAACTTTGAATTTGCTAAAGTAATACTCTTGTTACCTATATATTATGACGATTCAGCTTGTTAATGGTTAGAATAAAAGAGTCAACTGATAAATTTTGTAAAAGTATTTCTTAATTAATTTTTGTTGGAGGCATGAAGAATGATAAACTTTGATAAAGCTACATCTTGGTAGTAGTAATAATCTACTTATAATATTTTGTACTTTTATTCATAAAAAATAAGGTTTGTTAGTTATGTGAATTGTGATCAGGGGCGGATTTACTATGGGGGCACTGGGGGCACGAGCCCCCACTGGCCCACCCTCCTTTATATAAAATAAATAAAAAAAGAAAAAATAGTTAGGTTTTGACCTATTTTCTTTCCCATTCTTCCAAGTTGGCTCGAGAATCTTGCGGTAGTTCCATATTCTGAACATAGCTTTGCCTTTGGTTTCGGTTGCTCCCCGGAGTCCTGCCGTCACACACGGATTCAACTCACATAGCCAGCCCATAGACCTCCACTGTTCCAATGTTGTCATTTCCTTCCAATGGAAGTGTACCTAGTTTGGAGTTACCGGATTTGATCGATCATCTGCCATTGCCGGCTAGAATGTGCTCGTCTTTCTTCTATAATGCCATCAAATGGTATGTTGTTTCCAATGGTTAAAAAGCAATCTTTTGTTCTAAGCTCTAGTATTAAATACACTTATTTTTTTTCAAAATTAAAAATATTTGTATGTCTAATATTTTTATGATTTATCCCATGACTAATATTTCTCAAAAATAAAAATTATAATTATTATACCAGTATCACATACAAGTAATTTTGATATTAAAATGCTGATAATTAAACAATTTAATTTGATTGATGAAGATATTAAAATTTGACAAATTAATATAAGTCCAAAAAAAAAAATTGCATAATCAGTTTATTAATGTAAAACTGATTTGACCACTGCATGTGTCGCTTCGTCTTAGACTTTAGATGCTTTTTGGAGTTTAGCCGGTTGCCCAAAAAACTCTCTCGCAAATGTGAGCGACTATAACAATCTTAAAGATATGACTTCTTAGACTCTTCATATTTATTAATTGATTTAATGTGTGCTTTGTGGACAATGCAATAAGTGCAGCTCTTCTTTTGAAAAATAGTTTGAAAAGTTAAAAAAGTTATTGCTCTATTCTCTTTTTGTTTCAAATTGCAAAAATCTGTGAATGACATTGGTGAAAATTTAACTAATTTAAATTCTCTATAGTATCAAATATTATATAGTTATTTTCTTCGATGAGAATCAAATCTTGAGTTTCTAGTTTTCAATTTATAGCATATCTCATATCTTTCATTCACATAAAATTTTTGTAAGTTATATTTGATGCTTGCTTTATCTATGTATGTCAATAAAAAATTCTTAAGGTATTGAGGAAAATTGATAATATATATTTTTTATTTGAATATTCACTTTTATATTATATTATGTGAAGCTATAGCATCATTAATAAAAATCATACTTGATCTTTCAGTGACTTTTCCTTACATGATAATGTTGATATATTTATTTTCAATATATACGACTATTATTTTGTTAGTTTTCTTGAAAGATTATTTCAGCAAATATATTTAAAAAGATATATTTAGGAGTGTTGATAATGAATTGATTTTACGATAATTTTAAAATATGAGAACTCTAAGGAATAAATTATAGATGATACGTAATATGAATAAAATTTATCTTATTAAGATGCTTAATTTTTTATTTTGTTGTACATTATGCTTTACTTTTTATTTTGTTATACATTATACTTTAATTTTTTATTTTATATAAGAGTATATTATTATTACTTATTTTCTTATAAAAAAAATTTTGATCGCTAATTGTGATATGACTAGCATAATTAAGAATCATGAATTGATCTAGGGATTGCACATTCTTCTATTAGATTTTTTAATTGTATCTTTCATAAACATAATCTGTCATATGGTATTCAAAATCTAGTAATAACAATTTGCTTCATAAAATTACAAGCTTATAAATATTCTTTTGATATGAGGGGGATGAACCCCTGCAAAAATCCTAGGGACCGCCCTTCTGATTCAGCGAAATCCATGATCCTTTCTAAGATAAGATAACAATTGAAGAGAATAGATGGAGTTGAAATAAGATTAATTCATTCAGTCTTCTGCTGTTCCAAATAAGATAGGCTTATCAGTCCACATAAACATCACCCAAATTTATTCTGAACCATCCTATTCATGGTACAGTGCTAGAGCTTGAACACCCAGCGAAAAAAAAAAAAATACAAGAAGACTAAAAATACATATTATACAGTTGCTAAAACCTGAGGATGATAGAAGAAGCCAGAACCATGAGAAAATATGAATTATCTACTTGCAGACTGCTCTTGCACAAGCAGTGATGAGGATGCCTTATCTTGGTTTGCCATAGAAATCAAAAAACATGAAAGATTGTTTTCAACTGAAAGGAGAATATGGCCCAGAAACAATATAAATTGATGGAATGCTAATGCTCATAGCTGGCAGTGAGCTATCACTGCCCTTTGGTGGTGGTGGCATTCCAATCTCTATGATTCCCTCAAGCATTTGCACTACCTTCCCAATTGAGGGCCTCTGTGATGGCTGCTCTTGGATGCACCAGAAGCTTGTCTGTACTGCTTTTTCCAGTTGTTCCATGTCAAGCTCAGAGTCCAAGAGCTTCTTATCAATAATACCTCTAATGCCCTCTTTCAAACTCGTCATAAGCCCATGCAGAGAACTTCTTTTCCCGGTCTCATCTGAAACATCAAAATTTCGCCGCCCACTCACAAGCTCAAGCAAAACCATCCCATAGCTATAGACATCAGATTTTGAAGTCACTGGCAAATTCGCAAGCCATTCAGGAGCCAAGTAACCTCTGGTACCCCGAACACTGGTCATAGTCCACTCTCTGTGATCCTTCAGATTTATCATCTTCGCAAGGCCAAAATCCGAAACCTTGGCAACGTAATTTTCATCAAGTAGAATGTTCTCAGGTTTTATGTCGCAGTGAACAATGCAATCTCTACACTCTTCATGCAAGTAAGTTATTCCCCTTGCAGTGCCAATTGCAATCTTGTATCGGGTTGCCCAATTCAACTTTCCAGAATCCACAGAGAATAAGAAGTTATCCAAAGATCCATTTTTCATGAACTCGTAGACCAGGAGCCTGTGCCTGCCCTCAGAGCAAAAACCAATCAGCCTCACCAGATTCAAATGGTGAGTGCTGCTTATAACCACCTCCATTCTGAATTGCTTTTCCCCTTGCTCAATCCCTTCCAGCTGCTTCACAGCAACCACAGTCTTGTTTGCAAGAACTCCTTTATACACAGCACCAAATCCGCCAGCACCAAGCTTCTCTTTGAAGCCTTTTGTCGTGTGCTGCAATTCCTTGTACGAGAATTGCACTGGAGCACCAGAAGCATATTCCAAAAGCGCATACTGCACCGAAGATTGTCCAAACTTAGGACTGTTCAGGCAAAAGATCCAACAAAACACAACCTCTATCATGACCAGCCCAAGAAAAGTACACACAACAACCACCACCACTAACCATGCCTTCAACATTGATGAACTGGTCTGAGACTGAGTTGAACCAGACAAAGGTGTGAATGGCTCAGCCTGACCACAGATTTTGACAAATGAAGTGCTAGGGAGTGCAGGGGACTGATAACCACTGACAAAATAAGAGACCTTGAGATGGTAAAGACCTGAACCATCAGCGAGCGCAGTCGAGGCAACACATGCTCCACCTGTTAGGCAGTTCAGCCTGCAGGCTGTGATGCCACCATAGAACTGCTCATCGGATAACTCGGGTGGGTAAGTCAAGAACTGAGTGTTGTCCAATTGAAGCATTGTAGAATTTTGAGGGCAGTCCTGGATCTCGACCTTACGCTTGCAACCCTGTGTACTGTCATTTGGATCCACAGGTATAAAGTTCTCCGATGGGCAATGGCATACTGGCGAAGAATCATTATAGCTGCAAATGCCAAAGTTGCCACACCACCCAAATACATTGCATTGGTCTTCTACTGCCGACCACCGGCTATTAGCAGTACTGCTTCCCCGAGGAACACTATAAGCCCTCAAATTCCCATCCTTATCCAATCTAATAAACCTAAGCATATCACCACTCTCTCCATAATTGCTACTGTAAGCGATAATAACAGAACTCGGAAGTGTGTTGTCGAAAAGGGAAAAAATCCCGTCAGTCTGAAGCATAAGCACAGGGGACTCGAGGGCTTTGGAATTAAAAGAGGAGTTCAAACCCTTATTGAAATAAGTAATTGAGCTATTCCACTTGAGGGATAGGTTTCCCGTTTGGAGGACGGTGAAGGAATAAGCTCCAGATCGGAGAACTTTCCCATAGGTAAAGTTTTGAGATTCCGAGAGGGTATCAGTAGGGTTCTCAAAGGTCTGCCACACGATGAAATTGCTTCCGTTGGTGAGTTTAAGGTTACCGGACTCATCGAGATATGCAGTAGTGACGCCGCGGTTAGCGGTTGCGGATTCCCAAACGGAGGCGCCGGAAGCGTTGGAGAGGCGGAGGTTACCGTCGGATTGGAATTGGAGAGTGCCGCCGTAGTCCACCGAGCCGGCGGACCAGATGGGGACACCGCCTACGTAAGTTATAGCGGCAACAAAGAGGGAAGGGTTTTGTGGGTCGGAGATGAAGGTGAGAGAGAAGGTGTTCTTGGGGGAAGGCCAGGAGGAGGACGAGTTTGTCGTCGTCAGGGTAGAGCCTAGCATGATGTCGGACGCAGCGGATTCGCCGGCGAGGAGGAAGAGGGTTGAGATACAAGGAAGAAAAAGAGCTATAATTTTCATTGTTTACCGCCCTCTTTCTGGGTTTCCGCCTCGGTTTGCCTGTCGTGACAGGAATTTAAGTAAGAGGAGGCAAACGAAGAGAAATCGGACAAGAGGTTTGTGACACGATAGACTGGGTTTTCTCCGGTCAAGTGCGCGTTGGGTGATGATAGTCTACGTTTACTCTTAAAGTTCAAATTTTCAATAAAAGAAAATAAAACGGTGATGGTCGTCGTATCTACGTTTATGCTCTACGTTCAACTTATCACGGAAGACAAAATAGAGACATTATTAAAGTTATTATTTACTCAATATATCCTAAATTATTATTAAATCATACTAATATGGACCCGACAACGCATCAAATATCAACATAAAAAGGCAAAGAAAAGCTCCGGCCTGGTTAAAAGACTTTGTAAGATAAAACAGAAAATAGTAATATATCTTCAACAGACAGATCTATCAAATACAAGATCTAACAACAACAAAAGATCCAACCAACAACAAACCAGAGGAACTGCTTTATAAAGAAAATCAAGATCTTAGATAGTAACATATAAAGAAAAGAAAACAACAAACAATAAAACAAAGTAGTTAGAATAGGCTAGAACCCAAGAAATGTAAAGAATCTGGACTATAAGTAAACACAGGAACAACAGAAGGGAGAATATTTTTTTTGCCTTTTCTTCTTCATCTTCTTCTTCTTCTCTCCCGATCCCCTTCTTCCTCTTTCCTCTGGAGTTCCCGGCTGAAGGCTGGAGTCGAATATCCTTTCCAGAAGCCTCCAGATTCCTTCTCCGTGAAGCTACCCAAATCTCGATAGCGGCCGCTGTATCATTGGTCTGATCCGAACTGAGCCATTAGATTGACTTAGGGATCTTTTAATTAATCTCGTGCGTGGATTATGCGTCGTCGGTTGGATGAAGCTTCGGGGAAGCACTGTCGAGGAAGGGACTTAGCTCATTTTACTCTTTCTCTTTGAGCCGAGGCTCGAAGGGTTAGAGGAAAGGGACTAGAGCTCGTGAGAGGAGAACTAGGGCTTTTTGCGCTGGAGATGAAGAGTGGCTCCTGAAAGGAGAAGAAGAAGGAGAAGATGAAGGAGAAGATGAAGGAGATGATGAAGGAGAAGAAGAAGAAAAGGAAGAAGGAAGAGTAGCAGCAAAGTTCAATCTTATTATTCTTACTTTGTCCTCGAAGCCTTATTTTCTTTACATTCTTATCTAATCTAACTACCTTCTGTTAGTTTGTTAGTTATATCTTTTATTTACAAGATTTTAGCATCAAGATCTTGATTTCTTCTTCTGTTTTTCTGTTATCTTGTTGGTGTAGTTGTCTGATATGGCAAGATCTTGATTTCTTTTTCTATTTTCTGTTAGCTTGTTGATGTAGTTGTCTGTTATGCAGTGGCTCTCTGGGCTTTCTTTTGCTACGCAGTGGCTTTGTATTTATTTTGTTATTTTATTGGACAAAGTCTTTTAGCCAAGATGGGATATTTCTTTCTCTTCTTCTGTTGATGTGTGCAGCTCTGTCTGGGTCCATATCATTACCCCCTTCCCAAAAATTGACCTTGTCCTCAAGGTCAAAATTAGGGTAGGTCTTCTGAAACTCCTTGAATGATATCCAAAATGCATTCTTTGTTAACATTCCATCCCATTGGATTAGTACTTCTTTAATAGGCCTATCTGCTTGTAGTATTGTTCTTTCATCTAAAACTTTGATGGGTTTAACCAATGGCTGATCATCTATGAATTATGCTGAAAGTATAGCTGAGTGTAGCTTGGAGTCTTGCCTATACTGTTTGAGCCTAAAATATGGAATACATTATGGATCTTTGCTGTTTCTGGAAGTTCCACTTTATATGCTACTGACCCTATCTTTTGTAGAATTTTAAAAGGTCCATAGTATTGCCTTTGTAATTTTGAGTAAGGGTGCTTTGATACTGAAGTTTGTATGTAAGGTTGTAATTTTACTAACACCAAATCATGTATCTGGAATTGGAGTTTCTTTCTTTTTCTATTAGCCATCTGTTGCATTCTATTTTGAGCTTCCTGTAAATTCTCTTTAAGCTGTTAAAGTACTTTGTCTCTTTGTCGCAATAATGTGTCTACCTCTGTGTTATTAGATGTATTACAGCTGTAAGGTATGATTGTAGGTGCAAGTCTACCATAAACTATTTGAAAAGGAGTCATCTTTGTAGAGGTGTTTACTGATGTGTTGTAGGAAAATTCTGCCCATGGTAAAAACTGTAATCAATTCTTTGGTGTCTCTAGTACAAAGCTCCTAAGGTATTGTTCTAATGTCATGTTAGTGACTTCTATTTTGCCATCTGATTAGGGATGATATGAGCTACTATGGATGAGTGTAGTTTCACTCAACCTAAATAATTCTTGCTAGAAATTACTCATAAAGATAGGATCCCTATCTGATACTATATTCTGTGGTATGCCATGGAGTTTGCATATGTCTGAAATGAAATTTTGAGCAATAGATGTTGCTGAAAAATTGGTGTGGAGGGCTGAAAAATGTGCATATTTAGAGAGTCTATCTACAACCACTAAGATAGCTATTTTATTATAAGATTTGGGGAATCCTGTGATAAAATCCATTGAGAGTTCCTCCCAAATAGTTGATGGTATAGGCAATGGTTGCAATAGCCCTGCAGGTTTCTGGCTGTCATATTTCACTTGTTGATATATGGGGCAGGTTGATATAAATTGCTGAATGTCTTACTTCATTTTTTTCCAGTAAAATTATTGAGTTATTCTTGCTAATGTTCTTTTTATTCCACAATGACCCCTCTACTGGTGATGAATGTAGTTCTCTCATGATGGTGATTCTTACTTCTGATTCTGCAGCTATTACAATTCTATTTTTGTAATATACTAACCCATTAGAAACTCTGTGTTTTGGAAAAAACTATGAGTTTTTTGTTATCTGCTGGTAGAGCCGTTGTAATTCTGGAATAACTTGTGTCTCATCTTTAATTTGTTATATTAAAGAGTTGAATTGTTTGGTGTAAGCATAGAAACTTTGATAAGTAGAGAACTTTGAGCTGTCTGTTGTAAATTGATCTTCTGGACTAAAATTCTTGTGGGATAAAGCATCAGCTATTTTGTTTATGATACCTAGTTTGTATTCTATTGTATAATCAAAGCCCAGGAGTTTGATTAAGAATCTTTGTTGTTCTAGTGTATAAATTATTTACTGCATTAGTTCTCTAATGCTCTTCTGATCTGTTCTAATGGTGAACTTGTTTCCTAACAGATATTGCCTCCATCTCCCCACTGCTTCTGTTATGACATATAGTTCCCTTGCATAGGTTGATGACCTTTGTAAAGTTAGAGATAATTTTTTATTGAAATATGCAATAGGATGGCTGTTTTAGATTAATACTGCTCATATTGCAGTACCTGAAGCATTTATTTTCACAATGAAAGGTATAGAAAAATTTGGAAATGCTAATACAGGTAAGGATACCATAGCTTCTTTTAGATGTATGAATGCCATTTGAGCTTCTTCTAACCATTGAAATTGTTTATGGTGCAGCAATTGCTGCATATTGTCTTACAAATTTTCTATAATATCCTGTTAAACCTAGGAATCCCTTTAGCTGTTTCTCTGAAGTTGGAACTGGCCATGATTGTACTGCTTCAATTTTCTTTTGATCTACTTCTATTCCTTGAGCTGATAATATATGGCCTAAGTATTCTATTCTTTCCTGGATGAATGAGTATTTGGACGGTTTGATAAACAATACATTTTGTTTCAGTTTCTCCAGAATTGCTTGTAGATGTTGTTGATGTTGCTCAATGGTGGGAATGTAGATTAAAATATCATCAAAGAATACTAACACAAATTTGCGTAGGAAGGGTTTAAATATTGTATTCATCATAGCTTAGAAGGTTGAGGGTGCATTTGTTAACCCAAATGGCATGGCTATGAATTCATAATGTCCTTCATGTGTTCTGAAGGCTATTTTTTATATATCCTCCTCTACCATTCTTATTTGATGGTACCTTGAATGCAAATCTAGCTTTGAAAAAATAGTTGCTTCATGTAATTCATCCATTAGTTCTTCTAGTGTTGGTATGAGAAATCTGTCAGGAATGGTGATTTTGTTTAGTGCCCTATAGTCCACACAAAATCTCCAAGTCCCATCTTTTTTTATTAACAGGGCTCGTGAAGAAAAAGGGCTAGTGCTTTCCCTTATTATCCCTGTATCCAACATTTCTTTGATTAATTTATCAATTTCTATCTTCTAAAAATATGGATATCTATAAGTTTTAACCTTTATTGGTTGAGTGCCAAGTGACAGATTAATATGATGATCTATTTCCCTTTTTGGAGGTAAGTCTGATGGTGTTTGAAATATTTCTTGATACTAATGTAATACCTATTGTATATTTACAGGTAGGTTCTTGAATTATTTTGTTGTGGAGTCTGTCAACTGTGATACCTCTCTGATGTCTAAGTAGGATGCTATCTCATCTTTGTTTTTCAGTTTTGTAAACTGATGTAGAGTAATGCTTTTCACATTTGAAGCTATGTCTTCTTGCAGTTATATTATTATGTCATTATATCTGAATTTTATAGTTAGCTTCTTGTAATCTGCGGTGCATTCTCCCAGTTGTTCTAGCCATTGCACACCTAATACTATATCTATTCCTTGGATAGGCAGAAGGTAATAGTCTGTTATGAATGTATATCATTGTAATTTGATAGGTATGTTGAAGCAAACTCCTGAGCATTGGAGTGTCTCCCCATTTCCTACTAATACTTTAAAAAAAGATGCAGGTGTGACTGTGTGTTCTATGAACTTGGCTAGTTTGGACTGTATAAAGTTGTGTGTTGATCCACTATCTATCAGTACTTGAACTAGTTTATTACCAATCATCCCTTGTAAACGCAATGTCCTCCAGTTTGATTGTCCTGTGAATGCATTGAAGCTGATTTCTAGAATATCCTCATGTATTAATAGATTTTCTTGGTGGCTTTCTTGTTGTAGGTTGTAGTCCTGATCATCATTGACTACCATGAGGGAAAATAGCTTTGATTTACATGTGTAGCCCATATGGTATTTCTCATCACAGTTAAAGCATAATCCCTTTTTTCCTTTCTTCTAACTGTGTTGCTGTAAGTCTCTGTATTGGTATATTTGGTTTGTTACTACTGCTGTTGTTGTGAATTGGCATAGTTGGAGTGGGTAGTAATGGTTGTTGTTATTTCAGTGATGTTGCTTGGTTGAAACGTGAACTTCTTCCTACATATATATCATCTGCTAATCTATCTTCCATTAATTTTGCTAGTTGAAAGGCTTATTGTAATGAAGTTGATTGTAATGCTCTGACTTCTCTTTTAATGTCTTGTCTCAGTCCAGATTCAAAGCAACTTTGAAGAAATTCTGGAGGAATTCCTGAAATTTGGTTTGTCAATTCTTCAAATTCATTATAAAATTCTTGCACTGATATTTTTTGCTGTAATTTGGCTAATTCCCCATGTAAGTCTCTATATACTGAAGGTCCAAATCTTTGTATTACCTGTTCTTTGAAATTTTGCCAAGAATGTAGTTGTTTATTAAGATGCATCCATTGGAACCAACTTAGAGCAGGTCCATCCATATAAACTGATGCTATGATGAACTTCTGTTCTTCTGAAAGGTTATAATATTGAAAGAATTGGTCTGCCTTGAATAACCATCCCTTTGGGTTCTCTCCATTAAATCGAAGCATGTCTACTTTAATTGGTCTTGAATTTTGATTGTATGATTTAATTTGAGGAGTAAATTCTATAAGATTAGAGTTACATACTTATGATTCTTTACTTCCTTGTTGCTGTTCTTGAATTGATTTTTCCAGCTTATCTTCAATGGCTGATAGTCTTCATGATACTTCATTCAAGATAATGGTGATTGATGTCATCTGTTCATCATTTTTATTCAATCTTCTCACGCATTCTTCCAATATTTTTGTTGCGTGTGTGCAGTCTGCCATTATTTCTTGCAGGAATGAAGGTTCAACGAGAGCACCAATGATATGACCCGAACGTATCTGAGCCGTTAGATTGACTTAGGGATGCTGCCGCGGGATTTAATCTCAGCCGTCTGTGGATTGCGTCGCGTCTTTCTATCGACCGTTGGATGAAGCTTCCTGGGGAAGCAATGCGTAGCTTGTCGAGGAAGGGACTTAGCTCATATTTTCGACTCTTCGAGCGGTCAAAGGCTCCAGGAGGGTTAGAGGAAAGGGGCTAGGGCTTTTTGCACTGGAGATGAAGAGCGGCTCTGGAAAGGAGAAGAAGAAAGAGAAGATGAAGGAGAAGAAGAAAAAAAGGAAGAAGGAAGAGTAACAGTAAAGTTCAATCTTATTAATCTTTTGTTTGTCCTTAGAAGCTTATTTATAGCCCTATTTTCTTTACATTCTTGTCTAATCTAACTTCCTTCTGTTAGTTTGTTAGTTATTTCTTTTCTTTACAAGATTTTAGCATCAAGATCTTGATTTCTTCTTCTATTTTTCTGTTATCTTATTGGTGTAGTTGTCTGATCTAGCAAGACCTTGATTTCTTTTTTGATTTTCTATTATCTTGTTGATGTAGTTGTCTGATCTGTTATACAGTGGCTCTCTAGGCTTTATTTTGCTACGTAGTGGCTTTATATTTATTTTGTTATTTTATTGGACAAAGTCTTTTACCCAAGATGGGGTTTTTCTTTCCTGCTATTAATGTGTGCAGTTCTGTCTGGGTCCATATCAGGTGCTCTCATTGAACCTTCATCCCCTGAAAAAGAAAGATAAATGGAAGAAGGCACAAGATACACAGCAAAAATACTCGAAGAATGCATGGGAAGATTGAACAAAAATGATGAACAGATGACCTCAATCACAATAATCCTGAATGAGTATCTCGCAGATAATAAGCCATTGAAGACAAGCTGGAAAAATAAATTCAAGAATAGCAACAAGGAAGTAAAGAATCACAGGTATGTACCTCTACACCTATAGAATTCAATCCACAAATAAAATCACATAATCAAAATTCAAGACCAGTTAAAGTAGACATGCCTCGCTTTAATGGAGAAAACCCAAGAGGGTGGCTATTAAAAGCAAATCAATTCTTCTAATATTATAACCTTTCAGAAGAACAAAAGTTTATTATAGCATCAGTCTATATGGATGGGCCAGCATTAAGTTGGTTCCAATGGATGCATCTGAACAAATTACTTAATTCTTGGCAAAATTTTAAAGAACAAGTCATACAAAGATTTGGACCATGATTATATAGAGACTTGCATGAGGAACTAGCAAAACTACAACAAAAGACATCAGTGCAGGAATTCTATAATGAATTTGAAGAATTAGCAAATCAAATTTCAGGAATCCAACCAGATTTCCTCCAAAGTTGCTTCGAATCAGGACTTAGGCAAGACATAAAAAGAGAAGTCAGAGCATTACAACCAACATCATTACAACAAGCTTTTCAATTGGCAAAATTAATGGAAGATAGATTAGCAGATGACATGTGCATAGGGAGAAGTTATCGCAATAATCAAGCAACAATAATGAAACAACAACAACCATTACTACCCACTCCAATTATTCCAGTTCAAAATAACCACAATATCAATAAACCAACACTACCAATCCAGAAACTTACAGCAGCTCAGTTGGAAGAAAGAAAAAAAAGGGATTATGCTTTAACTGTGATGAGAAATACCATAGGGGTCACAGCTGTAAATCAAAGCTATTTGACCTCATGGTAGTTAATGATGTTCAGAAATACAATCAACAACAAGAAAGCAAATAAGAAAACATATTAGTACATTATGACATTCCAGAAATCAGTTTCAATGCATTCACAAGGCAATCAGACCCAAGAACACTGCATTACAAGGAATGATTGGTGATAATCTAGTATAAGTATTGATAGATAGTAGATCGACACACAATTTCATACAGTCCAAACTAGCCAAAATTATAGAAAACACAGTAAAACCTGTATCCTTCTTCAAAATATTAGTGGGAAATGGGGAGACACTCTAATGTTCAGGAGTTTGGTCCAACATAACTATCAAATTACAAGGATATACATTTATAACAGATTGTTACCTTTTACCTATACAAGGAGCAGATGTAGTATTAGGTGTACAATGGCTAGAACAACTAGGATAATGTACCACAGATTATAAGAAGCTTATTATGAAATTCAAATACAATGATACAGTAATACAACTATAAGGAGACACAACATCAAATTGGGAAAACATTACTCTTGCACCAGTTTACAAAACTGAAAGACAAGGCTGAGTTGGTATCATACTTACACATCAGAGAGGTTTCACAACAGCCAAATTCTACAATAAATGACTTCAATAATCTACCTACAAACATACAACAAGTTTTACAGCAATATCAAGACATATTTCAGACTCCAACAGACTTACCTCCCAAAAGAGAAATAGACCACCATATCATTTTGTCACCTCGAACTCAGCCGATAAGAGTAAAATCTTATAGATATCCCCATTTTCAAAAAATAGAAATTGAGAAACTGATCAAAGAAATGCTGGATACAGGCATAATAAGGGAAAGCACTAGCCCTTTTTCTTCACTAGCCCTTTTAATAATAAAAAGATGGGACATAGAGATTTTGTGTGGAATATAGAGCATTAAACAAAATTACTATCCCTGATAGATTTCCCATACCAACACCACAAGAATTAATGGATGAATTATATGGGGCAACTACTTTTTCAAAACTAGACTTGCGTTCAGGGTACCACCAAATCAGAATGGCAGAAGAAGATATATACAAAATAATATTTAGAACACATGAAGGATATTATGAATTCATAGCCATGCCATTTGGTTTAATAAATGCACCATCAACTTTTCAAGCTATGATGAATACAATTCTTAAACCTTTCCTATGCAAATTTGTGCTAGTATTCTTTGATGATATATTAATCTACAGTCCTTCCATTGATCAACATCAACACCATCTACAATCAGTTTTGGAAAAACTGAAATAAAATCCATTATTTATCAAACCTTCAAAATGTACATTCATCCAAGAAAGAATAGAGTACTTAGGCCATATCGTCACTCAAGGAATAGATCAAAAGAAAATTGAAGCAGTACAATTATGGCCAGCTCCAAATTCTGTTAAACAACTAAGGGGATTCTTAGGTTTAACAGGATATTATAGAAAATTTGTATGATAGTATGCAGCAATTGCTGCAACATTAACATCACTCCTAGCTAAGCAACAATTTCAATGGTCAGAGGAAGCTCAAGAAGCATTCATACATCTAAAAGAAGCTATGGTATCATTACCTGTGTTGTCATTCCCCAATTTCTCCTCACCTTTTATCTTAGAAACAGATGCTTCAAGTACTGCAATAGGAGCAATGCTACTCCAAAACAGCCATCCTATTGCATACTTCAGCAAAAAATTATCTCCAACACTTCAAAAATCATCAACCTATGCAAGGGAATTATATGCTATCACAGAAGCAGTGGGGAGATGATGGCTATATCTATTAGGCAACAAATTCACAATTAGAACAGATCAAAAAAGCATAAGAGAGTTAATGCAGCAAAAAATTCAGACACTAGAACAACACATAATTTTAGTCAAACTCCTGGGTTTTGATTATACAATAGAATACAAACCAGGGATCACAAATAAAGCAGCTGATGCCTTATCCCACAAAAATCACAGTACAGAGGAAGACTAATATATAATAGACACCTCAAAAGTTCACACCTATCAGAGTCTCTATACTTATACACAATAATTCAATTCCTTAATAGAGCAAATTAAAGGGGAAACACAAGCTCTACCAGAATTATAACAGCTATATCAGCAGATTACAGAAAACTCAGAGCATTTTCCAAAACACAGAATATATAATGGGTTAGTTTACTATAAAAATTGTATTATATTAGCTACAAAATCTGAATTATGTATTACAATCATGAGAGAACTGCATTCATCACCAGTAGGGGGTCACTGTGGAATAAGAAGAACATTAGCAAGGATAACTCAACAGTTTTACTGGAAAAAAAAATGAAACAAGACATTTAGCAATTCATCACCACTTGCCCCATATGCCAACAAGTAAAATATAACAGCCAGAAACTTGCAGGTTTATTGCAACTATTACCTATACCATCAGCTATATGGGAGGAACTTTCAATGGATTTTATTATAGGCTTGCCCAAATCTCAAAATAAAATAATTATATTAATAGTAGTAGATAGGCTCTCAAAGCATGCATATTTTTCAGCTCTTTATACCAATTTTTCAGCAACAGCTATTGCTCAAATTTTTGTTTCAGACATATGCAAACTTCATGGCATACCACAGAGTATTATGTCAGATAGGGATCCTATTTTTATGAGCAACTTTTGGCAAGAATTGTTCAGGTTAAGTGGTACCACACTTAGCCATAGTAGCTCATATCATCCACAAACAGATGGCCAAACAGAAGTAACTAACAGAATATTAGAATAGTACCTTAGAAGCTTTGTGTTAGAGACACCAAGAAGTTGGTTATAGTATCTACCATGGGCAAAATTCTCATACAACACAGTAGTTAACACCTCTACAAAGATGACTCCTTTCCAAATAGTTTATGGGAGACTTTCACCTCTAATCATACCATACAGCTGTAACTCATCCAATAATACAGAAGTAGACATAATTTTGCAACAAAGAGATAAAGTACTACAACAGCTCAAAGAGAATCTACAAGAGGCCCAAAATAGAATGCAACAAATGGCTAATAGAAAAAGAAGAGAATTGCAATTCCAAGTAAATGATCTGGTCCTAGTGAAACTACAACCATACAGACAAACTTCAGTATAAAACCATCCCTATACAAAATTGCAAAGACAATACTATGGCCCTTTTAAAATTTTACAAAAGATAGGCTCAGTGGCTTATAAAGTGGAGCTTCCAGACACAGCAAAAATCCACAATGTGTTTCATGTCTCTCGACTCAAACAGTACCGGCAAGACTCCAAGTTACACCCAGTTGTACTTTCAACACAATTCATAGATGACCAACCATTAGTTAAACCAATCAAAATTCTCGAAGAAAGAACAATACTACAAACAGATAGGCCCATTAAAGAACTATTAGTACAATGGGATGGAGTATTAGCAAAGACTATATCTTGGATACCCTTCAAAGAATTTAAGAAGCCATACCCTAACTTTGACCTTGAGGATAAGGTCGATTGTCGGGATGGGGGTAATGATATGGACCCCGACAACACATCAAATATCAACATAAAAAGGGAAAGAAAAGCTCCGGCCTAGTTAAAAGACTTTGTAAGGTAAAATAGCAAATAGCAATACATCATCAACAGACTGATCTATCAAATACATGATCTAACAACAATAAAAGATCCAACCAACAGCAAACCAGAGGAACTGCTTTGTAAAGAAAATCAAGATCTTAGATAGTAACATGTGAAGAAAAGAAACTAGCAAATAACAAAAGAGCTTAGAATAGGCTAGAACCCAAGAAATGTAAAGAAACTGGACTATAAATAAACACGTAAGAACAACATAAGGGGAGAACATTTTTCCGCCCTTTACTCGCCCTTCGCTTCTTCTTCTCTCTCGATCCCCTTCTTCCCTCCGCTCTTTTCTCTAGAGTTCTGGTTACTCGAAAGGGCTAACTAGAGTCGAATATCCGATTCCTTCCCAAAGAAGCCTCTGATTCCTTCTCCAGGAAGCTACCCAAATCTCGATAACGGATGCATTGGGTGATGATAGTCTACGTTTAACTCTTAAGTTCAAATTTTCAAGAAAAGAGAATAAATGGTGATGGTCATTGTATCTACGTTTATGCTCTACGTTCTTTTCATGGAAGGCAAAATAAAGACATTATTAAAGTTATTATTTACTCAATATATCCTAAATTATTATTAAATCATACTATTATTATTAATTAAATTCAAAATGGCATCACTAATTAAATCATAGCCTAAAAGAGTTATTAAGTTGTTCCTTTAACCGGTAAAGAAGCAAGACACTTGTTATTTGAAATTAACCAGTGTATTATATCCATGCATCAAAATGAATAAGTTGCATAAATATGCCAAATGCACCAAAATGTTCACATTGGTTAAAGCTATTTATTTAAATGAACTTGGTACTAAAAAAAATTATGGTAGTCATCCTTCTCAAAGTTATTCACTCAACTACCTCAATGAATTTGCCAAAACATGAAAGGTCACTCATCAGCACATTTTAGCAACTCGCCAAAGTGCTATGAATTATTGTAAAAACAAGAGGCTTTGCATTGATTTATCAATTACTTAGAAATTAATTTTTAGTCTTTATGCAATGATTTGAAGCTGCTAGATTTACTTAAATGCAAGCACCTGCTATATCATGCTATGTAATTATATTAGTGGAAAAGGAATTTTTTCTAATAAATTTTTGATGTTAATAAAGAAATTTTTTATTTCTATATTTTTTTTATTTGTCTCTATAGAATGCTCCAAAATTTTAAAAACTTAATAATAAATTTTTTTTAGCTTATAAATGAATAAGTTGTGGGCACAGTGACTTGAGGCTATAAAATTAGCGTCATAACGCCATTAAGATGAAAAATATAAGTTCAAAACTTGAGAATGCAGTGCCTTAATGCTACACAGGTAGCATAGTAATTCTTCATATATGACTTAGACTTAATGTTAGAAAGATCAATTGGGTACCTAAGGTTTAATTTTTTGAGAGTGCAGTGCCTTGGTGCTGTGATATCAATGCCATGGCACTGTTAGATGAGTATCAAAGTTTATTTTTTTTGGAGCTCAACGCCTCAGTGTAGAACATAAGTGCCTCAGTGCTACGGAATGTGTGCTTAAGGGTTCAAGATTCCTGAGAGCATCGTGCATTGACACTTGAACTAAAGTGCCTTGGCGTTGTTTTGTACATGCCTAAGGTTTAAAATTCCATAGAGTACTACACCTTCGTGCTAGAACTACAGTGACTTGGCACTATTTCATCAATGCCTTTTAGAGAATTTGATAATTCAGCAACATAACATTTTAACAACACTAGGTTTCATGATTTTTTAGTGCATTAGCACCCTTCTCCCTTGCCCTAGTTCCAATATCAACAGATGGAGAGCTTTGTTTCACACTTGAACCAAGTTTAATGGTGGAATAGATTTTAATATTTAGCACCTCAACATTAGAAAAATAGCTCTGTGATACTATGCTAAAGTGGCTTTTTAATTTTGTAACTCGAGAGGGTAGCATTGTGGCGCTGAAATGCAGCACTGAGGCACTATAAATAAAATAGTGACCTGAGAACTTAGCACCGTGGTGTTATATATTTGGCACCTCGGCATTGCACGTGAAACATCAAAGACTTCATTCATGAGAACTCAATGCCTCAGCATTGGGACTTGGTGCTACAGCACTTTGGTGTGGGAAATCTATAATTTAGATAACATTCTTGCATAATTAATAATTTTTATGAAAATTTTGTGGCATAATACTTTAGCAGTACTATATTATATGATATTTTAGTGCAAGAAGCACTATTCTCTCTTCTTTTGGATTCAAGAACAATGGAAGGAAGATTTTCATTTAACATCGAAATCAAGTTCAACAGCAAAGGTCTTCCAGACTTAAAATTCTTGAGATTCTTACTCCTAAAATGTTCTTTAACAAAATTGAATTTTTATTTATTTGGAATCTAAGATTGATGAAGGGAAACTTTTCATTTCTCAGTGGATCTAAGATCTACAGTGGAATTCTTCAGAATCTTTTTTACAAAGGAAAAATTGCATAAAAGAACTTTTTACTTGGAGTTTGTAACGGTTGTACTTTGATTTTACCTCATGACAGAAGAACATGCCCTTCATATAGTGGGAAGAAGGCATTGTAGAGAGCGTTTAAGAGTACTTGGAAGAGAGAGAGAGAGAGAGAGGAGTTCAAAATTAGTTGTAAGAATTCTTAAATCTTAGCAATTGGAAGGGGAAAAAAAGAAGATAGGTAGTGGGAAATTCCCCATTTTTTATCGAGTTTTTTTGGGTAACCGTTCTCATCTTTGGGGCAGTTTTCAGCTCCATAATCATTCCCTTGCTCTCCCTAGGTAGTTATCACTACTGGGGCAGGAAGGGCTAGTTTTTTAAAAAAAAAAAAAAAAACTGAAGGGTATCACGATAGCACCTAGGCACTAAGATTACAGTGTCGTGGTGATGTCCTATTTAAGTGGATATGCCAGGGTCAATTTGCATGTCTAGGTTTTGTAAGGCGGCAACAGTGCCTAGGCACTATGATTATAGAGCCGCTGCACCCCAAGTCAAGATGTTCCATTTATTTTATTTTACTTTGATGCATTTAATAACCATTTAGAGTGGCATAGCACAAAACGGTCCAATCATAAAGGATAAATTAAGAAAATTAAAGGTAAAAATTGATGGTCACATTACAAGGAGCAAGAATGTTACAATAAGAAAATAGAACTTAAAGATTTGAAGATCATGAAAGACCTAGCATTGGTATATTTGATGTCATGTTTTTCTAGAATTTATTATATTATAGCATTTGCATAAACCTAAATGCAAATGTCATGTAAAGTGTTTCTAGTAAGTGTAATATTAATAAAGGGGATGGTATAATTTTTAAATGGAATTATAATTAATTAATGAATAATTAATTTAATATAATTACTTATATTATAAGAGAAGGTTGATATTCCATGGGTGGGAGTAGTTACTCCCTTGGGTGCCACCCTACCCTATATAAAACTTTTATTTTAGAATGAAATGATGTTTTAGTACTATTTAAAATAAAATATTGGAAGGGAAATCGTTTTGCTCTGGCATGATGATCGGCTAACTTGAAGGAATGGTTTAAAGATATATCCTAGAATACTACTTTGGTGAGTAGTCTTAATTTCATGTACTCTCTTTTTTTGTGAAATTCTTATTCTAGTGTGTTATTGATATTATATTTTATGTTAAGAAATTCTCTCTTATAATTTTCCTCCATGAAAAAAGTATTTTTCTTAACTCCTTGAAGGGGTTTGCTAAGCGCAGTGGTGAATTGGCCTAGTTTGATTATTGTTCTTGTTTGATAAACTTAAACTCTGTGAAGTAATGGTAAAATATCTATAATTATTCTTAATTAATTATTTATTTTTTCAATTATTTATTTGGGTTTATTTTCACTATTCACCAAAGTTTAATCAGTTTTGTGTGTGAATATAATCAATAGGATACTCAATTTTCTTAATGACTAGTCTTAGTATAAATTCACAAAAAATAAACATCTAGACATCATATAAATTTTCACCCCATCTACATATAATTTTTATTAAATTTGATTTGAATTTCTATAGAGGGAGTCCCAAGTGATTGAAGTTGAGTGTGCAAAATTTAGCCTATTTTTGTCTTATATTGTCTAACCATAATCACTTGCATATCTACACCACCACTCTAAATCAAACATTACTAGAACTTTCCATTCTCCTAAGAATATTAGTAGAGCCCCATCCACCAATTCGGTCATACTAAGTGGTCCCTCTCTAGCCGACATCATATTTGGTATTAGATCTTAAGATTTGATGGAAAAATTTGGAAGGTGATTACCAAGGGGAGTGGACTTCTTGGCAAACTGTTTATAAAGAGTAGAGCTAATTTCAAAAATAAAAGAAACAAAATTAAATTAATATTTATAAGTGTCAAGCCAACGTTTGTTCTTTGAAGTGAATTACAACATCACAAATGAAATAAATTAGAGTGGAAATCACATGTTCTTAATTAGATGAAGAGACTAACCACTTATAGAAGACACCTAATTAACTAGAGAAGAATTGGAGAACATAACATCTAAACATATAGCTGGCTACTTAGATATAAAATTTATAGGGAAGAGTTCTTTAACGCTGAAAGAAAATAGAATGACACAAGGAGTACAACCATAAGTAGGTCCAATCACATAGGCTAAATCAAGGTAACTAGAAGAAAATATTGATGGACTCATTATAAGGAGCAAAAGTGTCGTCAAAAGAAATTAGAACTTAAAACATTGAATACGATGGATGACTTAGCTTTATTTTATTTAATGTCATATTTGTGTAATATTTTTTGTGTTGTAGCATTCACTATGGAATGAAGTTCTGGTGATATTTTTAAAGTTAAAATTAGAAGAAAAATCTTCATTATTGGGGATTGGTGTTCAGCCAACTAGAAGGAAGGGTTTACTGATCTTTCCTACAATATTACTTTGTGTGTAGTCCTAATTTTATGTACTTTTATTTTTTATAAATATTATTGTAGTATATTAATGATATATTCTTCTATTTTAGAAAATTATCCCGCATAATTTGTTTATACAAAAAAGTATATTTTTTTAATTCTTCGAAGGGGTCAGCCACGCTTATGGCTGGCAAATCTAATTTGATTGTGGTGTTTGTTTGGTATATTAAAACTTTTTGAAATCATGTGAAAGTCTCTAGTATTAATATTAATACCCTTATTTTTAATTTTCAAGTGTTCATTTGAGTTTAGTTCTATTATTTCTCAAAGTTTAATTAACCCTAAGTGTGAATCTAGTTAGTTTGTGAGATTGTCTTTTTAGTGAGCAGTCTTGTGAGAAATTCACAAAATAATGTCTAGATTTTAATAATTGCACACCCAAGAAGGTGGATAATAAGTGTGATTTTATTTTTTTTAAATAATTAATTTTTTATGTTCAATGAGAGTGAAACATAATAAAGCAAAACTCATAATTTAATATAAAGATAAGAACAACAAAAAAGTAAATGAAAAAGAGAAAGAGAGGCATAATGATTTACAATTGTTCAGCTCAATGAATCTATGTCCACTCTCTAAATCTCCTCCAAAAATTCACTATTTTTTGGTACAACAAGCCAAGATGGAGATGCCTCTCTCCTTAAAGGGTAATGAAGAAACCCTACACTACTTTCTTTTTCTTTCATGCCAAAAAGGCTTCCATTCCCTCTCTAAGGTATAAAGAAACTTTTCTCAATAGAATCATACACAAGCTCTCAAAAAGAATATACTCTTAGGTTAAAGAATATAACTCAAAGACAAGGTTGATGAAAAAGAATAACAAAAATAAAAATCAACATTGCCAATATAAATATCTTTTAAGAAAAAAAAGGAGATAATTCTCTCCATTTTTCTCGAAGAGAACACCCTTCCCTAAGCCTATATTAAAGTTAATAGGTTAGGCTCTCCAAGTACAATATTTATAGGGTTACTTAACAAAATGATTAGAAAATTTATTATTTTTTAATAAATTGTTCCAATCATACTATATGATAAGTTCAAGTTTACCTTTATTATCATGACTAGACAATATGGTCACCCTAATAACCATTGTAATTGTCTTGTATGATTAAATGTTGTATCACATGATTAGTATAAAATGAAAATTTTTCTCTCTATTTGTTTGTCTCATATGATCTCATTATATCATACAAAAATATTAGGGAAAAATTCTCTAAATCAAATCTCCCAAATTTGAGTAATCACCAAATAAATTCATATTGAATAATAATCATTGTACTATACGATTTATCAAATTAAGTACAATTTTATTTAACTAATCTAATCTTACCAGCTAAAAATAATTAAGAAAAAAGATTGATTGAATAATACGATCTAAACATTATAGCACGATTAGTTCAATTTTAGTAATTTTGGAGTTAACTGACTTAATTATGGCAGCTAAAAATATTTAATAAAATGAATAATAATCTAATATGATATCCAAAGAAATTTTTAATATTTAAAGAAAGTTTTTATTTTACATTCTCTCAGGTGATCGTGGCTTGGTTAATTTTTTTCATCATGTCAATTACATGAAGATAAAATAAAATACAAATATCTGAAATAATGACACAACTTTAAGAATGACACAACTTTAAGCTCGACTTGAGTCTTTTAGCATCAAACATTCCATATTTGTTGTTTTTATGGGTTTGTCACTGATCTTGTTCTTGAAAGTAGCTATGGTGTTTAAACATGTGGTGGGACACCATGTAGATCTTAGAGGATTCTTATTGAAATGATAGAGTACATCATGAAAGAATAATTTACTACCTCAACAAGTAGAAATATCACCCTAAGATAGACTCAATCACTGAATAAAGATTTCTATAGCTAATGGGCCCACATATACTAGAGATTTTTTCCCTTATCTTACATAGATAAAGAAAGTTAGTTGGGTTCTTATGTTCCCTATAAGGGCAAACCCCCATAGTTAATTACATCTTATGGGACATGACCCTCTTAAGAAAAAATTTGATTAAAGTGATCAACTAATATCTTTATGGATTTTAAAGATTGATAACAAAAGATTAGTCATTGTGGAAATCAAGTGGGAGAGCTTAAATAGGAAGAGATATTAAGAGAGTCCAAGGAGAATATGTAGGAAGCACTCAATATACTAGAAAGCCTAATGAGCACTCCAATCTATCCTATGGTGAGATTTTATATATTTTAAAATGTAGATTTATTATTATTTTTATTAATAGTTTATTAGAATATTAAGACTTATAATCTTACAACACAAGATTATAGATATACCTAAGAGGTGAGAATTAACACCCATAGCCTCAGAGAAAGAGTCTACATTAGATCCTATGTTTAATAATGCTCCAACATATGATAAAAGCTCAACTTAATTATACTAAAAAATATAAGATATAATGGTACACCCTTACAATCGCCTGGAATGACTGCAAGCTAATACCTATTAAGCTTTAAAATCATGTAAGAAAGTCATATGTCAATGCAAGATAGCTCAACTGTTATTTATTAAGAAGAAAAACCTAAGAGCCTAAACTCACTCCTAAAGGGTCTAGATTATGACTGGCTTAAAATCATGTCCTAAACTAATGCAATAAATTTTTTTTGTATTTTATTCATTTTTGGCTCATCAATTTGACTCAATCTAGGTGGGAAAGTATACTTATATGCATGTTAAAATAAAGTTATGGACCAAATCAACGAGCAGGGTGTTCTTCATCAATTGGGTTATTGCCAATAATCCTACACTCCCTTTTATCATGCAATGAGTGGAGATCCTCTATATTTAAAGATATGAAATAAGTTGTATGCATTATCTTATACATTCATCAGAAACCTAGTGGTTTCTAATTATTTTAGTTGATTAATCCTAAAGCTTTATGGTGAGGTTATGAGTTATGTTAGTTATTATTTTGATTATTGAATTGGTGTAGAAAATTTAAGTCATAAAAATCCTACCAAAATCTAGCCACACAATAATCATCACTTTTAAAGAAACCTAGAAAAATCATGAATCATGTGATTTCTATTGCACGAATAAATTAAATACACAAAATAATCAGTTAAATGAAAGAATAATAAAGAGGCTGGTGTGATCGAGTTTCACTATACATCCCAAAAAGAAAAAAAATGGATTGCTGAGCTCAACACCTTTATAGACCAGATTATAACATTAGTTTATTAAACTTATTATGCACTTTTTATTATTATACTGAGGTTATGGTAATCCTACCATCCAGACTATGCATAAGTAATCTTAACATTCAGTCTAAAATATTACATCATAAAATTAAATATCAATCCATAACATAGCTCCATCCTAACTTAATTATAAGGTATGTGACCTTAAAGTATGTGGAAGAATGAGTGTGGTGAGATAAAGGAAAGCTTTAATGTTCAATTACACTAAGTGATGGGAGATTTAATTCATTAACTAAATGGTTGGTTAATCTTTTCATGGTTATCAGCTCAAGTATAGGTTTTATAAAAAAATTAACTTAGAGTTTTAAAAAGAAAAGAAGAATCATAGGATCCACTTTAGATGGGATTTATTCTTCTCTTACACCCTGACTTTAGGTTGATTATATTGGTGAAGTTTTATGACTTCTAATTCTCTCAATGAAGCATTAAGTTTTTTATTATGTCCAAAGTTTGAATTAAACTTCAATAAAATTAAGATCATTAGAAAAGGTACCTCAAGACTAAGGACTAGAGCTAAAATTTTCTCATGGCATTTATCCAACATACCTATTCACTATAATGATCACATTATGAATGTTATTCTTGTGTGGGTTAGAAAAACATTGGATTTAATTTACATGAATCATTTTGAAAGTGCTACACATTAATGCATGTATGTATGTGTGTACTCTATTTTTATTATGTCCAAAGTTTGAATTAAACTTCAATAAAATTAATATCATTAGAAAAGGTACCTCAAGACTAAGGACTAGAGTTAAAATTTTCTCATGGCATTTATCCAACATACCTATTCACTATAATGATCACATTATGAATGCTATGCTTGTGTGGGTTAGAAAAACATTGAATTTAATTTACATGAATCATTTTGAAACTGCTACACATTAATGCATGTATGTACGTGTGTACTCTATTTTAGGATTTAATAGAATGGTTTACATAAATGTTTAAATATGTATATTTCTTTTAATATGCATGCTTAGAGAAAAATATGGATTCAGATACATGAGTATACATATAGAAATAAACACAAATGCATGAATTTATGAATTTTAAAAAGATAGACTTAGACATTTAATCTAATTTATGTATACATTTTTTCTACACACTTTACGTGCCATTGTTAAATTAGGGAGACAAAGTATCTACTACCTCCTTTGGACTAGTACCCCTACGACCTCAAGTGATACTATATACCTTAAAGGAGTGTAGATAATGATGTATAGGATAAACACATTCTAATTATTATTATTGATTGCAATTGAAAATAAATTTGCATGTTTTCTTTGAATATAAAAGCAAACTAAATTTGAGATTTATTAATGATAATGTCATTATGGAATGTTAATTTAACCAATTGATTTTACAAATAAAATATGAGATGCATATTATTAATGACCAACACATAGTATGATCTACAGTTACATACATATCATCCAATACGATCATGGGTCATACAATATGATCTATTTTATTGTAAATCATCCATCCATCTGTCCCAACCTATTTTGGTGATCTAAATAGATCAACCAACAATATGATTGTGGATCATATAATATGATTTTTAGCATTTTAATTTTTTCCTAAAATGAAAAATGAATGAGATTAAGGGAATAATATAAAGTGATGGTACAAAAGAAGAAGAAATAATAAGCATGAATAAATAAAGAAAATAAAGAACAGAAAAATAATTTAGAAAGAAAAATAAGAATGAATGAGCAAATATAATAATTTGGAAAATAGAATAAATGGAAGTAGGAATGAACAAAAAAAATAAAAATAGAATGAAAATGTCATAAGAGTTGAAATATATCACTCATAATTGTAATATAAGAGTGCTAAATCTTTCAAAATTTAAGGCTTTTATGAAAATGTTCACTATTTGATTTTTAGTGTCAATGACTTGAATATTAACATCTCCTATTTGAACATGATCTCTCATAAAGTGATGCAGGACATCTATGTGTTTGGTATATGAATGTGGAATAGGATTTTTAGTTATGCAAATGGCACTAGTGTTGTTACATTTAATTAGAATTGGACTTACTTGTAGACCATGATTCAGAAGTTGTTGCTTCAGCCATAAGACTTGGGCAACATAGCTTTCAACAATAATATGCTTAGATTCGATAGTAGATAAAATAATAGAATTTAGTTTCATACTTGAACATGAAACTTATGAGTGGCCTACAAACTGACATGTACATGAAGTGATCTTTATATTAAGTTTACACCCTACAAAATCAAAATCAGAATATTCAACTAAATCAAAAGATATACTCTCACTAGGTACCAAATTCTTAAAATAAGTGTACTAATCATATATCAAAGGATTCATTTCACAGCTTTCAAATAAAACTCTTTCGGATCAACTTGAAAACATGTATAGAGATAAACACTAAATATTGAATTAAGTCTACTAGTAATAAAATAAAGTAAATAGCCTATCATCCCATTATATTTCTTAGTGTCAATAAACTATAAGATTCTTGTCAAATTAAAAACTAGGGTTAATGAGGGTGTTGATGCTCTTACATCCTTCTAATCCTTTATATCAGCTCTTTAGTTTGCTTAGATTTGTTAACCTCACTTTTGGAGTGAGTTTGATCATCTCCTTCTTAGACCTAGGACTCACCTAGGCACTAAGGCCTTCCTAATACTAGGACACTTCAAGTGGTTGGGATAGATAAGGCCCACCTACCCTAAACCCAATTAAGCCATATGCCAAACCAACTCTTCAAACCCAATCAAATTGATCACAAACTTAACCTTTACCTAAACCAATTGATTTTAAACCTAACTTGACCAATTAGGACTTAATTTACCCTAATGTTTAAGTTGACCCAACTAGCCCCCATTTGAGTTTAAGAGGGCTAAATCCAAAGTTAATCCAATCTATTTGAAATTGAACTCACTAAAACTCATTTGAACATCAATTAAACTTGATTGAACCTTGATTGACATTTAATTGAATCAAATTAAACCCAATTTGCCCTTAACCTAGGTTGACCCATTAATCCATGTAGGGCCAAAATTTAGCTCAACTTGATTTAGGCCAAATTGAATCAATTCAAACCTAATGTTCTAATCATTTAATTGGACATCATAATTGGTCGAACTAACCTAACTCGACCCATTCAGCTTAAAAGGTTCAAATAAGTCAAACTCAATCTAACCCAAATTAATTGAAATTAGAATCACCAATTAACTCTAAATTCATTATTGAACTTATTTCGACACTCAATTGACCCCAATTGAACCCAATCAAGCCAATTGACTCACTTGACCCAATATGGCTTAAAAGACCAAACTAAGTCAAATCCTAATTCAACTCAAATTAGACTAAACTAACTCTTCTAATTTCTTCCTAAATGATTATTGATCATGATCAATTACTTAATTACAATCAATTATATCCACTTGAGCCAATTTGACCACTTGACCCAAGTAAACTCAATCTGAACTAAATGACCAAATTGGGCCAAAACTCATTCTAATCCAAATTGATTGCAAACAATGCCTTCAATTAATCATAAATTGATTATTGAACACTCCTTAACCATCAATTGAGGCCAATTTGCTAAAACCAACCTAATTGACCCATTTATCCCAATTTGTCCTAAAGGACCAAATTGAGCCAAAACCAAATCAATTGAAATCAAATGCACCAATCTATGTCAAATGATTAATCAAACATAACAAAACCCCTTATCAAACCTAATTTAGCCAATTTGACCAAATTGGTCAACTTAGCCCATTTGACCATATGACTTATATGAGTCAAAACTTAAATCCACTTTAAATTAAATCAAATTAATTGCACCAACATATTCTAAATAATCATTTGAACATAATCCAATAACCTCCTTAACATAATATGGTCAATTCATCAACTACCCATATGAACCCAAATTGGTCAATAGGTCAAATTGAACCAAACCCAACCAAACCAAGTTCAATCCCAACCAAACTTGACATGACTCATCCTTATGTTCTCATTAACTTTCCAAAGTGGAGCCAACCCATAGTGAACCCAATTCAGCCCAACCCATGTGAAGCAAGGGTTCCAAATAAAACAAAATCTCCATTTGAAAGTTCTACCAACCCTTTTTGGCCATAATAATCCTCATTAGCATTCTTTGAGCATAGACCCACTGACCCACCTGACCCAAGGTTGTTAAGTTCAGCCATTAATCAAGGTGAGGTCCCTTTCACCTTGGCTAACCCTTGGTTCACTCCCCATGGGATGTCCACTTCATGACAGGCCACCAAACTCCATGAGCTTGTAGGGGACCTCCACCTCATCAATCCCTTACCATTTTTAGCCACCCCTACTAGCTAGCTTGTTGCCACAACCTAAACTAACCTCTTTGGTTAGTTTATATGGGGAAAAGGGTATACACCTACTCCCCAATTCAAACTCAACAAAGATGTTCAGTAGAGCATCATCCAAAGTTCCCAAGCTTCTCAAGAGCTCCTTGTGCATTCAACTATTTGTGAGACCAAGCCTCACCTCAACCTGAGCATCCTCTCCATCCACCCTCACTAAAACTTCATCAAATTCAAATAACTCTTCCCACACCATCCCCTCCCTCTGACGAACTGAAATGAATCGATTCACACTTGATTCAAGCACTAAAAGGCATACCAAGACCAACTATGGTGATTTTCATGATAGAGTTTGGTCTAGTGGATGATCGACGAGGAGGCAGCTCGAGACTTTTTTAATAGAGATTCATCTCTTCAAGGAGAAGCTACCCTAGTCATTAAGTCATCGATCTATAGCTTCAGCGAGGTAAATTCTAGCAAACCATAAAAAATCCCATAGGCATGGGTCTTTTGTGAAGGATTTTTGCATGTGGTGTAAATCGAGCCATTGGATTGCTTTAGGATGCCCCCTTGATCGATTTAGAATCTATTCCACCATTAAATGAGCTCTAATGAGATTAGATCAACTGACAAAGGTAAACGGTGTTCGCCTTTCACCTAGGATTGACGACGGATCATATGTTGTCCATTCTACATGATTAAAATAGATGGCTATGATTAAAGTGTTTGATTTTCTTGATTTAATCATTTTAATCCATGCGATTAATCTTAGTCATTCAATCTGAGACCAAAGCATGTCCGCCACCACTGAGTTACCATCTATGCTAAATGTTTTATGTAACCAATCCTATTGTGCCACCTAGAAAGCACTTCTACATCAGCTCTGACGCGGCATCGATTTTGTAAATAAATTAATTAGGATTTAAAATATGTTTTAATTATCCAAGACTTTAAAAGAAAACAAGAATCATAGGATCCACTTTAGATGGGATTTATTCTTCTCTTACACCTTGACTTTAGGTTGATTATATTGGTGAATTTTTATGACTTCTAATTCTCTCAATGAAGCATTGAGTTTTATTATGTCCAAAGTTTGAATTAAACTTCAATAAAATTAAGATCATTAGAAAAGGTACCTCAAGACCAAGGACTAGAGCTAAAATTTTCTCATGGCATTTATCCAACATACCTATTCATTATAATGATCACATTATGAATGCTATGCTTGTGTGGGTTAGAAAAACATTGGATTTAATTTACATGAATCATTTTGAAAGTGCTACACATAAATGCATGTATGTATGTGTGTACTCTATTTTAGGATTTAATAGAATAGTTTACATAAATGTTTATATATATATATATATATATATATATATATATATTTCTTTTAATATGCATGCTTAGAGAAAAATATGGATTCAAATACATGAGTATACATATAGAAATAAAAACAAATGCATGAAATTATGAATTTTAAAATGATAGACTTAGAGAGTTAATCTAATTTATGTATACATTTTTTTACACACTTTACGTGCCATTGTTAAACTAGGGAGACAAAGTATCTACGACCTCCTTTGGACTAGTACCCCTACGACCTCGAGTGATACTATATACCTTAAAGGAGTGTAGATAATGATGTATAGGATAAACACCTTCTAATTATTACTATTGATTGCAATTGAACATAAATTTGCATGTATTCTTTGAATATAAAAGCAAACTAAATTTGAGATTTATTAATGATAATATCATTATGGAATGTTAATTTAACCAATTGATTTTACAAATAAAATATGAGATGCATATTATTAATGACCAACACATAGTATGATCTACAGTTACATACATATCATCCAATAGATCATGGGTCATACAATATGGTCTATTTTATTGTAAATCATCCATCCATCTGTCCCAACCTATTTTGGTGATCTAAATAGATCAACCAACAATATGATTGTGGATCATATAATATAATTTTTAGCATTTTAATTTTATCCTAAAATGAAAAATGAATGAAATTAAGAGAACAATTTAAAGTGATGGTACAAAAGAAGAAGAAATAATAAGCATGAATAAATAAAGAAAATAAAGAACATAAAAATAATTTAGAAAGAAAAATAAGAATGAATGAACAAATATAATAATGTAGAAAATAGAGTAAAATGGAAGTAGGAATGAACAAAAAATAAAAATAGAATGAAAATGTCATAAGAGTTGAAATATATCACTCATAATTGTAATATAAGAGTGTTAAATCTTTCAAAATTTAAGGCTTTTATGAAAATGTTCACTATTTGATTTTTAGTGTCAATGACTTGAATATTATCATCTCCTTTCTTAACATGATCTCTCATAAAGTGATGCAGGACATCTATGTGTTTGGTATATGAGTGTTGAATAGGATTTTTAGTTATGCAAATGCCACTAGTGTTGTTACATTTAATTAGAATTGTACTTACTTGTAGACCATGATTCAGAAGTTGTTGCTTCTTCCATAAGACTTGGGCAACATAGATTCCAACAATAATATGCTTAGATTCAATAATAGATAAAATAATAGAATTTAGTTTCATACTTGAAAATGAAACTTATGAGTGGTCTACAAATTGACATGTACATGAAGTGATCTTTATATTAAGTTTGCACCCTACAAAATCAAAATCAGAATATTCAACTAAATCAAAAGATATACTCTCACTAGGTACCAAATTCTTAAATTAAGTCTACTAATCATATATCGAAAGATTCATTTCACAGCTTTCAAATAAAACTCTTTCGGATCAACTTGAAAACATGTATAGAGATAAACACTAAATATTAAATTAAGTCTACTAGTAATAAAATAAAGTAAATAGCCTATCATCCCATTATATTTTTTAGTGTCAATAGACTATAATATTCTTGTAAAATTGAAAACTAGGGTTAATGAGGGTGTTGATGCTCTTACATCCTTCTAATCCTTTATATCAGCTCTTTAGTGTGCTTAGATTTGTTAACCTCACTTTTGGAGTGAGTTTGATCATCTCCTTCTTAGACCCAGGACTCACCTAGGCACTAAGGCCTTCTTAATACTAGGACACTTCAAGTGGTTAGGATAGATAAGGCCCACCTTCCCTAAACCCAATTAAGCCATATGACAAACCAACTCTTCAAACCCAATCAAATTGATCACAAACCTAACCTTTACCTAAACCAATTGATTTTAAACCTAACTTGACCCATTAGGATCAATTTACCCCAATGGTTAAGTTGACCCAACTAGCCCCCATTTGAGTTTAAGAGGGATAAATCCAAAGTTAATCCAATCTATTTGATATTGAACTCACCAAAACTCATTTGAACCTCTATTAAACTTGATTGAACCTTGATTGACATTTAATTGAATCAAATTAAACCCAATTTTGCCCTTAATCCAGGTTGACCCATTAATCCGTGTAGGGCCAGAATTCTACTCAACTTGATTTAGGCTAAATTGAATCAATTCAAACCTAATGTTCTAATCATTTAATTGGACATCATAATTGGTCGAATTAACCTAACTCGACCCATTCAGCTTAAAAGGTCCAAATAAGTCATACTCAATCTAACCCAAATTAATTGAAACCAAAATAACTAATTAACTCTAAATTCATTATTAAACTTGTTTCAACACTCAATTTACCCCAATTGAACCCAATCAAGCCAATTGACTCACTTGACCCAATATGGCTTAAAAGACCAAACTAAGTCAAATCCTAATTCAACTCAAATTAGATTGAACTAACTCTTCTAATTTCTTCCTAAATGATTATTGATCATGATTAATTACTTAATTACAATCAATTGTATCCACTTGAGCCAATTTGACCGCTTGACCCAAGTTAACTCAATCTGACTTAAATGACCAAATTGGACCAAAACTCATTCTAATCCAAATTGATTGCAAGAAATGCCTTCAATTAATCATAAATTAATTATTGAACACTCCTTAACCATCAATTGAAGCCAATTTTCTAAAACCAACCTAATTGACCTATTTATCCCAATTTGGCCTAAAGGACCAAATTGAGCCAAAATAAAATCAATTAAAATAAAATGCTCCAATTTATGTCAAATGATTAATCAAACATAACTCAACCACGTATCTAACCCAATTTAGCCAATTTGATCAAATTGGTCAACTTAGCCCATTTGAACATATGACTTATATGAGTCAAACTTAAATCCACTTTAAATTAAATCAAATTAATTGCACCAACATATTCTAAATAATCATTTGAACATAATCCAATAACCTCCTTAACCTAATATGGTCAATTCATCAACTAACCCATTTGAAACCAAATTGGTCAATAGGTCAAATTGAACCAAACCTAACCAAACCAAGTCCAATCCTAACCAAACTTGACATGACTCATCCTTATGTTCTCATTAACTTGCCCAAGTGGAGCCAACCCATGGTGAACCCAATTCAGCCCAAACCATGTGAAGCAAGGGTTCCAAATAAAATAATATCTCCATTTGAAAGTTCTACCAACACCCTTTGGCCATAACAATCCTCCTTAGCATTCTTTAAGCATAGACTCACTGACCCAACTTGACCCAAGGTTATTAGGTTCAGCCATTGATCAAGGTGAGGTCCCTCTCACCTTGGCTAACCCTTGGTTCACTCCCCATGGGATGTCCACTTCATGACAAGCCACCAAACTCCATGAGCTTGTAGGGGACCTCCACCTCATCATTCCCTTGCCATTTTCAGCCACCCCTACTAGCTAGCTAGTTTCCACAACCTAAACTAACCTCTTTGGTTGGTTTATATGGGTAAGAGGGTATACACCTCCTCCCCAATTCAAAATTGACATAGACATTCACTAGAGCATCATCCAAAGTTCCCAAGCTTCTCAAGAGCTCCCTGTGCATTCAACTATTAGTGAGACCAAGCCTCACCTCAACCTGAGCACCCTCTCCATCCACCCTCACTCAAACATCACCAAACTCAAATTAACTCTTCTCACACCTTCCCCTCCCTCTGACAAACTAAAATGAATCGATTCACACTTGATTCAAGCACTAGAAGGCATACCAAGACCAACTCTAGTGAGTTTCATGGTAGAGTTTGGTCTAGTGGATGATCGACAAGGAGGCAACTCGAGGCTTTTTCAATAGAGATTCATCTCTTCAAGGTGAAGCTACCCTAGTCATTGAGCCATCGATCTATAGCTTCAGTAAGGTAAATTCTAGGAAACCATAAAAAAATCCCCTATGTGTGGGTCTTTTGTGAAGGATTTTTGCATGTGGTGTCAATCGAGCCATTGTATCCCTTTAGGATGCCCCCTTGATTGATTTAGAATCAATTCCACCATTAAATGAGGTATGATGAGATTAGATCAAGTGGCAAAGGTAGACGGCGTTTGCCTTTCGCCTAGGGTTGACGACGGATCATACGTTGTCCATTCTACATGATTAAAATAGATTGATATGATTAAAGTGTTAGATTTTCTTGATTTAATCATTTTAATCCATGCGATTAATCTCAATCATTCAATCTGAGACCAAATGACTGAGACTAAAGCGTGTCCTCCACCACTAAGTTAGCATCTATGCTAAATATTTTATGTAACCAATCGTGTGGTGCCACCTAGAAAGCACTTCTACATCAGCTTCGATGCGGCACCAATTTTGTAAATAAATTAATTATGATTTAAAATATGTTTTAATTATCCAAGGTTTTAAAAATCATAACTAATTATAGAAAATACAAAAAATATATAAATAAACCCAACTTGAAAAGCTTAGTAGAGGAGAATCTAAGAAAAATAAAAGCTGAAATTTTTATTAAGTGAATAGTGATTAATTAAGGTTTGAAATTTTATATAATTAGCTTAATTAAGCATTAATTACTTATCTATTTGGCATGAAATTTGGTGTGTATATCTCTTGGGATGACCTATTCCCCTCATAACCTTTTCAAGGTAATTTGCTAAGAAATTTTGGAAATTCAAAATTTCAAATAATAATTAGCTTTTTGTGCATTTAATAATTATCTAAAATTAAAAAAAAATTATGAAATTATATATGGAAGCCTAATTATTCATGGAAATATTATGAGGGACTACACAAAATAATTAGGACCCTTGGTTCTAATTATATCTAAAAAATCATCCTAAAAGGTTTTAATTAATTAACTTAGAGCTTAGAAAAATCATAATAATTAGTGTAGGTTATTAAAAATTTTGACCAAGCCTTCTTTGTGCTTAGTTAATAAAGTGGTTCCTAATAAAATCAAAATCTCCAATTAGTTTGGGACATTTTGAGTGTAATTAATGATTTTTTATTTTCCCTTATTTATTTAATTAATCATTAACTATAAGCCTAATTGCATTAGGTTATTAGGACATGTTTACCTTAATTTTATGCATTTCTAGTAATTTTCTCATAATTTTAGGGTTTATATTCAAGGATTAACTAAATTCATGGGCCTCTTTGGGTTTAATTTGATTAAACTCTTATTTAACCCTAATTTAAATCACAAAAATTAGTTAAATCACTCTTAAACCACTTAACGAATAGAGATGGGCAAAGAAATAATTTTAATTATTTTCCCTCCTCTTTAGTATCAAATAATTCAAATTCCAAAATTAATCCTTAATGAATTTGGTTAGAGTTAATAGTGCTTATTCAATGTGAATATTTATAGGTATTAATGAAGCTAAATAAATCATTTAGTAATGTTTAATTGCTTTACTTCAATTGTTCATAAATTTATATTCCATTTGTTTCATGCATTCATGTTTTAAATTTAAAACTAAAAGATGGCATTTGATTGCATGGCTTTGAATTAATTAGTGTGGCTATTATTATTAGTAAATCTCAAATTATTTTTTGAATTAATTAAAAATTTTCTATTAATCTAAATATAAACTAATATTAACAATTAAAAGTTGAATTTAATTCTTATATGTATAAACCATAATTTGAAAGGTATATAGCTTTGAGGTCCCAAGGCTACTAGTTCAAAGGAGGCCTTGATATTTCATACCTTTGGTATAACATGACATGTATCTTAAAATTTGTGATGAAATGCATACTAATGTGAAATTATTTTCATTCATAAGTATTTGTAACATCCTAAAAATTTTATAATTTTCTTCTTATGTCCATATATGTATGCATGTGAATATGATTTAATATGTATATAGTCTGGACATTGTGGGAGCGAGAGACTTTAAGTAGACTTAAGGGGGTCTTTGATTGCCTCACTTCCCTAGTTTAATAATGACACATACTTGTGTAATAAATCTTATTATTTAATTAAGTATATTATTTAGCTAAGTAAATATTAAAGAATAATGAAGCAAAAGCAAGAGAGCATTATTGAATTAATCATAGTTTGATTTTATTAATCCTAAGATGCCTTTTCATATTTGAGTAAAAATCTCTTAAGTTAAATCCAAACATGAGAATTAATAAAATTTGTAACATTTCACTAAGAGGATTAAAAAGTGTAACAATTTATCTCTTATAATTAATTTAAAAATGGGAATTTAGGATGATATATTTCTTCTTCTTCTCTTTATAACCCCAAATTAAGAAAAATGAAACTCAAAATGAATCAAAGCTTAAGTCTAAAAGTTATTTCAAATTGGTAATCACATAAAAGCATAATCATCTTCAATAAAGAACTTAAACATCTATCACTAGAAAATTAAAATATTAAAACCTAATCATGATATACCACACTAAGCATAGCACACACATTAGCAAGCTAAGTTGTTGATCCTAGTTTTAGGTTAGGCCGGTGGTTTTTGTGTAATGTGGTATTTTATTTTATGATGTAATATTTTAGACTGGATGTTAGGATTAATTGTGCATAGTTTGAATGTTAGGGCAATGTTAGATTGATGATATTTTTTGCAAAGAATTTTTCTTAAGGGACCACTGTAATAAAAAAATTATTATAAATGCTTCTTGCTTACAAGTGTTGCTTAAGTCCCTAAGCATAATACATTAAGATAGGTGGGCTTAATGATCCAAAGCAAAATGCTAAGCGTAAATGTATGAAATATAATTATTTGGTTTGAATGTGTGTTAATCTGACTTCTATTTTATAGATGAAGTTAGATTTATATATTCATAAAATGTAATTTTTGTAATAGGCTTAAGATTAGAGCTATGGGGTTTAGGATGAGCAATGGTTAGAAAGCTTAGACTTGGGTGCCTTGTGTTGCATGGAGTGCTCAAGTATAAGAAGTGAAGATGATGATGAAGAATTGAAGCTTCCCATAGCTTTATTTTCATTTGTAATTTAATTGTAATATATGTTGTATAAGGGTAGAGCTCAGCTAACATATTTCTTTTCTTTTTCGGACTGCATGGCAGTACCCGGCCAGATCGACCTCTTATTCTTTCAATCGATTAATGTTTAATTATTGTGTTTGCATTGATTGTGTAATAAAATGACATATTTTTCATAGGTTTCTTGAAGTTTGAATGTTTTCTATTTGTCCTGGATGCGATAGGCTCTTGATGAAACTTAATTTTTCTATTCAAATTAATCAATTTGAATTAAATTTAATGAACTCATAACCTCACCATAAAGCCTATATATATATATTAATCAAAAAATAAAAGATTTAACAACCCCTTAGCAGTATGGTTATATGTTTCAATATCATCTATGCATATTATCTCACTCTTGAAAATAGGGGATCTCCACCTTTACAAGATAAGGGAAAAGGCTCGACCTGTGAGAGCAATCCCTTGGAGTTGAGAACACATTTTTCCATTGATTTAGCCCATAATTCAGTTTTATTATGCATAAATTCTTTCATGCTTGAGTCCAAAATAATGAGTCAAAAATAAAATAAATATGTATAAAATTTATTGCATTAATCTAAGTCATAAATTTTTATATCAATCATGATATAATATTTTATAGATTGAGTTTAGGGCTTATATTCTTTTCAAATAAATAACAACTTAATTATCTTGAGTTTACATAAGATAGGTTGCATGGTTTTGAATCGTAAGAGGTGCTAGTTGGCAACCACTTCATATGATTGTAAGTCCAGAAGAGTCAGGATTAGTTCACTCTCTCTAGTGGAGGTGAACCAATACATCTCACCATCCTCAAGTAGATTTAATTTGAGCTCTTAATTTATGGTAGAACACTTTAGATGGGTTGAGAGGCTACTTGTATCTCCTTTTCTATGAGTATAAGTACTCACTTCTTAAGTATTTTAATAGTCTTGTATTGCTAGAATATAAGTTCTAACATTCTAATAAAATTTTAACTCAAATAAATATAACTTTTCATCTTCAAAAATATAAAGCCTCATTATAGGATAGATTGAAACATTCACTAGGCTTCCTAGTATCACAAGTATTTTTTTCTTATCATTCTTTAAAATCCATTAAGAACCCTTTTTGTCTTTAGCCTTCCCTTCTAATCTTCAGTAATTTTTAATCCTTTGATCATCAATCTTTGAAATCATTAGAGATATTAGTTGAGGTATTTAATTGAGAGTATTCTTAGAAAATTTTCATTTTCAAGGATGCAATTAAGTATGTGGGCTTTCCTCTATAGGGAACTAAAGAACCCAGCTAAAAATAAATCATGCTTTACTTCATCCATGTAAAGTAAGGGAAAGATCTCTGATATACATAGACCAATCTATCTTAGGAGTCTTTATTAGATGAGTGAGTCTATTGTAGGGAGATGTTTCTACCTCTCAGAGTAGCAAATCATTCTTTAGATGTTGTACTCAATTATTTTAATAAGTACCACATAAGATCTATGTGGTGTTCATGTTGATCTCATTTTTGGATGAGGTTAATATCATTTTTGAAACTTACCTAATCCTAGATTAGGAGTCTCATAATTAAGCACTTAGAACACTACACGTAGTGCCCTAGTGCATCCTCCTTGGATTTGATCTAATCTAATGGATTTAGGTGAACTCAACTCAAATTTCAAATAGAAATTAAATTAAACATATTTTACTGGAAGCTTGAATTCATTTGAGCTTAAAATAAGGTGATTAATGTAATTAAACTAATTACCCTATTTATGCTAAAAATTAATTAAATTAAGAATAAATTCAAAATAAATCCAAATAAACAAAAATAAATTCAAATCAAATCAAATCTAAATTAAGGTTAAATAGTGGTCAACTCTTTTACCATATGTTTGACTTATGTGGGTCCCACCAAATTATGGGTTAACCCACCAAAATTTGACCAAAAAAATCATTCCAAATGGTTTAGATGATACGATATTCATGTCTAAGCATGAACATAAAAGAATAAAAATCCAATGAGGCCTTAATTAGGCTAAATAGGTCATTTGACCAAAATGAGCTTAAATGAGCCTTATTGAGTTCAAATCCAAATCAAGCCAAAACCAACTCAATTTGATTACCCAAAATCACTTGGAAATGGTAATGAAATATATTTTGATCCATCATTCAATCCAATTTGAACCCAAACCTAACCCATCAAGCCCAATTTAAGTCAAATGGGTCAAAATTGTAACCAACTTAAAATTAAATAAAATTAATCACTCCAAATCATCTCACATATGTTATTGAACATGATTGGAGTCCAAACATCATTTGATTGAGTCAAAAATGGTCATTTAACTCAATCAAATTCAACTTAACCCATTTAAATCAAAATGGGTCAAGTTGACTCAAAATTGAATTAAACCCTCACATGGCATAGGCTAATTAAATTCTCAATTACTAATGGTTAATCAATGATGATTTAAACTTAAACCTAAAATAAATCAATCAAGAGAAACATAATTAAGCTTGAATAAAATTCAAATGGCATAATTAAACACCATATGAACCCAAGCTTGAATTAGATTCATTCAAACCTATCCTAATATGGGTTAGACCCAATTGACAACAAGTTTAAGAAACTAAACTAATCCCAACTAAAATCCAAAATGAAATAATCTGCCATGGCAAGCCAGCAGAGAATGAAGCAAAATATAACTTTCTCAATCCCTCATTCACTTTTTCCATCTACCTCAACACCTCTAGGTATGTATGAAATAGCTGATCATCCTTGGAGCTAGCCTCGAAGGATAGCAACCAACTTTACTGACTAAGAAGATAAAGAAAAACTATAAACCATGACATTAGAAGCATAAACCTGAAGAACCCAAATCAAATGAAATTAGAAGCATAAAATCATGACATGAAATTGATTAAATCCAAATCTAAATCAAAGGTCAAATATTGGTCAACCCTTTTTACATGGATTTAACTTATGCTAGTCCCACAAAGTCAAAGATCAACCCACCAGAATTTGACCAAATAAAATCCTTTCAAATGGTTGAGATGATTATATGAGTCCAACATGGCCTTAATTAGGTTAATTAGGTCATTTGACCTAAATGGACCTAAATGGGTCTTATTGGGTTCAAACCCAAATCAAACTCAAATCAAACCAAATCAATTGTCCAAAATCATTTGTAAATGATTATTGAACATAAACTAACCCATCATTGAGTTTAATTTGGCCAATTTGGTCATTTTTCCCAAATGAACTCAAACTTAACCCATTAAGCCCAACTTGGGTTAAATGGGGTTAAAATGAAATAAAATTGAAATTGTTTGATCCAATGCATCCTAAATTTCTTGGATTAAGCTAATTGAAATTTAAACACATTATAATTGACTCAAATATACCATTTGACTCAATTAAGATCAACCCAAATCCAATTAAATCAAAATGGATTAAACCTAAATTAAGCAGTACATGAATTTTGAAGTCCTTAAAACCCTTGATTAACAAGTTCATTAATGATTAAATGGATAAAATCAAAGCATTAATCTAAATCTAATCCATCAAGTAAAGAAAGTTAGATCAAACTAATTGAAAAATCATTAAATGGCATAATTCAAAGGGATTGTAAACCTAATCTTCAACTAATCCCCTTGGGATGTAACCAAATCTTTCCCTAATTGAATTAATGTTGATTTCCATGCAACATTATGCCACTTAATCAACTCCATATAAATCCAAAGCCAAAGAAGATTCTATGGCAAGTCGAAGGCATGTAAAGCCAAATCCAACCCTATATCCTCATTCCTTATTACATCTCTTTAGCTTAGACAGGTGTTAATAATTATAATCCCTTAAACCATAATAAATCCATTTGTAGACGGAAATGTAAAGTTCATTAATCTCTGAAATTTATAAGTTATCAACATATATATATATATATATATATATATATATATATATATATATATATATATACACACTAGAGCCATTTAGATTAAGGAATGAAATTTTACAAATGCAAATATGAAAAGTTAAGTGTAATTTAACTTTAATTTAGGTTGAATTATACTTAAAATGGCATAAAACTCTAAAGTAACTTAGCACAAATTTAATATAAAAAGGAATAACCTTTCTTTAAACTCCTTAAGTCTTGAAAAAGGGAAATTATAATATGTTAAATGCTAAAAGAACCTTTCAAATGATGTAATCATCCGACCCTTTAAATTAATCAAAATGAACTGAATTATTTAATAATGTATAAAATATTTAATTTTAAATTAATCATCTAAGCCTAAATTTATTAATAAACTATAGAGAATTTCATGAAATGAATAAATTAAAAACAAGAATAAGTCATTAATGCAAATGGGTTATAAAATTGAAGTATAATGAATTAAATAATACTAAACATACTAAATTGAATGTAAATTTACTTAAGTTAATGAACATTAATGAAAATGAATAAAAGAGAGTAACTTGAATTGAATAAATGAAATATGTACACCTAAAGGTAATAAGTAAACTATATGCAATCCAAAATTAAAGAAACAAATGAAATGAAAGATAAAGAAATATAACCTAATGAAACATTAAATAAAATTAAATTAAACATAAAGCTTCACTTTAAATTAAATATAAAAAATAGTAAACAAAAAAAATATTAAATGAAATTGTGAATTCAAATAACATAAACAATAAAACCTAATCAATCTAAGTTACAAAAGTAAGAAAATTTTGATGTACAAGTAAAGTAAATCTAAATAATCTAAAATTGGAAAGATATAAATATTCATAATCAATAAAGCAAATATGTAAAGTAAAAAAATAATGAATTAAATTAAGATAAAATCTCAAATATCAATATCACAATATTAAGCCAAAGGAATTAAATGAAACTAAAATCATAATAACAAATGAATTAACTTAAAGAGAAAACCAAATTGAATCATAAAAAAAATGAATTAAACTTCAAGTGAAAATTAATTCGAACTAAATCAGAAAATTATTGATAAAGAAACATACCACAAAGAAACTAAAATACAAAATACTATGATGAAATAAAATAACTAATTCAAACATTTAAAATTTAAAGAAAAGATCATACGTAGGATTTTAGTTAGATCTTTAGGATGAATCTTTACCATAGAATAAAGATATCATCCTATTAAAACTTAGAATGTTGAATGGAATAGGTTCTACCCAAAATGGAACCTATTGTATTCCTCATTCTTGAAAAGCTATTATAACTTTAACATAATAAAAAAAGCATCTAAAATGAAAACAAAAATCATTAAATCATTAAATCATTTGAATTGAAACCATCTAAAGGTAAATAAACTAATACTTGAATTTAAAATTGACATTGGAACTCAAAAACATAGTAATGTCTTGCCACACAAACCCTTTTTCTTCACACACTAGAATTATAGGTCATGGACCCTAGACTTATGTTATGTCATTTAGTGATTTTCTATAATTTTTTGTGATGTTGTGATGAGAATTATTTTTATTATTTTGTGTTGTACTATTTTAGACTAGATGGCTAGGTTTGATTATCATTGGTTTGGATGGTAAGACTTTATTTCTAGAACTAATATTGTCTTCCATAAGGGGTTGTGTTAAAGAGACTGTCGACATAAATAAAAGTTATAAAAATATTGTTTGCTTGTAGATGTTGATAGTCCCTGAGCATAGCCCATATGATAGTGAGCTTGGTAAGCAACTAATGCTAAGCGCATATGTTTGTAAATATAATTGATGTAGTTGTTTCTATTTTTCTAATAATTATTTTGCAATATTTAAGATTTATTTTAAATTTAAAATATAAATTTGAGCTTAGAATTAGGTTATGATCTATAGGGACTTGGTTCAGTAGGAGCTAACCTTACTAAGAGATGGTGTAGAAGTCTTCTGTGAACCCCAATGGTGGTCCCTGAAGAAGGAGACGATCCTAGAAAGAAGAGCCATAGATCCAGACTTGTAATTCTAGATCGAGCTGTATAAGGGCAGAGCTCGACTACCCATATTCATTTCTTCCGGGGTGTACAATGGTACTCGCCACATTGGCCTTTCTTTTAATTAAATTAGCTTGATTTATTTTGGGTACACAATAGAATCAACCTACGTTTTAAGTTCTTTCTATGTTGTGCTTTTCTGTGATGAATGCTTGGATGTAAGCTCATAGAAAAAATTAAATTTTTTACCCGATTAAATCTAATTAACTTAAACATAATAATAATGGAACTCAAAACCTCATATAAATTAAAGCCCTAAGGAATAACTTAAAATAAATTAGAAACAAATTAGCTCTCAAAAATCATGCAATCATATTGCTCCAATCCTTAAATTGGGCAACTTCTCCCATTGCACATAAGGGGCATCTGCCTTGTGAGGATGATCGCCTTTTTGGGAAAGTATGCCTTCCATTATTGATTTGGCCCATAAGCTAATTGCATACCTTATAGACATAAATTGCATACCCCTAGCCTAAAATGATCATCGAGTGAAAATGTTAAAAAATATAAAAAATGTGCATTAGTTAGTGCATTTCATACCATGCATTATCTTAGGGATTAGAAAGTGAGTATAATATTCTTAGATTTCTTCCTTGAAAAGACAACAACCCAACCATCTTGCATTTATAAGACTTAGTGTAATGAATTTAAAATGTGTTTAGGTGGTGTTAGCTGGTCGCCCCTCCAAGCGGGTTCTAAGTCCAGAAGAGTCAGGGATTGGTTTGTTTCTTCAAGTGAGAGGAATGATCGATAATTTGCAAAATGAAACTAGGTTGAGCATCTGACATGTGTCAGAAGCACTTGTAGACTTAGGTTCTGAAGCATCCTCAGAGTAAGTCTTCAACCCTAGGTAATTCTTTAGTCTTGTGCTGGCAGAATCTAAGTCCTATATTTCTAAAATAAATGTCAACTCAAAACCTAAATAAAATCCTAACATTCAAATCTCAATGATATGATAGTTTAAATGCCTATTGGGCATCATAATATCAATGAGAATTTCCTACTTCATCTTATTTGGCTTCAAAAATAACTCTTTCCACATTGGATCGTTCCTAATTAAAAATTTCAAATATCATTCTTTTGAAAACCAACTTAGTAATCCTTAGAAATAATGACTTATTTCTTTAATAGAGAGTATTCTTAGGAAGAGACCCTTCTTAAGAGGTAATTAACTATATGGCCTTGCCTTTATAGAGAACCATGAAACCAGTTTAAATAAACTCCATTCTACTTTCCATTTAGTTCATAGGAAAATTCTCTAGTACACGAAAGAACCTTAGCCTTAAGAGTCTTTTATTAAATGATCGAATCCATTCTAGGAAAATATGTTTATATTATAATATAATATATTTATTCTTTAATCACATATTTAATCTTCCAAATAAGAAATTCCCAAACTCTACGCGGTGTCACAAATTTTTACTCATCAAACCCTACCATGGATTCTTCACCGAGCTTAACAGCCATCATATTCTTGTTGTTTACAATTTGATGCACCTAGTCATAGATCTAAAGTTAAGTTCTACTAGGTTTTAGGAACCTAAGATTTTTATAAAATAATATACTTCGATATTACAATCTACGATGACACTACATATTTTAAATTTTCCAACCAGAGATTGAGAGAGAAGTAATCCCCAACCGAGTTGTCAGAAATTTGATCACTCAAGAAATACACCTTTGAGAATTCTCTCTGCCATCTTTGTTGAGATGGGTAAGAGTGTGTTTGCTCCTAAGGAAGATTTGTTTACTATACACCTTGTGTATCTCATCATTTGATTTCATGATAACAAACCTTGTGGAATAAGAACTAATTATTTCTTTGTAGAATAAATTATTCACATTAATCATTATAAATTCCATTCTTAATTTAAATTTATATTCATGATAAATAAATAAATAATATATATATATATATATATATATATATATATATATATATATATATATATATATATATATATATATATATATATATATATATATATATATATTTGATGCTATTAATCTGAGGTTACTTTCAAGTGTGCAAAAAAAATTCTTTAGCTCCTAATTCTTTAATTATATGAGAATGCTAAAACTATTGGACATGGACTGGTTGAGAATTTTTCTAGGAATTACTATATTAAGGCAAATGAAAAGCTCAATAAATTAAAATAAATGATTCATTCTTTTTTAGATTCATCATTCTAAATTATTTATATTTTCTATATTAGAATTATTCATTAAGTTATTTATTTTGGATAGTACAAACTAAATGCATGAAATAAGTTCTATTAAATGTGTGGTCAGACAAGATAAATTATGTTTAAATTTTTTTAAATCATTTCCATGCCATTCATATTTTTAGTGCATGAAAATTAAATTATCCTAAAATTATCCTTTTTCCTCTTATCTCTCTCTTATTATTCTTCTCTCTCCAATTATCATTTTCATCTTAACATTGTTTTGGCCAAAATGTTTAATGCATTTTATGCAATAAAATGTGTAAAGTTCATTCAAAATTTCCATATTATATTCCCTCATTTTTCATATTTTAAAAATTCATTTATTTAAATTTCTAATTTTGAATTATTTTAAATTATTTTTTAATTCAAACTTCTTTATACATGACATATACTTGCTAAATCAAGTCAATTTTTTATGGAATATGTTGAACGTCACAAGCATGATTAATTATGATTATTTAGAGCCAAATTAATCTATTACAAGTTATTTTAAGTTTAAATTCAAATCAGCCCTCTTTTTCAAAATAATTCCTTTTTTTTAATTTGATATATTTTAAGAAAGTTTTATATAAACATTCAATAAGTATAGAATAAAATCAGTCTTGATGTAAATTATTTCATGCATCTATGTGAGGATTTTTTATTTTTGGAAAGTCCATAGTCCAAAATTATTGAATTGATTTTCCATGAATTTATTTTATTCAAAATTCCCTCCTTCACATTAAAACCTCCTTGGCCAAATTTCCTATAGGATTTCTCTCTATCTAGCCATGATTCACATAGGAAATATTACATATTGGCTTGAATCAAATTTGTAAAGGAGCCTCTTGAACATCTCCTAGGCTGATCTGTCATTCCTTTGAATTTGAAATCCAAATTGATGCCTAATTAGTTTACCTCTCATTAGTCATCCTTTGGCTGACCCTAGAATCCTACCTCCTCTATTTAAGAACCTTGATTCAATTTGAAAAAGGTTCCAAAAAGCTAATATTCTCTCTTGCTTTCTTGCTCATTTTCTCCACCTCGGTCGATCCTTGCTGAAGTAAATACATAGAGATTTTTAGTGATTCAAGTGCAAGAATTCCACATCATTCCTCTCTTTCCATTGGACATTTAATCGGCTTGAAGATTGATTGGAAAAAGTGAAGATTTGGTGTGGTTCCTCCCTTGGCCGAAAGCATCATAACATTGGTTTTAAATTTCTAAAGTGCTAAGTTCTTATACTTCTTTTATTTCTTCTTGGCTTTGAAGTCTACATGGTTATTTAAATTATCTTGTGGTTATTCACTTCATAACTTTAGTTCTTCTTTATCCAAGAACAAACATAAGAAGATTAATTTATTTTGTGCTTAACCACTTGATAATCCTTTGACTTCTTGTTTGGCCAAAATATAACATATAAAGATCAATTTATTTTATGCATAATAATTTGATAACCCTTTTGTTTCTTGTTTGGCTAAAGTTTCTTTCAAAGGTTTTTAATTTCTTAGTGCTTAATCATTTGAGTATCCATTGTTTATCACTTTGGCTTAAAGTTTCATATATGTTGGTTAAATTTGATTGTGCTTAACATTTTATCTCATTTAAATTTCTATTTGGCTGGCCACTCCATCTCTTGCATAAATTATTTTATTTTTGTTGATCACTTGTCTTCAATTAGTTTATATATAGGTTATGTGATAGATTTCTTGTAGTATCATTAAAATCTTTAATCAAGTGATTGTTTAGTTATTCCAATTACAAATACACTTATCATTTGAATACAGGTTAACCTATGTAAAAAAGAATTCAAAGTAAAGTTTTGTGATTACATTTCAAAGTCATACAAGAAAATCATGTCAAATTTTTTAAAGATCATTCAAAGCAACATTAAGTTTCTTACTTGCATTAAATACTTAATTGAAGATCTTGTTTCAATTTCAATTTAAAGTTAAAGTGAGCTCTCTTTTTCATTAATATTCAATTGCTTTAATATTAGTATATATTGGATTGTGAGAGAAAAATAAGTACAAATTGAGAGTTATATACTTTCATATTCATCTTTCTTCTTTTCTTGTTAGGTTGTACTTGCCTTTTAAGAAAAGTATAGTATTAGATTGTACTTGCCCATTAAGAAAGTACAGTGTTGCATTGTACTTTTCATGAAGGAGAGTACATGACATTTTGTTATAATATCAATTTTACTTTAGTGAGTTCCTAGCCTGGGTGGCTAGGCATGGACGTAGACCAGCTTTGAGTTTGGCCAAACCACATAAAAATCTCTGAGTACTCATCCTTTAAATTTCCGCACTAAACTTTTCTATACTGTTGTTGATTATTGCTATATTTCATTAAAGCATAATCATTAAAGGTTTAATCCTTCCACCAAACTTTAAAATTAAGTTTTTTAAAATTATCTTTTAAAATCCAATTAACTAATCTTCGCTTCTTAGCAAAGCCTCTTAACAAGATTGATATATATATTCAACCAGATTTCCCCTAAAATTATGTTATGGTTTATTTAAATCTAGGTTCCACTTCTTATGAACACAAGCTTTTATAGTTAATTAACCCTCTTATACCATAGTAAGAGAGCACTCTTGATTAAAAATGAAAAATAAACATATCTTTTTGATATGAATTGGTGTCTATCGGTGCATAATATGCATAAATGACTGTCATCTAACTTAAAGTATATATTGGGGTGAATAATGGCACGCCCAATCAAGATCTCATGGTTCCATAATCTTTGGTTGTTGCGGTCCATAGTCTACTTAGCTATAGAAACTAGTTCCTGACTAAAGAATCTTTGTCACCATGAAGTACACCCAAGGTGTTCTTGCAGACTTGGGGTGATATTTGTCTAAGGTGATAAATTTAAGTTGACCTTAGCTAATATGATGCTTTTTGTCTATTTAAATATGCTATATAATTCATGGCTCAAGGATCAAAGCATTAAGGAACATACGGGCTATTATCATAGACGAAATATAGTTGAGCCATATAGAGGCTAAGCCACCCGGTTAGATGGTTCTAGTCGTATCCACATTTCATATGGTGTCATTTATGGTGAAACCATGTAGACAGAGGATATATGCCATATTCTTACTAGCATGAGATTATTTGAGTATGAACATAGTCATATATTTAATTTGATATTAGTTATTTATGAACAGAGATTTTCTTAGTTTATCATCCTTAATAAATAATGATGGATGGGTGGATGATTATTTACTTTAAGTGATGATTAATTTCATCCAATTTAAATGTATTCCCTCCAAATGAATTTTACAATCAACAAGGCCATCATCAGGGAATGAGTAAGTTTTGTTAACCCGGACCCAATCATAAGACCCAACTAGGAAATTAACTCATGCAACATCATCAGACATTTAATTTGGATTTGTACACATATGTTGGGGTACATACGGGTGATATAGATTCATTTTTTTTATATTAACTTATAAAATATCCTTGGCCAATTGTTATTGTGACAGGCCCCCTGTGATTATTTTAAGTTTATTTTATGCTAAGCACCTCAGCACTAAGAATATGGCACCTAGGTGTTATATAGTGCCTTGACATCGCATGGTTAGCATCCTGGCTTTGCAATTATTAGTCATGTTGAATATTTGAATAGAGCATAGGTTTTGATATTTTAGCATTGTAGTGACAGTCAAAAGTTAGTTTAAGATAACTAATAGGTGCATAGGAACTTTAAAAGTATTTTGTAAAACATTTTTTCTAGTGCCTCAACGCTAGGTTAGAGTATTAAGGCGTTTCATCAGTGTGACACATCTTTTCAGTTACAAAAATAATTATAATGAATGTTTCTTTTTGACCAACATGGTAACCTACTTGACCAAAGATCCGATTATCAGAGTGTTGTGGCACTAGTTACTATTCTAGAACCCGAGAGGTTAGTGCTACAATGCTCGGTAAATGGCATTATGATGCTATTAGTTCAATTTAAAATAAAATATGAATGCCTTAATATTGTTCATTAAATGTTTATTTTAAGAATATAGCACCTCAATGCTGTGGCATTAGTGCTATGGTGCTATGGGACGTCAGCCTAAGTTTCATTTTTTTCAAGGTCACTACACCTTGGCTTTGGAATATTAGCGCCCTAGTGCTATTTCATTAACATCCTTTTATGAGAAAAATTAAAAATTTTGGTGGCATAACGCCTTATAATCTGATCTTTATATCTTTTTTTAGTGCATTAGCACTCTTCTCCCTTATTTTGGATCTAAGATTAATAGAGGGAAGGTTTTGTTTCACACCAAAACTAAGTTTGATGGTAGAACATACTTCCAAGAATGGCGCCTCGACACTATGGAAATGTCACTGTGGTGCTTTATTAAGTACATGAAACCTAAAGCATAGCTATATATGCCCTGTGAGCCTATGAAGTAGAGCACTGGAATTCAATTAGAGTTTAGAGCTTCGAGGTTCCTTGGCATCATGAGGAAATGCACATCTAACTATAATTCTTGAGTACTCTAGCAATTTTTATAAATTTTGATATAGTAGCACTTTAGTAATGTTAGGTTCTCATGTTTTTAGTATAATTCTCCTTTGTTCTAAATCTAAGATCGACGGATGAAGGTTTTCTTTTCTTCTCACATTGGAACTAAGTTCAATGTCGTGGATTCTTTCTATTTTTTTATTTTAGGGGTATGGAGGGGTTCTTTTTTACTCCTGATCAAAGATAGATGGAAATACACCATTTGATTTTCCATCAGATCTAAGATCGATGGTAGAAATCTTATAAAATATCATTTCCATGAGAGAAATCTATATAAAACTACATTTCATAGTGATGGACTTAGCTTCGATCTTATGTAGGAGGAAAGCATCCTTGAATAATCACCGGTCGTCCACTGTTCAAAGTCTCCTTACAATTCTAATAAGAGAGGCATGAGTAGTTAAGAGTAGGAGGAAGAAGAAACAACCTAGGGGATAATCCCAATTTTTATAGGATTTTTTCCATTAGAAGGACGGTTCTTTCCACCCCATTATTGTTCCCCTCCCCTCGGGCGGTTATCTCCATTGGGATGGGGATAACAAATTTTCTTGCTTCTTTAAAGTACAATTTATTATCGCAGTGCCTTGGAGCAATCATATTAGCATCATGGCACCATACTGTCAACTTATCAACTAGCTAATAGTTATCTTTTTAGAAGAATTATAGTAACACCTCAGCACCAAGATCATAGTGTCGCGATGCTATGACAAAAATTATTTTACTTAATTTTTTTGATGTGAATAAAAACTTATATTTTATTGTGGTCTTATGTACTACTCTACTACCAATACATATTCTCCATGTTTCATCTTTCTTAAATGTTTAAAAAGAATGTATTGTACAAGGACTAAGACTTCTTCAAGAGTTAATCTACTTATCATTTTAACTCTAATTACTCAATTGGATTCATCATATAATGGAGCAAGTTAAGTATTTATGAACCAAGAATCAGATCTATAGTATGATGTATATCCTTTAATGATGGTAGGTCATTAGGTTAGTCAGTGGGGATCAAATCAATGAATTCAAATAATAGATCTAAAACTACAACAAGTATGTTGTGATCTTTGGTATCAATACGGACTTTTCGAAGGTGAAACATGAATAGAGAAGTAGGGTCATTGAACTCTCTAGCTAAGTGTCTAAACCCTAAAGTTATAATTTAAATTCTAGGATATTCACATGTATTGGGATAGAAATTAGAATTATCTCTCCTAGCACTAGATGGTGATATCGCTATCAACTTGAGTTTCATAGCCCTTCTTTGATTTAGTTAGGGTTGAAGTTCATAATTAGATTTGTGCGGAGGAATGAGAAGAATTCTATGAGGGGGTGTAATTGACCTCTTTTTTGGTAGGCCTTACAAGTAATAACTTAATTATTATTTTTTTCATTATGCTTGAATACATAAGTGCTTTCAAGTCCATAATGGATCACATTCAAGTCATAAAATCATGGACTTCCTAATAAGATATGAGTTATTTTCATTTGAAGAATATCACACCAAATTTAATCATTATAGTTATCTATTTTAATTAAAATAAGATAATTGTAGTGATAAGTTAGGGATGTGAGAATTACCCAATTGACTTGAAATAGTTATGGGTAAGGTTCAATTAAAAGATTGGATCAAGTGATAACATGAGGCGATATAATATTTATAGCATTACCTCTATTTATTACTATATTACGCCTATTCTCCTTACATAGAATATGCATCGAGAAAATATTTTTCCTTCTCTAATATTCTTCTTCTCTAAAATCAATCATACACTTCATAACTTATATTGGATTACTTATATTTGGATCTACTTCTTCATCAAATAAGAGTGTATAGTCATGTATCTCTTTAATATCCTCTTCTTCTTCTAAATCTTCCAAGTCATATAAGAACATGATTTTTTCCCTACATTGCTTTTGCATATGACCCTTCTTATGACATTTAAAACAAACTATCTCTTTTTGCATTTTTAGAAGTAGTTTCATTGGGGTTTACTTTAGATGGGTTGTTTGATGTAGGGAGATTAGGTCTAACGATAAGCTTTTGAGGTTGAGATGTAGGCAAATATTTACAAGATATTTGAGTTTTTATTTTAGATGTGGATGTAACTTTCTTGTGCTTTTTTAGGAGTAATGCATACTGAAAGACTTCCTCTAAGGTATGGGGATCATGAAGCTCTACTTCATTCCTAATATCTCCTCTTAAATCATTAACAAATTTTTTTTTGGCTATTTTCCACTCTTGATCAATGCATTGGGTTCTAAATGTTATGTCCTCAAAAGTGCTCATATATTCCACTACCGACATGGTTCTTTGCTTAAGAGTAGTCAATTGTTCATGGAGTCTTTTATTATGATTTCTATGGCAGTATTTCACTCTTAGGATTTCTTTCATTTCTACCCATGTCATGAGATTTCTATTGTATCTCATTTCTTTAGCTAAAATATTATTCAAAAAATCTTTGCATGACCTACCAGTTTCATTTTAGTAAATATTGTTCGCTAGTAATCATCCATATGATACCAATCAAAGAAGTCATTCATTTGGGTTAACCAATCTAAAAATTTATTGGGGTCATGAACAATGTCATATGTTGTGGCTTCTATTTTAACTTTTTTTGGAAGTTCTTGTGATGCTTCATGTATCCTAAGATGGTCTAATCTAAGGATGTTCCTTATGTTTGGCCTTCTCACAGGATATTTAACTATAGGAAATTCAATGTTTTCTTCTCTGATGGGTTCTAAGTATTTGGTGGGGTTTGAAGTCTACTACTTAAGGTTTATATTTGTGTGGTGAGGTTCATGAAAATGTCTTCTACCCTTATGAATTTCTCTTGACTTGTCATGGAAATCCGATCTGTTCTTCTTTTTAAGTCCTCTAATTAGTCCAAACTAATAGATTTGGGTGGCATGATGTAAATAAAATGATGTAATATGACACACCAAATGATGATTTTAAATATGCAGAAAGGTGAAATAAACTTAACACAAATGAGATGCAAAAATTATAAATTGACCAGCCTTCCATAAACACAAAGTAACATGTGGATACTAGCCTTCCATAAACATACTTAAAAAGAAATAAACATAAAATATTTTAGGATATGATTTTGATTTTTATGTAAGGTTAGTATTTAGGTAGCCTATTTGGTGAACACTCTTTTACTTAAGTTATTACTGAGTGAGATGGCTTGTGATGAAGTATGGGAAAGGCTAGGCTTTATAAGTAGAGACAACTAGTTGGTAGTAATATAAAACATTGATATAATTACTAACCACATTAATTTAGCATGGATCTTCAAGAGAAATCACTAATTCTATAAAGAAAATTATACAAAATCCAAAGTACAAAGCTAACTTTGTTTGGATTTGATATAGATTATCTACGAATACTTTTTACATGCCTCCAAACTTTAGGCTCTAATATCAAAAATGATGAAATGCAATCATGGAGAGAAGGATGTTGTAGTTGATGTGGAGAAAGAGAAGCTCCAATATTATTTCACTCACCAAAGTGGAAGAGAGAAGAAGATATTTCACTCACCAAAGTGGAATAAGTCTGGAGTTCTACTCACCCATGTAGAAAGATAGCGAGAGATCATCGAATCTCTAAGACAGTCGACCACAACGTTCCAACCAAAGAGTTTTCATTCTAAATGTCACAAACAAAGCTAAAAGTTTTTCATTAGGTTGGAATAGGTGTTTAAATAAGTACAATACTTCAAGGGATGCATCCCTTGGGGAGAAAGCTACCAAAAAAATTTAAAAAGGTTAAATTAGTCAATCGTAACCGCTGTCCATGAACCAGATCACAAGAAACATCATGTTATCGCATCACCAAGACGCTAGCTTATCGGTTCCCAAACACTAAAACCTATAGAGTATAAAGCTGAGGTGCTAGCCCACTCTTATGAAATTAAACATATGAACGCACATGTTTTCAACCATAACTTTAATACAATACTAACACATGATTAAATACACCTATTACTATATAATACAACATATAAAAATAAATCCATACATGAAGTCTACTAAATCTTCATGAGTTCAAGCTTTGATTTGGGACCTAGTGATAAGTCCTTTCCTCTTTTAATATGCATCATTAAAGAGGAGAGTTTCTCTTTTATAATATTAAAAGGATCACTATATATAAAAAGTGTATATAAGATATTGAACACAAGCAGATGCCCGCTTAGACTGGTAATGGATATACATGTGAACGTGTATAGAACTAGTGGATAGTATAGATGAGTAGCTCATCATCATGCGAAAAACATAAGGACTGAGTTGAAAGGAGCAGTTTCCTTATCCATTTTAGTACTCGCTTGCCACAGATGAGTTGATTCATAACTTATTCTCTAGGTCATTATTTTATTTTTTAAGTCCTTGACTTGTTGGCTTAGGTTGATCCTTCAATATGGGATACCCTTTCTAGCTAGTTTGCTTATTCTGGTAGCCTTCGTTGTTGAGTATCCTTTATGGTGAGTATATATGTCTCGGTAACCAGACCCGCTAGATGACATAAACTTGTCTGCTACTTTAGGTATACACACATTATATTATTTTTTTGATATAATTTGATGACTCCATTTAATTCTAGGAGATTGTTTAATGCACTATTAGAATTTTTGTATACAATAAAGTATAATATTTTCCCTTCTAGCATGAGTCAATATCCACATGCACTTATCTCAATTCTTAGTAAGTAGTTATACAATGTAAAACATAGCGAAGGGAACAAAAAAAAAAAAAAAGAACTCAGTTCTTATGCTTCATTATTTAAATTATCCAACTTATTTTAGTGCAACTCAACTACCCTCTTTTCTTATTTTATTTTGATTATGTATAAAGAGCTTGTCTAACTATACAAGCCTATTACACATTCTTTATAAACATCACAGTACAAGCCTACTACATATTCTTTTATTCTTTTCAAATAATATATTTATATATTATGCTTTAACTATTTTTAAATTTTTAAAAATATAGTTATTTTTAAAAATATTTATGCTAAATTTTTTGATGTTTTGAATGTTAAAAAAATTATCATAATCACCTTTTGCTGCTTTTTATCCTCAAGATCTTTGTTGTTGGCAATCTTAACTATTCATGGCCACCGTGCTAGTAATAATTGTGATCATAATCATTATTAATGATTATCAATGCCATCATTGCCACATTAGGCACCCCTATTAGTCGCCAATCTGTTTTGGCAACAACCATCATAACCACCATTAAAATCGCTAGCCCCAACATTATCAGCATTGACTAGAGTCACTGTCATCATCACCTCGCTACTTGCCCTTCCTAGCTATTAAATATACTAACTATCCTACCAGTGATTATAACCATCATCACATTAATCAACTTATATGATAAGTATTAGAAATAAAAATAATATATTTGAGATATTAAGCATATTATTTTATATAAAAAAATTAAAAAAAAAACGTAAAGCTATAAAAAAAAAGCTCCAAGTTATCATATTGATAGAATTATATACTATTTATTAAGATAGTATTATAAAGGCAATTTTTTTAAAATGGGTACGATTAAAATGTGAATTAGCTAATTGAGTATTGATAAAAAAAATTTAAGAATAGGTATAGTCGCCCAATTAGTGCTAATTTAGCCACGTTGATACGACGTATATGGAAAGTGAAAGAGTCAAGTCGCCCATTAATCGCTTAATTGTTTTAATGAGATAAGTCGCCCAATTAATGGGCGACTTGCCTTTTAAATAATTAATTATTCTTTCCTTAACGTAGTAGTATGAAAGAAGGGTTATTCCCAATTTGATTTTATGTGTCAAGCAAGAGTCAATTTCAGCGTCACAAACCATTATTCTTCCACACCAGAAGTCTCTTTCTTTTTTTATGTTATGAGAAAGAGTTAAAAAAATGGAAAAATCATTTGATCCTTCTTGGATCCTATCAAAAAAAAACTTTGGGATTGCTAAACCACACAGATAAATATATAAAGCAACGAACCATCATAGTATCTTTTAACTACTACGAAAGGAAGGGTGGTAAATGGATCATTTAACTATTTGGATCGGATTCTATTTCTTCTTTTCGATAGAATAGCCTATCGAAAAGATAAATTCCATTATGCAATGTACAAAAGATGCCCGCATGCTTGTTTAATTCTATTTTTTATTGTTCTTTTGATTCCCCCTTACTTTAATACTTTAACCCAATCGTGCAATATATAGATAGAAGAACCATTCATGATGTTATATCAATATCAGGGTTATGATTCACCAACCTACTAGTTCTTTTACGAGGCACAAGCGAGAATTTATTCAGAGAAGAACTATTGAAGCTTCAAAACTCTCACAAAAGTTTATGTACAAAGAAGCGGGCAACCCTTTATGGGTTATATCCAAGATATGGAAAGGGATGTTTTATGTCGACAGCCCAAGCTCATGGCATCGCTGATCTTGTAGCCGAAAATGATATTTGGGATTCCATATAAATATGAATTCCTTTTAAAAATTGGAATTTCCGTGTGAATAGAAATCATTCATAATCATCAACCATCGTTAAGATCGATCTAAACCAACCCCGCTCTATTCTATCTAGAATGAGATTCTATAGACACCATGCCAACCATTAAACAACTTATTAGACCAAGAAATGTCACGAAATCTCCGCTCTTGAGGATGTCCTCGTCGAGGAACATGTACTAGGGTGGACTTCATTTCAGATCATGAGTTTGAAAAAAAGTTTTTACAGATCACACTACCAATGAATTAGGATAGATATAGTGAAAGACCTTTTAATTGACTAGTATCTAAAATGAAGATCTATAATCTACTTAATTATGTTATGAATTTATGATTTCTATTGGTGCAAATCCAATCACTCCATTTGAGATGAGAAGAAATTTTCTATTGGTAACAAATAGTTATCCATTAAGCGAGGAGGAAAAGGTTATGCCTTTCCTTTTCTTGAAAAAAAATTACCTAGCCAACTTTCAATTAAATGCAGATGGATAGCTTTTTTTGTGAAAAGGACTATTACTTTATAATTAGAATTGAAAAAGAATTCTAATTGAAAATGAATGGGTAGAGCCAAAGAGTGTGAACTATACAAGTTCACGATAAAATTCGATGAAATGAAAGAAGAGGCTCTGTATAGAGAGGACCTCACCGTTTTGAAGTTACCATAAATGAGGAAACCCACTATTCTTTTTTATTTAGTAGCATTTTAATTTCTTATTTCAGAGATACCTACCTTGAAGAAAGAAAAAATCGTGGTCGGAAGGTCATAGTCGCAAAAGCCATTGGAATTTATATTTTATATATCGGAAGAATCCGTTTTGTTATTAATCGGAGGAAAAGGATGAAAAGAAGAGAAATCAATTAGTTATTCAAGAAAATTTCATTTGATTTGATTCAATGACCAGTTAAACAGGATATACCGGACGTGAAAAGATTTGTTTATTTGCATCAACCTTTATAGGGGCTCATTCAAGACTTACTCGAACAACTACTCAACAAAGAATGAGAGCTTTGGTTTCTTCTCATGAAATAGGAGGGAAAAGAGAGATTTTCGTTTGTGGATCACTGGATAAATGTGTGAGGATAGGCTATTCTATAGTTATAGCCTATTCATACACAATCTGTACAAGAGACAATTCTTAATCAAAATACTTTAAATAGCCCTATCAAATAAGAATTGTTTTGATATTATTTCAAAGAAAATCATTAATCAAAAAAAAAAAAAAAAGAATACAAATCAAATAAAGGAATAAAAGAATCTTAATTATTATGGAAACAAGAATGATTGAACAGATTTCGGAGAATGGACTGGGAAGATAGAAAAAAAAAATGAAGATTTGAGTAGGAATAAACGAACATCTTTCAAGAAAAAAGATTTCTTCCCATTTTACTTTATTTATAATTTTAGAGTTTATAATACAAGAATCAAATCTGGATTCTAGTTTTTTGAGCAAAAATTCATATTAATATGAGCTTGAGTTCGATTGGACTTTTGAAGAGTCTATCTATTTATTTTGGTTCTAGTAGTTAGTAGGATCACTCTCTCAATTGTTTCTCATTATTAAAAAAGGTAACAAAGATAAAATACTGAGCTTGTTTTATAGCAATAGTAATTAATCGTTGTTGTTTCAAAGTTAACCTATTTGTGTAGATAATATTTTTCCTTGTTCACTAAGAAATTGACTAATTAAACTCATGTTTCTATAATCGATTCGATCCCGATCGATTGGGGTAAACGCGTCTGAAAAGATCGCTTGGATTTAAAAGGAAAAGGTTGTTTGGATTTATCCATGGTTTGTTTATTCCTTCTATATATCTATAGAAAATAATCTATAAAATAGAATACTTTTTTTATTCATTTAATTAAGATTCACCAAAATAGGATTTGGTTTGTATTATATATGTTAAGATGTAAAGTTCTTAGTCTTCCCACTACTTGTAAAAATAACACAAGCATTCCTACATCTATTTTCTTTATTTCCCCATGAATTGTATACTTTTGACAATAGCGACAAAATTTTCTAAATTCTAGTCGATTGGGTGATTCTTTTGAGTAATATATCTAGAAATGCTGATTTTTTTGATTGACACTGAACACAACAGGTACATTCCAAAATAACTATAATTCTAATATCTTTACCCTTATGAACCTCCTTTTCATTTTGGATCGACTTCACTTTAGAACTCTCTTCATTTTCTTTTGATCAACCAAAGAAAAAGAAAAGAAAAAAGAATCTATATTCTATATCTATACTGTATTAACTATATTAATAAACTATATTAATAAAAGTTATTAACTAGAAATGGAATTTGTAAATATTTTCTTTTCTAATTCTAAAATGACTTCTAAGTACTATAATCTAAAAAAATTACTATTAATTAATATAACTATAAAGAAAAGAGTCATATTCATTAATAGAATAATATTACTAATAGAATAATATTACGAATATCATAATTAAATAATTAATTAATACAATTTTTTCTAACTATGAATTCTTCCTATCCCAATCTTCTTCTTCTTTCTATGTTAGAATTTCGTGGAACCCCTGACTGGATCCACATTTCCATTTATTTTCCCCAAAATTCTATCGTAGATTCACGTATTTTGATGAGGTTCGATACACTCTTTCTCTTTCTTTTGAGAATAGAAAAAAAAGGAGGCAAAATTGGAGCCATGTTACGTAGAATTGTATCTCAAATCTTCTTCATTTTTCACATCAATAAAAGAATTCAATCAAGATGAAAAAAAAGGGAATGACAAGGCATCCGAAATAAACGATTAATTTCTATCAATAGACTGCTAAAGACCCAAACCATAGAGTGGGTGCCGTTGAGAGATATGTTTTATATCTCATTGAAAATCCTCCTTCGTCTTTTTTTTTCTTATTTATTTCAATTCTTTATTTATATTGTATATTGTAATACATATATAGTCTCTAATACATAGATCATAGATAAGATATTTGAATTTTAAGATTATTTGTTTTGCTTGAAATGAAATTCTAATTTGAATTACTAACTAAAATGCATATATATGTACAATGATCCAGATTCCATTTTGCCCTCTAAAAGAAAATGAAAAAAAAATTATCTACCTATCTATATAGATAGGTAGAGCAAAAAAGAAGGATGTGGAAAACAAGACATGGATTTTATACAATGGACACAACAATCTTTAAAGGATGTGAAATTGGTAGCTTTGTTTTGGGTACAAAATGTCGTTCAAATCTGTCATCCCTACCTATTCTTTCTCCTATGGATAGGAGGTATTCATTGAATAAGATCGGAAATTTTGGACATAATTTTTCATTTTGCATACTATATGCACACAAAACCCGGGTTAAAAAAATCCTTTTCTTTACAATCAGATCTACTTTTATAGGATATAAGAAAGCGCTCTTAGTTGTAGAGAACGCGGGTCTCCAAAACCCGTGAGTAGGTTCAAATCCCTGATGATTCCGTTTATGTTATGTCAATTACAATGAAATAACCAACAAAACAAAGTAGAATTGTAACTTAAATTTGACCTCCTACAAAGAGGAGGTCAATCAAAAAAGAGATGTTACTTAATCAAAGGTCCAACTGATCACCGCGATTGTAAATATGCATACAATCTGTAAAGTAATAGAATTAGACCTAAGACGATTCCAAATAGAAAAACTTCAATCATTTGATTTGCTTGGGAAAAAAAAGAGAGGTAAGATCTATCCCTAAATATTAATCTGAATTATCCATGAATCTCAATGACCATGAATTGGCAATTGACGGGAAGAAACCATAGAATACACGAAATGAAATATTATGAGAGGCTTTGATTTTTATTTTTTGAAATTGTTTATTGAATTTCATTTATTTCATTATTTCAAATAAGTCGATCTTGTTCAAACCAATAAATATAAATTTGGGGTTATAAGGAAAACCAAAATAACTAGTTCAAAAAGAGCTAAATTAGATATGTTCTTTTACTATGAGGTTGCTTTAGAGTGTAGTGTAAAAGGAAAAAAGAGTGAATAAAGGATGATTACTATAGTTGTTGTTCAGAGTTTACATAACGACTCAGACTTTGTTTTATTGACAAAAAATAATGTAAAGTAAAATATGTGGATCGCCTACGGCGGAGTTGTCCTACGACCGGCATGGATGGATCCGATCTGGCATGCCGGCAGCACGGCGGAATAGCTATGAAGCCAGGGCTTATAATGGATGAAGCCACCAACAGGTAGCAGGCAAGGCAGAGGCAGCTGGCTGCCAGGCTGGAAGGAAGCTAGGCGCATGCGGCGCCATGGCATGGCAGCACGGCTGGAGGGCGCATGAGGGCGGCTACGGCGAGGGGCACGGCAGGCGGCGGGGCGATGGCGGCGTCCTTCGCCGCAATCGCCACATCACTTTAGATTTTCAGGATTTGAATCAATGACCAAATACCTCAAATCTCTATCGGTATTTCAAAATACCTCAACAAATCACGATTTGGTTTACTCGCCAAAAAATTTAGGGAATGCATGTAAAGTGAATGCAATACACTCACTTTACTTGCAACCAAACAGCCCCTACATATATGAATAAAACATTTACCTAAGTCTCAATCCAGATATGACGGTAAGAAAAACTAATTGAAAGAATTCGTTGAGTTCCAATTGAAAGTTCTTGATTAATTCTAATATATTAATTCCAATTAGCCAATGAAAAAGTAAAGAATTAAATAGATAGGGATAGTAATAAGAATTTCCATTTCTAATAATTACTATTTAGAATAGTAATAATAACTTCGTTTAGAAGTTTAAAATGAAATAGTATCGATATTTGTTCTATGAACGAACAATTACCAATTACTTTAATAAAACGAGAGGATTCAAAAAAATAAAATATGAACCACCATTTATAGATTTCACATAACATATAATGGAATATTATGAATATAATGAGATCTTTTAATCATGATATCTCTCATTAATTATTAGAGCCCATCCATTCAAGATCTTTACTTTCTATTACTATGATGAATCCACTAATATAAACCTTACTTAATCTTATATTCTAAGGAAAATAAATTTATACATACAAGGAAGATATAGCAATAGCATTTCCTTTGAATGATCGAGCGTGTCGCTATATAGGAAGGATAGCTATACTAATTCGGTCTACTCTAAATACACTATATGTATATGTATACTAGAGCTCCTTCTAATGAGCTATGTATTTTGGAAATAATTTGTAAATAAAGAACAAATAAAGAAACAACTTTGTTGACAATTTTTATTTTTTTTTGTCCGTCTAAAGAGTCCTCTAGAGATCGATGTTAGATCGGGTTCAATATCTTGAATAACCAAGAAAAGAGAGGATAGGCTCAAAAATGATCTTTGAGTATCGATAAATGATTTTGAGGAGGCACCCCTTCTCCAAGTTGGGCTATTTGAGTTCCAGAGAGAGAGTTGTCTCGCCCTAGGTATTCTCTACCTACCACCTCGGTTTCTGCACCCCTCTTGAAGGTCGAGCTTTTCCTGGGAGGCATGGGTTACTTCCACAGTACCGGTACATTTGAGGCATTTCCTCACCCCTTCTTACCCTGAAAAATCAAGGTCACCTCGCTTGAACCGACATAACCATCTTTCCTAACCTAGCCTCCCCTCGGGGACCAACAAGGGTAGACAGAATATTCACCGTTGTCCATCGACACGCCTTCTCCTGATCTTAGGCGACTCACCCACGAACCTTGAGGAACCCTTAGTTTTCGGGGCATTGGATTCTCACCAATGGCGTTACTGCCGACATTCTCGCTTCCGCGTCCACACGCTTGCGCGGGTGCTTCCCTCTAAGGAACGCTCCCCTACCGATGCATTTTACATCCCAGGCTTCGTAGATCGCTTCGTTCATCTTCGAAGGAGCCGATCATGAGCTATTACGCACTCTTTCAAGGTGGTCGCTTGTAAACCTCCTACTGTCTCGCCCCCTACCTCCTTTATCACGGCGGTCATTTAGGGGCCGCCGGTGATCCGGCTCTCGACGATGAAGCTTATCCCCATCGTCTATGGCCGACCTTGACCCTGTTTGGGGTCATATCTAGATTCGTTTGATTTGTACCGCTCTCGCGGCACCAAACAGCAGCTTTACCTAGATGTCCAATCAATCTGCCGCCTCAACGCATTTCGGGGAGAACCATAGCTCTTCAGTGGCATTTCACCCTAACCACAACTCATCCTGATTCTTCAACATCACCGGTTCGGACCTCCACTTAGTTTCACCCAAGCTTCATCCTGGTCATGGATAGATCACCCGGTTCGGGTCCATACAGGACAATCGCCCTATGAAGACTCGCCGTGGATTCCCTTAACCAAGCACCGCCTATGAGTCGCTCATTCTTCAACAGCACGCGGTCGAGATCACATTCTCCTCCCATCGCTTGGGAGCTCATGATTTCATGTTCTATTTCACTCGATGGGGTTCTTTTCACCTTTCCCTCACTGCATACACTTCCACCCAGTATTTAGCCTTGCAAGGTGGTCCTCACTGATTCACATGGGATTCCACGCCCCATGCTACTCGAGCTAGTGATGATGCTTTCGGCTACTGGACTCTCACCATCTAGTGCAAGACTCCACCGCTTAAGAAGATGACGCTTGTATCGCTCTCCCACAACCCGTTCCGGTCGCCCATTTCGCCGCCTACGCGAGAATCGCTTTGCTTTTCCTCTAGCTACTAAGATGTTTGCCGCCAGTTGTCTCTTGCCCATGGATTCAGCCGAAAGGTTGACCTATTCGGGAATCTCGGATCTATGCTTATTTTCAACTCCCAAGCATTTCGTAAACGCTTCCTCGTCTGGGTGCCTAGGTATCCACCGTAAGCCTTTCCTCGTTTGAACCTCGCCATTCACATAAAGGCTATGCCATCCTAAGGTGCTGCTAAATGGAAGGATCTTATCAACGCCCATGAATAATAAATCATAGATCGAACCGAATTGGAAAAATTGGGTGCTATCATAGTATAGCTAAGTTCACGGGGAGATAAGCGACTCCGTGACATCCGCCAGGGTAAACCATCAGCCTCTCCTCTGATTCTACCATAGAGGCCAACGATAGACAAATAACTCCAACACAAATTTTACAACTTTCATCATAATTGTGCTCTCCAAAGAGCAACTCTTCTCAAAGGTGCTGAGTTGGAATACCATTCTAAGGATTCTTGTGGTTCCGGAGATTCCAGTGGAGAACCAGAACAAAGAGCTCTCCCCTTTTCACTCTTTGGTTCGAATTAAGAACAGTGATTGCCCTTCTCACCCCAGAGAGCGGACAATGCCTTCCACTTATTGAGCGGGTCTATGACCCAAGGACCGGATGTCATGCCCTTGGCGATCTTGCAGCTTTCTACGGGGTGGAGACGATGGGGTCGTCCATGGATTTTCCTTCCTTTTGCCACATTTCGCTCAAAGGGTTGAAGGGAGATAGTTCATCAAGCTATTCGCAAGGGCCAACTTGATCCTCTTTCCTAATCCCCAGATGAGGGACCCTAGGAGAGCCGACTCCTATCGTCCATGTACGATCCATACTAGATCGACCAACCTGCCCATCCTATCTCCTCTACGTTCTTGACCCCATCTTTTGTCTCAAGAGTTTTCTGGCATATTTCGTCCTCTTCCCCATTCCTTAGAAAAAGTGAGCCACCAGGTACAAGATACTATCATTACCCGACAATAGACATCCAACCCAGTAATCGACCCAATTGAGAAGAGGAGCTCTGAAGCTATATCCCCGAAAGTGAAGCATGCATGAAAGAGTATGCTTATTCTATTCTTTTCCTGGCGCAGTGGGCCATCTGGACTTGAACGAGACCTCACCGTGAAGTAAATCATCGCACTACGATCCAACCAATTGGGAGAGAATCAATAGATTCTTTTTTCGAGCGATTCATCCTTCCCAACGCAAAGATACAACTCCCATTGCGCTCTTCGAGTGTGCTTGTTCTCCCCTTACCATGGCAAGTCTTTGTGAAATGAAGAAAAAGAAAGCGTTAAGAGAACCGCCCAACCTAGACACTCTAAGATCCTTTTTCAAACCTGCTCCTCCCATTTTGAGTCAAGAGATAGATAAATAGACACATCCCATTGACCGACGGGAGCCGCGGATGAGGGTCGAAAACCAAGAAGTGAGTCAAGCATTCTTCTTATGTTATGGCTAGATCCAATCTCCTGGTCCTGCGGAAAGGAAAAGAATTTCACGTTCTTCCTTCGAAGGGAGGATTCGGAAATCTGATTGCTGATTTCTTCGCACCGGCATGAAAAAAAGGCTCGAATGGTACGATCCTCCGTCACCAGAGTGAAAGGCGATCTCGTAGTTCTTGGGTGAAGATGCGTTGTTAGGTGCTCCATTTTCATTGAGGTAACCTCAACCCGTGCTCGAGAGATAGCTGTCCATACACCGATAAGGGGTGTATGGATTCTCTAAGAGAGGAGCCATGGGGTCCTGACCGCGGATCCCACGAGTGAATAGAAAGTTCGATCTCCATTGGATCTCACCTGAAGCCCCATCTATCCTCTTGAGGAGAAGTTTGGTTTCAAACTCCGATTCAACAGAGAGTACGCCATGCTAATGTGCCTTGGATGATCCACATCGGGTCGCCATGAGCACATTGAACTATCCATGTACAGAGCCCTCACCCGTGCACAACGACGTTATATGCTACCGAAAGCTAATAGCTCGTGTGGGCCTCCCTGGGAGGCTCATGCCAAAAGCGAGAGAAACCCTATCCCTCTCTTTTACCCCCATGTCGCCACACGGAGGGACATGGGGACGCAAAGAGATCCTATCAACTTGTTACGACCTAGGATAATAAGCTCATGGGCTTGGTCTTACCGTCGAGAAACGAAGAAGACTTCCATATCAAGCTTAGCTCGATGTAGCTCGCTTCTTTTGGGTGTCAAGTGTCAAACCAAAATACCCAACAAGCATAAGCATTAGCTCTCCTCAAAGGAGGTGATCCACGACCTTCCAAGATGACACTGCTTTCCTCCACAGCCGCCGGCATCCCCTCCTTGTGGTTAAGGTAACGACTGCATGGCACATAGTGTGACGGGCAAGGTACAAGGCGAACTATTCATGCAGAGGATTCGACCGCGATTTCCGGCCATGACCCTTGAGAACGGCCGAACTATAACGGTCCTAAGCGAAATTCCTTGTCGGGTAAGTTCACAGGCGAAAAGGCGAACGATCGCACCGTCTCTGAGAGAGAGGCTCGGTGAGACATGTCGTGAAGATGCGACTACCGCACGCGAGAAAGACCATGAAGCTTTTGTTCCCGGGATTGGCTTTGGGCCTTTCAGCAGGTGGAGGCGAAGAAGGCCCTGCGGGGCAGCCATCGTGAGATACCACTGAAGAGCTAGAATTTTAACCTTGGTCGAACCTACGGCCAAGGGACACCTCTGCAGGCTGAAGGCCTCCCAAAAGGTAACGAGGCAAAGGTTTCCTCGCCGGACGGAGATTGGCCCTCAGTGCAAGGCATAAGGGAGCTTGACTACAAGACCCACCCGCCGAGGTGACGAAAGTCGGCCTTAGTGATCCGACTGCCGTGGAAGGGCCGTCGCTCAACGGATAAAAGTTACTCTAGGGATAACATGATCTTCCCAAGAGTTCACATCGACGGAAGGTTTGGCACCTCGATGTCGCTCTTCGCCACCTAGTAGTATGTTCCAAGGGTACTGCTCGCCCATTAAAGCTTATTTGAACGTGAGAGCAGTCACCCATATCCTGCGGCGAGCATTGAGAGGACCTTTCCCCAAGACGAGAGGACCGGAAGGACGACCTCGGTGTACCGCCCTCTAAACGAGTGCGGAGCGGATAACTTGAAAGCATCTAAGTAGTAAGCCACCCCAAGATGAGTGCTTTCCTATTCGACTTCCCAGCCTCCCAGAAGACACCGAGACAATGGCGGGTTCTCTGCTATGGATGGACACGTAAGTAGAGAATCCAAGATAAGGTCACCTACGAAGCCGTTTATCACGATAGGTGTCAAGTGGAAGATGTATGCTGAGGCATCCTAACGAGAGATTTGAACCTTGTTCCTACACGACGATCATTCGATCGCACCGCCATCTATTTTCATTATGAAAACCCAAAAGCTCCCTTCCATCAGAGAGGAGGGAGGCCTACGCCCTTCCAAGAATCGGTCTCATGCCTTTCTTCGTTCATGGTTCGATATTACGGTGTCCGTAGAGGAACCACACCAATCCATTCAAATTTCATTATTTATTTAAAATAAATTTTGAATTTCTTTTAATAAGATAAATATTATTACTGGAATGCGATTTATTTTTTATTATATTAAAAAATAAATAATTATTTTTCATTCATTAAAATTGAGTGAAATAATTAACTATTTCAATAGCTTTATAAATATTTATAATTATATCTATATTTTAAAACTATTATTATTTAAAAGTATTATATTTATATTTATAATTATATCTATATTACAAATCACTTTTAAATAATAGTTTTAATTATATCTATATCTATATTTCATTAAATTATTTAAGTTCATATTTGCAAATGGAAGTTGAGAAATATTATCACTTGAGACAAAAGACATATTTCTTTTAAAAGATAAACTTAAATATTTATCACTTGTTTAAAACTGTTATATTTATATTTATAATTATATCTACATTACAAATCACTTTTAAATAATAATAGTTTTAAAATATAGATATAATTATAAATATTTATAAAGCTATTGAAATAATTATTTCACTCAATTTTAATGAATGAAAATAATTATTTATTTTTCAATATAATAAAAAATAAATCGCATAATAATATTTATCTTATTAAAAGAATTAAATTTATTTTCCAAAAATAATTTAAACGCAAATGAAATCGACTTTGATCTTTAATCTGACATCCCAATTATATCTCGCTTTAAAGTTAAAGAAAGAATAATTAATTATTTAAACACATTAATCGGGCGACTGCTCATTTAAAGAAACATTTACGCCACACGTCATCCGACGCATGCCCAATTAATCGAACTATACCTATTCTTAAATTTTTTTTTATCAATACTCAATAGCTAATTCACATTTTAACCGTACTCATTTTAAAAAAATTACCTATTATAAATTATTTAATAAAATACTAGTGTAATTTCGCATAAAGATTTCAAATTTATCTATTCATATTAAAAATTAAATTCTTCAATATAAATTGAAAAAATATCCTTTTAAAAAATATATATTGTATTTTCATTTCAATAATTTAGTATAATTCTCATAAATAAAATTTCGATAGACACCCATGTAAATTTCTTTAAAGAAAAATGTTGACCATTTCCTGTATACGATATCCTCCAATGAGATCGGGTCAAACTTTGACCAAGGACAAGTTCATAAGAAAATAAATGGGGCTCGGCTTTTAAGGATTGACAGAAAGAAATGGTTCAGGTAGCTTTAATACATACTCAAGATGGAATGCGTACGTTCAAATTAAACTCAACATCTCAACAAAATAAAAAAATTAAAAATTAAAAATAAAAATAAAAATCTCCAGCATGACAATTTTTTAAAATAAACCAGAGTTTATAAAATTAATAAAAGTGAAAACGAAGAAAATTTATAAAATCAGGCCTAATCGTCCCTATAGTGAAGATTTCGCACTCGCATAGGTGAAATTCTCATGTTGAGGCAGTGATGATTTTTATTTATTAAATATTTATTTAAATTTCTTATATATATATATATATATATATATAATCTTATAGTTTAATTTATATTTTTTGTTAAAACACATGGAATATTTTATTGAAAATATTTTAATTAAATTTGTTTTGAGAACAACTTCTATATTTTTATAAATGAAAATTAATTAATTTTTTTTTGAGTTATAGTTTTTCTAATGATAACATCATATATAATCAAATGAGATGGATACTATCTAGTGCATTGACATCGTGGAGGTATGGCATCTTAGCCCACTGTGTAATGTTGAGGAGCACAAATCGATTGATCCCTTAAACGATATTAATGTTGTTGGCCTTCTTCCTCCTAATTTGGCTATGTACCTGATCGCTCCAAAAGAACACCGTGGAGGATGCACTCCGTCATCTTTATTGAAATGGGGTAGGACATATTCTTTCGTGAGGTAGATTAATATATATTCAACCAAATTTCTCCTAACATTATGTTAGGGTTTGTTTAAATCTGAGATCTACTTCCTATGGACGCAAGCCTCCATAGTAAATTACCCCTCTTGCTAATTTGAGAGAGCACTCTAGATTAAGGTTGGAAATAGACATATCTCAATGCCACAATTAGTATTCAAACTGGGGATAATTGTGTCTTATAGGTGTGTGTGGCACAATTGACTGCCATGTATGATTCACATAATGAATAAAGAGGTTGGGCTTACATCCCTTTGAAATGTCAAAATGATATTTAAAGCATTCGCTTAATGAAAGATACAAGTATTTACTACATAATATATAACGAATAATGTGTGATGACATTACATAGCTTAATGCATATGTTGGGGGGAATGATGATACACCCAATCAAGATCCCATAGTTCCGTCATCCCGGGCTATCGTGATCCCTAGTCTACTTAGTCAGGAAAATTATTTCTGATCAAAGAATCCTTGTCAGCAACTATAGGTTGCGTCCTCTAAGATGTTCTTGTATACCTAGGGTGATATTTATCTAAAGACACAAATTTAAGTCAACCTTAGTTAATATAAGAGTTTTTCCTATTAAACATATTCCATAATTCATAACATAAGGGGCAAAGCCATTAAGGAACATATGGACTATTTTCGTGATTGAAATATAGTAGAGCTGTATAGATGCCAAGCCACCAGGTCAAATGGTTCTAATCATGTTCGCATTTTCTATGGTACAATTTGACAGTATATTTATGCAAACAGAGGACATAGGCCACATTTGTACTAACATGAGATTACTTGAGTATGAGCATAAATATATTTACTTGACATTGGCTCTTTTGTGAGAAAAGTTTTCTTAGCTTATCATCCCTAATAAATAATGATGGATGGATAGATGAATATTTGATTTAAGTTATATTGAAAGATGACCTTCATTAAATTTAAACATATCCGCTCCTAATGGATTTTACAATTGGCATAGCCATCATCAGGGAAGGATTAGCTTTTGGTAACTCGGACCCAATCATAGGGCCCAATCGGAGATCATCCCACGCAGCATCCTCAAACACTAGAGTTAGATTTTCTTATGCATATGTCAGGGCACATGCAAGAAATTTAAGCTTATTTTTAACTCGCACAACATCCTCAAGCAGTAGGCTTAGGTGATTGTAATTGTGCTTGGCCCATGCAGGTTATTCAAGCTTTTATCAAGCATAGTGTTGCAAATATGATGCCTCGATGTTGTAGCTCCAGCGCTATGGCATTGATGTCATTGCCCTATTAATCACTTTGCTAGTGCCTCAACGCTAATAATGTAGGGCCGCAACATAGGTCAAAAGTCATTTTACGATAATTGATAGACGTTCAAGCTATTTAATGCAATGAAATTTTTTTTAAATAGCACGACGGCGCACTACATCAATGCAATGCATCATTTTCTATTTAAAAATTTATGGTAATTAATATCTCTTTTTGACTGGTGCAGTAATTGCCTTGACCATCTAACCAGACGCTGCATGTGAGTGTCGCAGTGTTGGGCCATTATTTTAGAAACTGAGAGGTTAGTGCTACAGTGCTGCCTTTGTAGTGCTATGATGCTAGACCAAGTTTATAAATAGGCCCCTTAGCAGTCGGCAATTTCACTTTACACTCTTTTTAGAGCCTTTCCTTAGAGTTTTCTCTCCCTCTTTTTATTTTAATTTATACTTTCTCATATACCATGCTGGTAAAATATGTTGGTAAGAGCAAGAAGAGGGCGACCATTAGTGATACAACATATTTATTAGTTTAGAGGCCAAGGAGAGGTACCGCCACGCCCTCATACACAAGAATCTGATCCTGAAGTGGAGCTTCCACAATCTAGACAGGCACCTACAGAGCATCATTAATGAGCGAGGCTTGACAAAATTGGCCTGCGATAACTAATTTGATGTCATCCCCGTGGCATAAGAGTTTTTTTCTAATGCGAAGGAGCACCCAAATAATCAAGTTTTCATTAAAAAAAACTAGTAAATTTTGATAATACTAACATTAATGCATATTACGGTCTACTAAACATAGATTATAATCAATATCTTTTTTATTATAATAATCATCCCTACTTCGATGAAATCCTTAATTTCCTCACTATTAGAAATTCCAATACCCAGCGGAAGAGGTAGGAGGAGAAAATTATCTTCCTTCCATCTGGCTCACTACTAAGGCTAAAGCCTGACATTACTTCATTTCTATCAAGCTGATGCCCACTAGGAGTATCAGTGAGGTAACTAAGGATAGGGTCATTTTGAATTTCATAATTCAAAAGGGCTTTACTATGGATGTAGGAAAGTTTATTTATAATTTTATCTATAATATGTTTGAGGATAGGATTGCAATATGTTTTGATCTTTCTTCTCTTATTTATGCATTGTGTTTTGAAGCTGGCATGACAGGGTGTCTTGATGAGGATGTATTTATATAAAAGGCTCCTTGGACTAAAAAAGTCAATGAGGGGTTTGGTTCTAGGATTAAGGTGGGGGGAATCTCACGCACCCCTCAGTCTCGGGCCAAATTTTCCAAAACCCTAAATGAGAAACTCCAAGAAAATTGAGGACAAGTCTTAGACCTATGGAAAAAGGTCAATGAGACTAGCTAGCGCCAACAGGAACTGGAGAGAAAATTTGACCATCACATGAATTAACAGTAGCAACAATTTTCATATATTACCAAGTTTAATACCTCGCTTGTGCACATGTTTAAAATCTGTGGTTTCTATGTGGGTTCTGATGAGGCTTCTTTTTCTATGGCATCTCATTATCAACTCAATGTTAGCGCCCCATAGGAGTCGGAGGAAGAAGAGGAGGAGAAGGATGACTAGGACTATTAGTTTTCCTCCTCTCTTTTTTATATCAATGAATACATAATTTTTTATGTATTTAAATTACTTTGTTTGTATATTTTCTTGTCATTTGCTATGCTCCAAGATTAAAATAATAAAATTTCTTCATTTAAAAAAAATTACATCAGAGGAGTATCGCCGCGGCGCTATTATTACATCACGTCAGCATCCTCATGAAGCAGGTATAGGTTTAGAACTCGAGGATGCAACACTGTTGCGATTTTTAGAAATTCATTTCATCCCTCTACCCAAGAGGGTGGCACCTCAACCCTCATTAGGCAATGCCGCTACACTCCATAGAATTTTATTTCATCCATCTACCTGAGCTGGCGATGACTCAACACTCGATAGGTAGTGTCACGATGTCCTAAAGAGGTCAAATTTGTTCTTTTACCCGAGCATGCGGCACCTTGATGCTCATTTTGTAGTGTCATGGTACTCTATAGAGGTCCATTTCATTCCTCTACCCAAGTAGGGGTCGCCATATATATAAATATATATAAATATAAATATATATAAATATATATATATATATATATATATATATATATATATATATATATATATATATATATATATATATATATATATATATATATATATATATATATATATATATATATATATATATACATACATACATACATATATATTCTAAAATGTCCCAAAATTATTAAACTATTATATCGATGTTCGATGTATGATCGGCATGGTAATTTCAATATGGCTTGAACTAAAGAATTCAGCGCTGCGATGCTCCTAAAATAGCGCTAAGGCACAGTTCATTTAACGCTTATAATTTAAAAATTTTGGCGGCGTAAATACCTTAGGAATGTTAGATTTTCTTTATATGTTTAGTGCAGTGCACTCTTCTCCCTTTTTCTAAATCTAAGCTTAATAGAGGGAGGGTTTTGTTACATGCTGAAACTAAATTTGATGGCTAAATAGGTTCTATGGCATGGTACCTCAATGCTTAAGAAATGGCTCTGCTGTGTTAAATAAAGTGTGAGGTACCAAAGGAATCAGCCCTACGATATTGTGGTGTTTATTTTTAAATATATGTGTATGTATGGAGGACACCACTCAGATTTGAGAGTATACTTATTGAGGTGATCGGGTATGACATTAAGAAATAGCGCACTACCTCGAAAGATTGAAATCACTATCATACAATGGACCTAATCACCTAATAAGGACTCCTAAGGCATGATGGGCCTTCAAATATACCAGAAAATTTTCTCTTACTTTACATGGATTAATAAGGTAAGGTTTATTTAAACCAGGTTCTAAAGTTCTCTATGAGGGCAAACCCCCATAGTTAATTACATCTTAAGGATGGTGAATTCTTGAGAAATACTCTCGATTAAAGTAGGAAATTATTGTCTCCAAAGATTTCAAAGATAGGATTACAATAAATTGGCTATGTTTGAAAATCAAATGAGATAGATAAAAAAGAAGAGACTTATTATTGAGGCCAAAGGGTGATGAGTAGGAAGTGCTCATGATACTAGGAAACCTAGTGAGCATTCCAATCTATCATATGATTGGGCTTTATATGTTTGAAGTTGAAGATAATTATATGTTTCAATTGGAATTTTTTTAAAAAGATAGGACTTATAATCTCACAATGCAAGGTTGTGGAAATGCATAAGAGGTGAGGATTTATGCTTGTAGCCCAAAGGAAACAACAATCTCAGATCCTAAATCTAGGGAGCTTTAGCAAGGGTCAAAGTATGACCTAAATCTAAGTGGAGATGGGTACATGATTTACCTCTACAAGAGAGGGTAAATTATCCGACTGCTAGACTTATAACCGCCTAGAGTGGTAGCCAGCTAACTCCTCCTACATTTTAAAACCATGTGGTCAAGGCATATAATTTTGCAGGATGGTTAGGTTGTTTTTATTTAGAAAGAGACTAAATTCCTTAAACCCACTCCCAAAGAGACTAGAGCATGAATGATATGATTAATGACTTAGTCTAATGTAAATCTTATCAATTTGTATTTGATTTTGGACTCTTCATTTTGATAAAAACTATAGAATTTTTATATGCCTAAATGCATGATGAAATAGAATTATTAGCTAAATCAGAAAGAAAGAGGTGTTTTTCACCACAGAGGAGACCCTCAAAGGTCAAGTCTTCCCTTATCATGCAAGGATGGAAACCCTCTCTTAGCAAAAGTGAAACAAGATGACATGCATGATATTAAGCATACAATATAAGGGGTTGCTAAATCTTTTAATTATCTTGATTTAATACCTAGGCTTTATGTGAGGTTATGAGTTATTTAGAAAATTTAATTATGAGTTGTAATTGGGGTAGAAAATTTTTTTTTTCCTAAGAGCCTAATCAGATTTAGGCCACATATTAAATCAATATATATAAAAAAATTAAGAAAAGACATTTTTTATTGTGCATTTGTAAACAAAATATCAAAGAATTTATAAACCCAACGTAAAAGAATAATAGGTCAGTGCGGTCTGGTACCGCCGTACAACCTGAAAAGAAAAATGGGTAACCAAGCTCTACCCTTATAAAACCATGTATATGAAGGAATAATTATAATTACAAATAAATAAATGCTATGGGGGTCTTTATTTTTCATATCTTCAGGTTTCCTCTTTTTTTCTTCTTTGTTTGGATTTGGTTGCTTTAAAAGCATCACAGTGGCCTCCTAAGACAAAGCCTTCTAGCCTATGCTCATCTTAATCTCCCATAACACTAATCCTAATTCCTAATACTAGATTACATCAAAATTAGAAAAAGTAAATCTAACTACACCTACTAAATAAGTATTATCTAAACACACCATACAACCTAAGTAGTTATATGTATAACTTGGACTTAACACCCAACACATAGGTCACGAAGTCCACCTGTCCAAATTTAGAATATTCTTAGGAGTTAAGAAACCTATAAAAGAGAGCATTTATATTTATTTTTAAGCACCCCTTAAGCACAATCTCTTATAGAAGACATAATTATCCTAATGATAGCCTAACATCCAGTCTACGAAGCATACACCCTAACATCCATTCAACAACAATACATCACAAAATAAACATATATCAAACCATGCACCACTCAAACATAAGACTAAAAATGGTGACTTAATCTAAAGTGTATGTATTAAGGCTTGTGTGGTATGCCTTAACTAGACTTTGTTGTAATTTTCTAAGTGTGAAGGACATTTAATTTGAAGGATGGTTCCACTTTAAGTGGCTTAATTAATTTGTAAATTTCACTTATTATTTTCTTTTATTTCATTTAGCTTACATTTAACAACTAATTATTATTAAAAGAAGAAAAGCGAGGATCACTCTCTTTTATCCCTACCTTAAACCACATCTAAAGCGAATTAATTTAATTAATTTTCTTTAGCGAAAGCCTGATTACATATTTTAAATTAATCCTAAATTTAGGTTCACTTTAAATAATCTCATTCAATAAGAGAGGCATCTTAAAATTAATTGGAATGAACTACTATCACATAACACATATCCATTCATTTCTTTCCATCATATATAACATCTATATGATTAAGTCTTAAACATATCTATACATGCAACATATTTTGACACACTTAAATGCAGGATGCATAAATGAGTTTTATAGAAAAGAGAATTTTCATTCATTAGCTAAATGCACATTCAAATGTATGAAAGTTATAAGCAAGTACTTCACCATTATTTTGCACTAGGGGAGAGAGGTAGGAACCTCCTTGGGGCTACTTAAAGCTGTGCATCCCCAAAATGTCCAGACTAATATACCCATTATTCTTAAATATATATTAATGTATAAGTAACTATAAGAATAGAAAACCATGCAAAAGTAGAATATAATTTAATTGATTTTTTGTGTGAATGAATTAAAGCTCTATCCAAATTCTAATGTCAAAATGTATAAGAATGAAATCAAACAGGTACATTGCCATTATTTTGCATCAGGGGAGTGAGGTAGGAACCTCATTGGGGCTACTTAAAGCCATGCATCCACAGAATGTCCAAACTAATTTACCCACTAACATTCGTACTTATGCAAATCAATATATGAATAAAAGAAAGGAACTTCACTTCATACACTATGCTTATATTTACATGCACCTCCTATTTATGTATAACTAATGTCACAACATGTATTATTATTCATTAGTAAGATTTTGAAAATACATTTGAGATTTAATAGTGATAATAGTCACACATATTTTTAATTAAGCCAACACATACAGATTTGACATAAAAGAAATCATTTCATTTAATTATTTTTTGAAAAAAAGAATGAATGCATGAATCAAGTGGCATACAACATTTAATACAGTTGGAGAGAAATAAAAAAAACATAAGTATATAATTTCATTCAATCCAACTAATTCCTAAAGACAATCATATTAAATAAGATTATTTAAAACAAACCAAAGTTCCTTAATGCCATTTTTGACTTTATGTTTAATTTGATTTAAGAGAGATAAGAAAGAAGCTCTAATCCTAATCCCATTCCCCATATGTAAATTAATTTGATTTAATGAAAAGCAATTAGGTTGATTTTATGAATTGGTTAAGTTAAGCATGGATTAGATCAATTAATTTACCCTTACCTATGTTACCATAAGGTAATTAATTAAAAAATTATGAGCTAATATGATATGCAAATAAATTGAATAGCAATGCTCCTATAATATGAAAGGGGTCTAATGCAATTAGCTCATAATCATTTAATAATTAAGCTTAAGGAACTCACTTAATTACTCTTATGGTTTTCTCACACATGTGAGCTAACCATAATTTCATTAGCTCTCTTTATGTTATTGAACACCTAAAGCTATACCCAAGATGAATTAAGGAAAAAAAATCAAATTTAATTAAAAATTTTAAATCAATTAAACTAATTAATTTCTTAATTCACTTCACCTAAAAAGAGACCAACCAAAATTAATTATTATCTTGGAATGAGATGAGCTTAAGGGAAATGGTAGGGAAAGAGGTCCCCACCTATTTACATAAAACATCCACTAGATTAAGCATATTTTAAATTGATTTAAATTCTAATTTATCTAATTAAGTTTCTAATTAGTTAATTAATTAATAATTAGGACTTTAATTGAAAAGAGTGGGAAAATTAGAGAAAGGATTAAGAGGGAGACTCCAAACTTCCCTAAGTCTCCTTACTATTCAATAGTGATTGGAGAGTCCAAATAATTAATTAGTCATTGTTCATATGCTTAATCACCCCTTAATGAAGTTAAGAGGGTAATTAGAGCTTAATCAATCCATTTTTATAATTAAGCAACCAAAAAATTCCAAGAAAAATAAGGGAGGCAGAGGTCATCACCCTAAACATCCTCAGAAAGTTTGAAATAAATTGGATGATTAATTAAAGTGTAATTAATCTAATTAAGATTTTAATTAAAACCCTAATTAAACTTTATTTACTATTCAAAATCCATTGGAAACATTTTTATTAAATTCTTCACTAAAATATCTCTAAAACAAGCCCTTATTTGTATTTTTAAAATTTTTCTACAATTAGTTATGAATTTTTGAATTTTTAGTCTTAAAAATAGATTAGTTAACCCAAATTAAAGCCATAATCCCACAATACCCACATGGCAACAAGATGCTTTCCATGGCAACGTGGATAAATATTAATTTTTACATCACATAAGTCACATGTGCTTTCAGGGACCGCTCGATCTAAGATCGGCGACCACAATTAATCTTGTAGTCTAGAAGGAAAATTTAGAGATTTAAGCGTGATTTAATCATGGACGTCCATTCCGATCATGCGAAAAGGATGGCCAGTGATCTTTCTCCTTCATGGGTGATGAAAGACGGATGCCATCCATCTTTCTCCATTCGATCCGAGCTCACAAAAGCTTGGATTACTTCCAAAATGATCTCACACCATCAAGCGAAGGAGAGAGACACATCCAACGGTCAAAATCACATGACATGCAAATTATTTTTAAAAAATACCAATCACTTTTTCCTAAATCTACAATTTTGAGGAATTACCTCATCGGAGCTCAAGACCGGTGGTGGGATCGACGAAGATAGCTTCGTCTAGTAGAGATGAAGCCCTGTTGAGAAGCTTGGGCCTTGATTTGAGACCAATATCATCCTATTTAGCATTTGGTCTTGATCGAACTCCCCCTTCTGGTGGCTATGGAGCTTGAGAAATGATTTGTTTGTCTTCGACTAGGTCTAAGGAAGGTGTGTGCAAGGTTGATTGAAGTTTGGTTGAGAGATGTATGAGTTTGAATCAAGGAAGGCCTCCCCTATTTTGATTTGATGTAAAACTAAAAAGGGAGAAAATGGGGGAGCTTGGGAGCTTGGGGAAAGGATGTGGAAAACTCTCCTTCACTCTCTCTAGCTCAAACGAAGTAGAATGCTTGAATTCCTATTTGAATTGAGGGGGTATATCCCCTCAATTGCTGAGGTGGACAAACATCAATCCCATTTTCTTGCCATCCAGCCGTAGTTAGATCAATGAACTTGTCTCCATCAAGTCAACGTGGCTCGCTAGGAGTGGGGGAAGGCTTGGGAGGTGGCTCAAGATCTGATATGAGAGAGATTTCTTTCCTTGATCCTTTGGGTGCTCGGGTTGGAGTGAAGGGGATGAGATTGGGTTTCCTTTGGTCCATGTCTGATCTTAGTGTGCTTAAAGTGGGCTAAGAAGGCTAGGCATAGTCCATTTGGCAATTGGATGGCTGCCCATGTGATGGGAGAGTGGAATTTACCAAATGGTGGAAGAATCCTATATGAAGAAGTTTATCTAATAGCTAATCCCCTTGGATGTGACCCACTTTGCTTATGGTCAATCTTTGGGCTGACCTGGGGTCAATTTGGGTTGGGTTTGGTCAGCCACAAAGGTCCCATGGGTTAGTTTTGGGTGCTTTGACTTCATTTGGTCAAATGGGTTCATATGGGTTCATGTTGGGTTGGGTTGAACAATTAGTCAAATTGGGTCAAACTAAGGCTTGGGTTAGGCTCAAATGATGATTTGGAGAGTTTTAGTTCAATTGATTTAGGTTGGTTTGGCTCATTTGAAATCAAATGGGTCAAATGGGTCAAGTTGACCTATTTGACCAAATTGAGTTGGGTTAGGTGTTGGTTCATGTTCAATTGATTAATTGAAAATGATTGTAGGCATTGGTTTGATTTTATTTAGATTTAATTTGGATTTTGGGCCAATTTTACCCTTTAGGTCAATTTGGACTAGGTTGGGTCAAGTTGACTAATTAGTTAAATTAGACTCAATTATAGCTTTAGTGAAGTTCAATAATTGATTTGGAATGAACTTGAGCCATTGGTTACAATCAATTTGAGTTAGATCATGATTTGACCCATTTTAGATTTTTAGGCTAATTTGGGTCAACTTAGTCAAATGGTTAATAAGACTTACTTTAGATCAACTGAGGGTTTGGTCATGTTCAATAATTGATTATGAGTTAGTTTGGATCAATGGTTTTAATCAATTTGGTATATGGTGAGTTTTGGCTAGTTTAGGTTTCATTTGGGCTAAAGGTTGACTTGGTCAAAGGATCAAGTTGACTTAGTTTGACCCAATTGAGGTGATTGATCATCCCAAGGTGATTGCTGATCATGATATGAGGTTTGGGTGAGCTTTGTTCAACCCAATTTGGGTAGGATTAGAACTTGGCTCAAAAAGGGTCCTTCAGGTCACTTTCGGGCAAGTGGACCTAAATAGTTCAATTGGTTTGGTTTTGCTTGATCCAAGTTTAGTTGAATTGACATATGAGCCTAAGATTGAAATATAAATCTAACTACAATCAATTTGGAGTATAGTGGATTTTGGCTCATTTGAAGTTTTCAAGTCAAAAAGGCCAACTTGGGTTTGACTTGGGTTGACTTGAGTTTGGTTTGATAATTATAGTTTATGTTTATATTTGGTTAAATGATTGAAGAAATAATTGATTAATGAGAAAATCCATTAGTTTTAGCTTGACTTGGATAAGATTTAGCTAAGTCCAAGAAATTGGCTAAAAAGGCTTAAATTGGGTTTTGGTTTAATTTTGGATTTGATTTTGGCTATTTGGATTTATATTTTATTTAAATTTGGGAATATAAATGAAGATATAGATGAGTCATGAAAAAATTACTTGAGTTTGGAGTGATTCGGAAATAAATTTGACCAAGCTTATGGTTATAGGTCAAAAGAGCTTAAGTAGGGAATTGATTTAGTTTGATCTATTTTGGTCATTGGAGGGTGGGCTTCATTTATATTTGTGAATATAAATGAAGGAGTAATTAATTTATAAAGAAACCAATTAATTTTGGGTTGATTCAGTTTAAGATTTGAATAAGCTTATGGAGGTCCATAGGGCTTAAGAGGGGATTTGGCTTAGTTTGATTTGGTTTTGCTCATTTGGGTATTGATTTCATTTATATTTATGAATATAAATGAAAGAGTAATTGATTTATAAAGAAATCAATCAAATTTGGAATAATTTAGGTGGATATTTGCCTAAGCTTATGAGAGCAGGTCATAAGGCTTAAAAATGAAATTTGATCTTGGATTTGATTTGAGATTGAAATATGTTGTTTAGAATTTGGATTTGATAAATGATTGAAGGATTGAATTGATATTTAAAAAAGATCAATTTAATCGAGATTGATTTGAATTTGGTTAAGGCTAAGCCCACAAAATGAAATCAAAAAGCTTAGGAAGAATGTTGATCTAAGATTTGATTATGTGTTTTAATAATTTGATTTAGATTTTGGATTTAGATTTGGTATTTGAGTTGGATTTGAGATTTGGTTTGAGGAAGAAAGCATGGATTGGGATTAGGCTATAGGGTACGTAAGTTTTCCTAAGTCCTTAAGGCATACCTATTCCTATGGCTAACCCTTCTAAGTCTCTAGGCTTAGGTTAAGTGTTCATCTAATCACTATAAGGGTCTTAAGACTAAGGAACTCTTAGTGTTTACAAGAGTCCTAGATCTATGATGAGGAAGTTGGGAACTCACTCCAATAGTAAGGTCAGTAGGCGCCAACAGGCAGGGCTACAGGGCTATATTTCTCAAGAGCATGGCGCCTCGGCATTGGGATCTGGTGTTGCGGCACTTTTAAGAGAGAAATTCTTATGGAATGCACTTTTTAGAGATAAATTCTTATAGAATCTACCAATTTAAAAAAAAAAATCTAGGCAAAGTGATGTTTTAGCAATACTAGATTATCGTATTTCAATATCATTCTCCCATGTTCTGGATATAAGATCAATGGAGGGAGGTTTATTTTCTTATCACGCCAAAACTTAAGTTCAACAACAGAGGTTCTTTGATAAAAATAGATTCAAAAAATGAAGACTGGGTAAAATAATATAAGAATATTATTACAACAAATTATTTACCTAGAGTGGATGATAGATGGCTTTCATAAAGGTGAAAGTCGATCTTGCAACAAACATAGGTTCCCCAAAGCAAGAACCCACCATAAAATCTTAAGAAATAGAAATAGAACTAGAGAATGGAACGAGAAAAGAAGAAGAGGGGGGGGGGGGTGGGCGGGGGGTAGTTTTCCCCATTTTATTGAATTCTTTCCATTAATAGGGTAGTTGTCTTCCCGATAACCATTCCCCCTATTCCCTTGGGCAATTTTGTGTTTATGGGGGTGGAAATAATAAATTTTCTTAATTATTTAAACTACAAATCATGCTTGCAATGCCTCAGATCTATCACGTTAGTGCCATGGTACTAGGCAATTGACTTGTCAACCAAATAAATTAGTTAACAGTTATAGCGTTGCGGTGCCAAGATCATAGCGTCATGACATTATAATCAAAATTTTTAATTTCTTTTATATTTTTTTGATGCAAATAAAATTGCCCCACATTGAATGTGTCTTGTTAATTAGACATGATACATTTGTTGTATATTTATTTATTTATTCTATAATAAATAGAGAGAAATCATAAGCTTTAATCATTTTTTATTCATCATGTAAAATAATGATATAATAAGAGTTTAGCTACAAATAATTAGTCTGAATTTCTCTAATATAGATAGAAGCCACATGAGCTCTATAGGCCATAGTAGATTTCCTTTCTCATGCTTCATGGAGATGTTGAGTGATAATCTCTTAGTCACTGACCAATAAGGAAAGGACCTGCTAAATTTAGTTACTTGAGTGTCTATTTATGAGCAATCCTCTTCTAAAGTCATAAAAACCCGCTTGATTGTAGCTCTCCTCTTGACTAAATTTTCTGCCTCAACTGTAATTCTCGTAATTCAGCTGATATATCAAGAAGCTCAAAATGTGCTCTAGAAAACTCTCTTTAGTTATTTCTCATGGCTTTGAGACTATGGTTGAGATCTTGATGAGCTAGAAAGACTTAGTGTGAGATAGTGTTGGTAATTCCATTTAACAAAAACTCCTCATAGGTAGTGCATAATGAGAATATGCCGAACTCAACATCTCTACACAATGATTCCCAAAGCTACAGTTCTCCTACTTTGAGACCCAGCGAAGCCACATAATCCAATAAAGTGTTTTCCTCTACATAGAAGCTGTGAAGCTCAAGCAAGACCTATGTGTCAATGCTCAGTAGCAGGTGATGTAGTGTCGTTACTACATGAGATATGCATTTAGAAATGCTACACTTCAACAAACATGAATGCCTAAGATGTATCCTAGAGATAATGCATGAGATTTCCAGGCCAAATAGCTATTTTTTTTTGAACTTAATAGTAGTTCATGGAACCACTTTGCATGTCATATTCCTCTATACATAGGCCTTCTCTAGTATGTATATGATCATCATTAGTGGGTTGAATAGAGGCTGGGAAAGATTTGATAGCATCTGTTGATAGTACCAATTTTACATTGCTCTTTGTCTGCCGCACTGGTGGCTAGACAGCTACCAGTAGTTTAACTGCTGCTAGTGGCTCAACTACTATTGGTGGGTTTGGAATATATGTAAAATCATCTGTACTTAGTGTTCCCATGATCTGATTAGCTGGTGAGGATTAAGAATATTTTTATTTTCTCTCTCTTGAGTAGATAAAGTCCTTTGTTGCCACTTTCTATTACCACTTCGCTCCTCTGATGATCTTTTGGGAGCCTGAGTTGTGTGTCAGGAGAAATGTAAATCTTGAGCTAGTTTGGCTCTCCTTAGTCTACGACTGTATATGTGGAAACCTAACTCCAAGAAAGAAGAGAAGGTATGGTGTATCCACAATAGCCACAAGTGAGTAATCCCTATGTAAGCCTCATGTGAAGCTATACAGAAGCCTGAACCAGTCCCTAGGTGAAGTATGAAAGTCCATGCTATTGTAGCTACTATTAGGCAAATAGACAATGGTAATGTCTCTAAGGAGCGAGTATCTGACACATTCGATATCTATGACAGTTTGTATTTGGGCATGTCTTGTGTGAACCCATACTGCCTAGCCACTCTATTGGGATTATATCCCTCCATGATCATAGACTCATGGCGATGATTGCAAAGCCAAGCTAGTCATAGCTTAATGAGGTATTCAACTATACATCAATGTTCTGGCTTCACCAATAATAAAGGTTTACCTTTATTGATGAGAGAATCCATAAATCTCTGTCCCAAACTTTGAGCAGGTAAGTTATAAAAAGTTGATCTATGGATGATCTGGAAGTGATCTATCATGCGTGATGGAGTAAACATGAATGTCCAGATCTGATCCCTATCTAGGGAGACTATTTCCCCGCTTAACTGCATCATTAGAGGGAAATGCTATTCTCCAAAATATGAGGGTGTTTCGAGATAATGGAATGCTCCCAAATTAAGAGCATGAATCCACTCATGTAGATAGTGCCAAGGGGCGTCCATGTTGTGGCATCGTGAATCAGTCATGATGTCAATCTACCCAAACCATAGTACAAGTAGGCTAGTGCTGTAGGGGCCAGTGCTATCTTCTCGCCATGAGCAAATAAACTAGCCATGAGGCATGGGAACACAAAGTAGCACAACCAGGTTGCAATGAAGGCTACTAGAGATAGTTCTTCATGTATGTCTTATTCTAAAATATACTGGGAATTCATTCTACCCTTTAGTTCAAATATAGAATTGTCAAACCTCTTAGAGAGTGAAATCCCATATCAAATGGATCATGTAGTCATGCAAAATGAGACAAGCATACTGCTGGCTATAGGAAATGCTCAGACCACGTATCTAAAGTGATCATTCCTTATTATCTGCAGTCTGCTCTCTTCTCTCAATATAGCTCATGGTAGTGAGGTAGACCATGATGGAGGCATATTGAGTATAGATAACTACCCCTTTTATGCTGACCATTTGGTTGGCTTTAAAAAAGCTCATGATCTAGAAGAATGCATTCCTCGTAAAGAGTGCCCATAATAGGGAGGCTTGATATATACTGTATATCAGCCAATATGACTATCATCTCATGTGGAAAAATCCAATAGGTATTGGTAGCCCTATCTAAATATTTCTATGACACTTCGGATCCAGGTAAAAGGTAGGCATCTATAATCAAAGATGGATGTGTAGACTGCATGATATATGCAAAAAATTTTTAAAATATTGCCATGCATCTACAAATGATGATGTGTTCAGTATATATAACCACTAACTAATGTCAAGGGTGTACTAAACACTAATTTTGTATCCCCATCTTTTGCTTTATGATGCAGTATGTGGTAACCCAATAATTGGACTATACCTATCGAGGGGGCTATATCTTCAGCTGGTTGGAGGATATCCTGATCTTCGAAGCTAATATGGTCTACATCCTACTTTAGAGGAACGTCATGGCTATGCCTCAACCTCAAATTGGTTACCTAGTCAATTAGATTATGACCTGCCAATAATTTTGAATTAGATGTCAAGATACGTTATGATCGAGTGAACAAATCCCCAAAGATATAACAGCCTAACAACATATTATGATGCACTGAGAGTTGCTCCCGCAGTCAAACTATACCACATCGATCATGGGCAGTGGCCCATATTTTCTCCTTAGTAGGCTCCATAAGTGCCATATCACTTGGCCATCTCTAGGTAAATATTATAAAAGACCTATAGCTAATCTAGACAAGAGAACCATGTAAATTTCACAGACATTATAAAAAGTAATAATATCTTAATTTATAAAAGAGTCATGCTTGTGCGCTTTAATTAAATCTTCTCTAATTTCAAAGAGTTTAAATTTACATTTAATTTTAATCTTTCTTTGAACACATGAAATCTAGATTTATGTTTAGACCTACCCCTTATCAGACATAATAGTATCTATTGTTTGGACTTTAGACCCAGTACATTCTTGGCAAGATGGATTCGATTAAAATATAGATCTAGTTCTCTTTGATATGATGGATTTGATCAAGCCTCTTTGGGCATAATAGATCTTATTTAAATATAGAACTAGTCCTTTTGGACATGATGGATTTGATATGGCTCCTTTGGGTATGATGGTTTTGATTTAAATATAGATCTATTCCTTTTGGACATGATGGATTTTATCAGACCCCTTTGGGCATGATGGATCTAATTTAAATAGAGATCCAATTTTTTTGGATATGATGGATCTGATCCGGCCCCTTTAGGCATGATGAATTTGATTTAAATAGATCTAGTCTTTTTGGACATGATGGATTTGATTTAAATATTGATTTAATCTTTTTAGCCTTGATGGATTTAATTTAAATATAGATCCAGTCCTTTTGGACATGATGGTTCTGATATAGCCCCTTAGGGCATGATAGATCTGATTTAAATATAAGCTAGTTTTGATTGGAGAAATTTTCTCCTCCATAGAGCATTTATTTATGTTTTGCATTATAAGGCTTTATAAAATTGCCCCCTATTTATAGACTACTTTTCTTTAAGGTGAGTACTTTTCTTACCACTTTTGTAATGTGGAGTATCTCTTTTATTATGCATCTCAGATTTAATTTTAACTTTTACATTTGTTATACATAATATCTCTTAAGATATTGGCCATTTATATGGGGCATGGGTCTTATCCCTTTTGCATCAATGAGTTGATAAGCTTCCCCTTTGTAAACTTTTCAATGATGTATGGCCTTTCCTAGTTTGTGCCAAATTTTTCACTAGTTCATTGATATGGAATGATAGGACTTCTATGTACCAGATCTGGTTTGCCTACTTTGTAGCTTCTTAGGCAAACCAGATGATCATGGGCTTGAGTCATTCTTGATTTATATATTTCTAGACTCTATTATGCCTGTATTCATAATTAATCAAGAGCTTCTAGCTCTTCGGGTCATATTCAAATACATACTACAATTGTAAGTTCATTTTGACCTGCTATACAAAGTGATGGTAGCTCCACTTCAGAAGGCAGTATTGCTTATGCTCCGAAGATTAAGGAGTACGATGTTGCCTATGTAAGCATTTTGTATATGGTACAACATACCCACAATACTTCTTTTAATTTGTCATGTTATTCCCTTTTATTTTTAGAGAGAATTTTCTTGAGAAGCTTAGTCAACATCTTGTTGAATGCTTCTACAACATCATTGCTTAGGGGTTGTTTATTGAAGAGTACCACCAATCTATATTATATATCTTAATGAAGTGATAGGCTTTGGCATTCTTGAATACAGTTCCATTATCAAATATAATTCTTCGAGGTACACTATATTAGTAGACGATATGATCTCAAAAGAACTTCACTACATTGTCTACTATAACTTCTTTAAAGGGGATCACTTCTGCCTATTTTGGGAATTAATCAGCTCCAATAGAATAAAATACTATCCCCCATATGTAATGAACCGATTATATTAGCTCCCAAACTTTCAAATGGCCATGACTCCACCGTTGGATGTAACGCATTTGGTGGTCGATGCCATATTTCTACATATATTTGACACTAATGAAATTGTTTGGCGTGTTCCATGCAGTCTTGCACCATGCTGGGAAATCTTACCCCATCCATTTAACTTTGATTTTCATTTTAGTACCAGATTAGTGTGCACCACATAATCCTTCATGGACTTCAACCATTACTATTTTGGCTTCATCTGGTCCTCGACATCCCAACCACATTTGGTTGAATGAGCGTTTGTATAATATATCATTCACAAGAGCATATCATAATGCTCTTTGTGATATTTGATGAGTCTTTGACTTTTCTTTTGGCAATCCACCTTCTTTAAGATAGGTGATGAACGGTTCTCTCCAATCCTCTTCTTTTATTATCGTAGAGTTTTCTTTCCTTTGTTTAGCTTCAAAAGCTTGCAGAATGGCTGCTAGTCTGCTTTGAACTATTATCATAATTGGCTCCCCCTTTGAGTCTGACATTTCTTTAGCTAATTTAGCTAAAGCATCAGCTTTACCATTGTCTCAATGTGGCACTCTTGTAATTGTTATTTCAAAGATTTGCTTGAGGAGCTCCATGACTTGCTATTGATAAAGTGCTAATTCAGGCTTGTTTATCTTGAATGTCCTAATTATTTATCAGATTATGTATTATGAATCTTCGTAAACATGAAGTTTTTTATTCTTTATATTAATTTCTAGTCTCGGGCCTGTAATTAATTCTTCGTATTTGGCCTTATTATTGGTTCAAGGTTCTGTTAAACTGTATGAATATAGAAAAATATTTCCTTACAGTGTCATAAATAGTAATTCAATCCTAATATATAGCATAGGTAAATCATACAGCTTAGCTGGCTTTATTGATAAAGCTACAATGAAGTAGTGTTCCCATTCTGATGGATGATTGTTGAGCTTCGACACTTCAAAGATTTGTTCATAAAATAATTCACTGTTGAGCGGAGAATTTGTCGATAAGGGATGAACAGCTAGGAAGTCAGCCAGAGGTTGTCCTTTTGCCATTTTTATGGGATATTTATTATATCAAATTGAAGTAATAGAACTACCAACCTAGCTTAATGGTCTATCAGAGTCGGTCTAGTCATTAGATATTTTATAGAGTGGACTTTCAAGATCAATGTTATCTTATGTGATGACATATAGTGTCACAGTTTTTGAGTAGCAAATTTCAATGCTAGACACCGCTACTTAATAAGAGAATATCTTATTTCAGCTCTTACTTTACATCGACTTATAAAATACGGGGCACTTTTTTTCTCTTCCTCATTATTTTGAGCTAGCAGAGCTCTTAATGATTCTTTTAGGGTTGCTATATATAATATCAGTAGCTTCCATGTTATTGGTGCTACTAAAAATAAAGGATTCAATAGATATTATTTTAGGTTATCAAATACTTCTTGACATATGTCATCCCATACAAAAGGTGTATCCTTTTTCATCATTCTATCGAAAGGCTAGCATCTCCACGATAGGTTAGAAATGAACCTTATGATGTAATCCAATCTGCCTTGTAATGACCTTAAATGTTTCAATGTTTTAGGCGATGGCATTTATCTTATCACCTTTATTTTAGAGGGATCAATTTTAATCCCTCTATGGTGCATAATGAAGCTTAGAAATTTTCCAGAAGCTACATCAGAAACACATTTTAAAGGATTCATCTTCAAGTTGAAACTCTTGCTTTTTTTACTACAACTCGGGGATCATTTATGTGCTCTCTTTGATCTTTGTTCTTTACAACTGAATCATCGACGTAACATTTCACATACTTATGTATGAATTCATCAAAGATATGAGTCAATGCCATTTGGTATGTAGCGGTAGTGCTCTTTAGGCTAAATGGCATTACCTTGTAGTAATATATACCGATTGGTGTGTAGAAGGGAGTATATTTTCATCTTTTGGAGCCATCTTTATCTGATTATAGCTTGATGAACTATCCATGAATAAAAAAGTATCATAGGTTGATGTGTTATCAACCATTAGTTCTACATTGGGTAATAGGAAGTCATCTTTTCAGCATGCTTTATTTAAGTCCTTGAAGTCAATGCAAATAAGAATTTATCCATTCTTCCTCTTAACTGGAATAATATTGGCAATCTAGTTAGCATATTTTTCCTCCCAAATGAATCATGATTCAATGAGCTTTTTGGTTTTAGTGGGAACATGCTGTTCAATTTCTAATCACATTCACTTTGATATATGTTTTATAGGTGGGAAATCAGGCTTAATGGAAAGTTTATGCATGACCATATCTAGTGATAGGCCTATTATTTCACTATAGTTCCAAATGAAACAATCTTTATACTCATAGAGTAGTGCTTTTATTTCCTCTAACCTTTTTGGTGTGAGGCTAGAATTAATAAAAGTTGGCCTGGGCTCTTCCTCAGTGCCCAAGTTGATTTCTTGGAGTTCATCAATGATGGCTTGATTTCCTTCCTCAAACTCCTATGGGGCTTCTTTAAGGTCAATGATTAGATCTTCTTCAAGTATGTCCTTATTTTTGTATGACGTATCCCTTAGTTCATCTATACTTTTTACAAGGACTTATAGGATATGGCATAGCATGAGCTCACTAAGGGGAATGCTAGAGAAATATATCCTAATTCCCATGTAGTGAATTTTCCATAACCTATAGAATTTTGGGCATTAACCCGTTGCCAAAACTTCTTAAACAGTCGAGCATGAACGCTTGATTATGTAGGCTGAATATTGTTCTTGACTAGCTTTGTCAGAACTGCTGAGTCATACTAAGGGATCAAAATAACTTCTTCCTTGAACAATATTTAGGTGGGATTAAGAGTTCATTCTTCTACTTTATAGAAAAAAAAATCCCACATTCATCATATCCTTTCCTAAGAGAAATATATAAGGTTCTTAATTATTATATTTTTCTCATTCCTTGAAGCTATTAAGGCTTTAATATGTGCCTTTAGCACTGTAATTATCTTTATAGCTTTAGTGGAGACATGAGATTCAGGCACCCTTATTAGAGAAATATGAGTTTTCTTTAATTGTTGTATCACTCCATCAGTGCTAGCTTCTTCTATCTTCTGGCTAACTGAGGCTTTCCTTGGTTGATGAAGTATTAATTCATCTTTATCATCCTCACTGTCGTTGCCAAGGTGAGAGATTGTCCTGGGCTACTTTAATTAATTTATAATTTTACCTTTTGAATTATCATGTTTCAGCATCAGCCTTATAGGTGGAGTCATTTGCTTCTGGGAATTAACTTCTCCAGCCTTTTTAGGCATGAAGTACTTGGTATCATCGTAAATCTTGATCTTGTATATCAATAATAGACTATCATCACCTTCCCTTTGGTGCACTTCACCATTTTGCATGCATTTCATACATTGATGGAGAGTTAAAGGTACTATGCCATATTTATAAGTCCACGACCAACCAAGAACTGCATTGTCAAAAACTGGGGCTTCGATCACATGAAATTTAGCTTAGGTGTGTAATTTCTCAAAGCATTTAGGTAAAACAAAGATCCCAAAGTTTGCTGTTCTTGTTCGTTAAAGCCTTGTAAGAATATATCCCTTCATCAAAATAGTGAGCATCTAAAGCTAGCACTCGTAGTATTTTAGTTGTTATAAGATTGACTAAAGTACCAGGATCAATTAATATCCTTTTTATGTAGACATATTTATCTTCAGTTGTAACATAAAGGGGTCGATTTCTCAGTTGCCCCTAATAATAGGTCATTCTAATTGAATGTAATGGTTGCTAATTTCTGGGAGGTTAATTCCTCTTTTATCTTCTATTTCATGGAGAACACTTCATATTATTGTGGATTTATAGAGCTTTGATTAGTGTCTCAAGTATATCTTAAGATAACATGAGAGCATTAAATGCTTAGCAAGGAAAGAAGCTTGTGTAAGTGTGCTAGGACATTATAATCGACCATTATCTTGGTAGACTGTTGAGGTTTAGCCGAGGGTGGAGGTAAGACATTTTCCTAGAGTTGGATTTCTTTGGCTTTGTCAGTGGCTTTCTATTTCGGAGGGGAAAGAATCCTTTTTTGACTCCTTAGCAGGACTTGTTGTTTGATCCTCTTTATTAGAAGAAGTCTTTGAATTCTGTGTTTCTTTAGAGTTTTCAGAGTTCTTAGTGCTTTTCAAATAATTATCTAACTTTGGACATAATTTTTTGTGTTTCTGATTTTGATTTTCTTGATCTCCTCTTTTTCTTCAATTTATAGGGCTTTGATGAAGAAGCCTAACCTATTTTTTTTTACTTTTTTATTATATATGAATTGCACCTTGTTGGGGAAGAATCTCCTTGGATCCACTTTGTGCTCTAAAGAATTCTTCCATCAAATGCCTTCTATAGCAACAAGAATGTTAATCAACCATTCGATCTTTTTGGAGATGAAGGTTTCCCAATCACCTTCTTCTTCTTGTTGCCTATGAGGGGATTTATCTTTGTCATCTGTCATACTTTGTGGCCTACTAGCTTAGTGCTTTTGCCTTTTATATTAGGGACTAGGTGAGTTAAGATAACTTTCACCTTTTCCTTTTTAGGCTATATCAACATAATATCTAACAAGGTGAGTTCTCCATTCTGATGAATTTTTTGCACCCAATCTTTGAAGATAAAATAATCTTTGATTGGGTGGCTTATGAGCCTATACAATAGTTGGGATCATCAACTTTGTCAACTTGGTCTAGCCACGTGGCTCTAGTAATTGTAGTTCCAACTTCATGGCATGTCTGAAGATCATTACAATACATTCTCTTTTGAATGCATACTACTTATATATCTTTGTTTGAAGGGTTGACCCTTTCTTTTTATCTTCAATCAGGTTTGCAATTGGTCGTGAGGTTATCGCACATCCATTTTCCCTTTTATCAACTGTGAAGGTGAATGTTGTGTTTATGCCTTTGTTTTTCATATCATTAGACCTTGGCTATTTAGCTTTTCCAAAGGGATTATTGTAATTGGTGCTAAGCCCTTTTTGCTTAAGTAACCTCTCAAATTTGTTCCACAATCCAATAGTTCTTAGAATGTGTTAATTGTGGCCATGACTAGATATAGAGCCATTTGATCATCAATATTTTCCATGAGGATTTCTACTACATGTTTCTCTATGAGTTATTGGTCACATTTCCTGTTCAGGTTCCTCCATCTGGTGATGTACTTCATGACACTCTCATTTCTCGTTCTCTTTTCCAAGGTGAGATCTGCTATTGTTACCTTTTTAGTTGCTCCAGCAAATCTCTTAATGAAGAGTGTCCCCAATTTAGTGAATGTTTTTACTGGGTCATCGGGTAACTCAGCGTATCACTCGATGGTCATATTGGTGAGACTGCTAACAAATTTTCATAATAGCAGATCATCATTTTCTCTAGTATCTTCACATGTGGCTGTAAACTAGAGTAAATATTACTACAGATTTTTTACGCCTATGAATATGTTGAATTTTGACACAACATACTCTTTAGGGTATTGTATTTGATTGTATTCAGTCTCGTAAGGTTGGCCTTTCCCAACTAGCTACTCAATAGTTTTTGAAACGATAACTAGTTTGACATTTTGACTTATAAGTAATTCCACTTGGGAATTAGTGAAAATATCATCTTCTTGATGAATATTTACTGCAACCTCTCTTAGGGCTTCTCGCCTTTGCGTTGGAACTGTTGGCAAGTTGGACATAGTATTTTGTATAACCCCAATTTTAGCTATTGGGTTGCTCATTTTTGGAGGATCCTTTAGAGACATTTACTATGTTGTAGTCATAATTAGATTAAGCTGGTCGAATAACTTTTTCATTAGTCCGTTCATTTCATTAAGGTGGGAATTGAGCTGACTGATCTCTTAATCCCTTTGCTATAGTTGAGAACCCATTTGTCGCTGTAATCTTGTTACGATGTCAACTAGCTCTTTTATCATTTCAACCTCTACGCAGGATTTAGCTTAAGGTTGTTGGTGATTATGGCTCTCTTGGTGTTCTTCTTCATATTATTCTTCAGACACCAAATTTTTATTTCGCAAATGTGTCGACCATATAAATAGGTTTGACCTCCATGTGATCGATATCATCATTGCTGTGGAGGTCTAAGAATGATTGCTCTTCATTAGTTGAGAAATCTTCATCTTCCTATAAGAGTTAATTATCTTCCTCATCATTCACTAGCCAAATTTTGTCAAACCAAAATTTTTAGTTGATGATGGGAGAATATACTTCTTCATCATCAAGTAGAGTGAGCTTGTGATCGAAGATTTGGGGTTCTTTTTGTATCCAAATCGATCAGGACCTCCCATTGGTGGATCTTTAGGTATATGTCCTAAATGTCACACCCTGGTGTTCACCAAATGTATGTCACTGTTAGGACCTTCCAGTAGTGGATTTTTGATAACGTATCCCATATGTCACAATCCGGTGCTCACTGTGTGTAGCTTGTGGTTGTCAAGACCTTCTAACAAGTAGCCACTCAATGTATTTATGTTTCAGGGATTGTCGTCAGTGTTCACTAACTATGGTGCTCACAAGCTTAGAGTCTTGTTGAAAATGAGCATGATATTTTTGAATATTCTTACCTCTTTTTGTGTTCTCTTTTGAGGTAGGAATATTCACCAAATTCTTTTTTATTTTCTGAAAGTTTCTATTTTTGTCCACCTTACAAATCTTATGATTTTTGGAGGAAGTGGATTCCTCCTTATGTGGTTGATTTTTCGGACTAGGATGTATATACCATAATGATTTCTTCATAACTCCTCTTGAGCTATATCATTTGACCCATCTAAGTGGATCAAAGTTGTTGTTGGTGGGTGCATTCGCTTTCACCAGTGGGTCGAATTGTTGTTCGACATGGATAGACAATCTAGTAGCTCTGTAGGCAGCATTATAATTTTTTGCATGCCTTCCTGGATGTTTTGGTGCCTGAGATAGATGCTTCATAGTCCTGTGTGCCCGAGGCAAAGGTAGCATCATGCGGGGTAGTAACCCTTGATAAATTATTGTGCGGGTTATCTTTGATGGATTTCAATTTAGGCCTGGTGGCCAGCTTGTCCATAGTGGGGAAAGTTGGCATTACCTTTGAAAATCTCTCAAAAACAGAGGCATTTCTTATGCTCAGGGCTTTAGGGTTGAGAGCATTTGGGATGATCTCATTTGGCCACTTCCCCTTGGTGACTTATTTTGGCATTCCAATGCCCTTGATGGTAGGCTTAGAGATAGGTATAGTTGGTAGGAATTAGGCAACCTCCAAGATTGTTCAGAACTAGAGAGTAGCTCTAGTGGAACCAACATTGATTACTGCCTGAGGGAATCTTACTATAGATCTCTCATCGAGCTTTATAGTCATTAATATCTTGATATTTTCCATTTAGAAACCTAGTTATAGATTTTAAAATTTTAAGAAATTATAAAGATTTATATACAATGACACCATATATTTCCAACAAGAGATGGAGAGAGAAGTAATCCCCAATGGAGTTGCTAAAAATATGATCACTCTGAAACAACACCGTAGAGGATGTACTCTGCCATCTATATTGAGATGGGATAGTAGCATGTTCTTGCATGAGGTAGATTGATATGTATTTAATCAGATTTTTTCTAACATTATGTTAGGGTTTGTTTAAATCTGGGTTCTACTTTCTATGGACACAAGCATCCACAGCTAATTACCCCTCTTGTAGTAGTAAGAGAGCACTCTCGATTAAGGTTGGAAATATGCATATCTCAATGATATGTAATAGTGTCTTACATGTGTGTGTGTGGGATAAATGACTATCATATATGATTCACATAGCAAATAAGGAGGTTGGGCCTACATCCCTTTGGAACACCAAAATATAATTTAAAATATTCTCTTATTGAAAGATACAAATATTTACTGCATAGTATATAGAGAATAATGAGTGAAGACATTATATAACTTAAGGCATATATTTGGGGGAAAGATGATACACTCGATCAAGATCTCATGGTTCTATTATCCTGGGTTATTGTGATCCCTAGTCTACTTAGTCAAAGAAATTGTTCTTAACTCAAGAATCCTTATGACCAACCATTGGTTATGCCGTCTAAGCTATTCTTGTTGACCTGGGGTGATATTTATCTATAGAGAAAAATTTAAGTCAACCTTAGCTAACATAAGGCTTTTTTCCTATTAAACATATTCCATTATTCATAGCTCAAAGAGTAAAGCCATTAAAGAATATATGGGCTATTTCCATGATGAAAAATTTAGTAAAACTGTATAAATGCTTAGCCACCTGTGGAGATTATTTGAGTATTTGAGTATAAGCATAAATATATTTACTTGACATAGGCTCTTTTATAAGTAAAGGTTTTCTTAGTTTATCATCCTTAATAAAAAATGATTGATGGATGGATGATTGTTTGTTTTGAGTTATATTAAATGATGAACTTCATTCAATTTAAACATATCTCTTCTAGGTGAATTTTACAATTGGCACAACCATCATCAGGGAACTATTAGGTTTTGGTAACCCAGACTTAGTCATGGGGCTCAACCAGGGATTATCTCATGCAACATCCTCAAACACTAGAGATAGATTCCATATGCATATGTTAGTCCACATGTGGAAAATTCAACCTTATTTTTAACCCACACAACATCCTCAAGTAGTAGGTTTAGGTTATTATAATTTTGCCAGGCCCATGTGAGATATTCAATCTTATCTCAAGCATAGTGCCTTGGTGCTGCAAATATGTCGCCTTAGCTATATAGCTCCAGCACCGTGGCGTTGCATGGTCATCACCATGGTGGTGATGTCATTGACCATGTTGATCACTTTACTGGCATCTCATTGCTAATAATGTAGCATCATAGTGCCAGTCAAAAGTTGGTTTTTGATAATTGACAGATGTTCAGGATATTAATGACATAGTAAAACTTTTTTCTTGACACCACGGAGCTATGTCAGAATGTCATGACACTACATCAATGCGATGCATCATTTCTTATTTAAGAATTTATGGTAATTAATTTTTTGGTCGGTGTAGTAACCACCTTGACCATCTGACCAATGCTGCGGTGCTGCATGTGAGCACCGCATCGCTAGGCCGCTATTTTAGAAATCAAGAGGTTGGTGCTTCACCGTTTCCTTTGTAATGTCGCGATGCTAGACCAAGCTTATAAATAGACCCCTTGGGTAGCTAAAATTTTCACTCTGCATTCCCTTTATAGTGTTTCCTTAGAGTTTTCTCTTCCTCTTTTTCTTCTAATTTATACTTTCTTATACACCATGCTAGTAAAATATCTTAGTAGGGAAAGAAGATGGTGGGCATCAGTGGTACTAGTAGATTTATTAGTTTGGAGGCCGAGGAGAGGTACCACCATGTCCTTATACATAAGCATCTGATCCCATAGAGAAAATTTGATAATCTGGGCAGGCACTTGGAGAGCATCATAAATGAGCAAGGGCTGGGCAAAATTGGCCTATGATAATAAATTCGATGTCATCCCCATGGCACGGGAGTTCTTTGTCAACACGAAGGAGCACCAAAAGAATCAAGTTTTTATCCGAGAAAAACTAGTAAGTTTCTCTAGTACTACCATTAATGCATATTACACTATACCAAACATAGATTATAATCAATATCTTTTTATTATAATAATCATCCTAACTTTGATGAAATCATTAATTTTCTCATTGTTAGAAATTCCAATATCTAGTGGAAGAGGTGAGAAGAGAAAATTATCAATTATTCTTCCACTGGCCTCACTGCTAAGGCTAAAGCCTGACATTATTTTATTTCTCCCAAGTTGATACCCAGTGGGAATATTAGTGAGGTAACTAAGGATAGGGCCATTTTGAATTTTGTAATTTAAAAGGGCTCTACAATGAATATAAGGAATATTATTTATAATTTTATCTATAATATACTTGAGGGTTGTGCTGCAATAGGCTTTGATCATCCTTCTTTTATTTATGCTTTGTGTGTTGAGGCGAGCATAATAGGGGATCCTGATGAGAAAGTCTTTATGGAAAAGGCTCCCTAATCAAAAAGATCATTGAGGGGTTTGATTCTAGGATTGAGGTGGGGGAAAGCTGACACCCACCCTAGTCTCGAGCCAAATCCTTCAAAACCCTAAATGTGCAACTCCAAGAAATTGGAGGATAAGTCTCAGACCTAAGGTGAAAGGTCAATGAGACTAGTCGGCATCAGCAAAAAATAGAGAGAAAATTTGACCATCACATGGATCAGCAGTAACAACAGTTTACATATATGGTTGAGTTTAAAACCCCTGTGCACATATTTGAAAATAGTGGTTTCTATGCTGGTCCTAGTGAGGCTTTTTTTCAGTGCCTCAATATTAGCCCTATGTTAGTGCCCTGTCGGAGTCGAAGGAAGAAGAGGAGGAGGAGGATGACCAGTACTACTAGTTTTCTCTTTCCCTTTTTATATTAATGAATACATCATTTTTATTATGTATTTACATTTCTCTATGTGTATATTTTCTTGTAATTTGAAAAGCTCCAAGATTAAAATAATAAAATTTCCTCTCTTTTAAAAAAATTACATCAGAGCGGTAGTACCACATTGCTATTATTACAACACCTTAATGCACTCATGAAGTAGGTATAGGCTTATAACCTAAGAATGTCACGCCTTGGCACCCTTTATATAGTGCCACTGTGCTCTACAAAAATTCATTTTATCCCTTTACTCGAGCAGGCACACTCGTTAGATAGTGTCACAATGCTCTGTAGAAATTCATTTCATCCCTCTACCCGAGTGGGCGGCCCCTTAGTGCTCATTAGGCAGTGTCGTGGCACCCTGTAGAGGTCCATTTTGTTATTCTAATAGAGCAAGTGGCACCTCAATGCTCATTTTACAGCACTGCGATGCTCTATAGAGGTCCATTATGTTCCTCTACTCGTGTGGGCGGTGCCTTGGCACTCATTTCTCAATACCGTGGTGCTATTATAGGCTAGAATCAAGTGTATATATATTATTTTTCTAAAATGCCTAAAAAATTATTAAACTATTACAACACTATGGCACTTGATGTATTGTGTCGAGGCGTTGATGGTAATTTTGATATGGACCAAACAAAAGAAGTTAGTGCCATAGTGTTCCTGATACAGAACTATGGTGTTGTTCATTTAATGCCTATTACTTGAAAACTTTAGCGGCATAATTGTTGACCTCATTTTCAGATGAGGTTAATTTGAACTCTGAAATCATTAATTAGGATGTCCTAACCTCAAACAGGACTCTCCTAATTTAGTGCTTATGACAATATACCTAGTGACCTAGGGCATCATCCTTGGGTTTGATCCAACCTAATTGGCTTAGGTGGAATCAACCAAAATTATAAATTTGGATTAAATCAAATCAAATCCAAATAAATCAAGATGAAATAAAATTAAAACATGAAAACTAAATCCAAAGTCAAATCTAGCCAACTCATTTAGCATAGGTTTGACTTAAGTGGGTCCCACTAAGTCAAATGTAAACCCACCAAGAATTTGATCAAATCAAATCATTCCAAATGTCTCAAATAATCAAATAAACATGTTTGATCATGAATCAAAAGAAATTTAAATTCATTTCGGCTTTAATTGGGTTAAATAGACCACTTAGTCTAAAATAATCCTAAATGGGTCCTATTGGCTTCAAACACAAATCAAATTGAAATTAATTCAATTTTATCATTCAAAATCATTTAGAAATGATAATCAAACATAATTCAACCCACCATTGGGTGTAATTTTATCAAATTGGCCATTTGACCTAAATGAAACCCAAGCTTAATCCATGAAGCCCACTTTGGGTCAAATGAGTTCAAATTGAAATTAAATTGAAATTTAATTAAAATTAAATGAAATCAATTACTCCAAATCATCTCACACATGTGATTAAGCATGATTGGAGTCCAAACATAATCCAATTGAGTCAAATTGGTCATTTCAACTCAATTAGAACCAAATTTACCCATTTAGACTAAACTGGTTAAAATTAAATTAAAATATAAAATTAATTCAAGAAATTAAATGAATTAATTAAATTAAAACTCAATTGATCATCAATTAAAGATGATTGATTCCAAACTTACAAGAATTAAATTAAAATAAAAACACTTTGAATCCAAATAGTGACTTTGGATTCCTTAAATTGTCAATTCAAGTCAAATTGGATTTTGCTTGAATTCAATCCATTTGAGCTTGATATAGGCAACCATACATTAGTCAACTTTGATGGTGATGATGTCATAAACCACTAAAAAAAGAAAAGGAATTCAAAAGGAAAATTTGAAAATTCATTAAAAAAAGAGGAAAGAATGGAAATTCTAATTCCCCTCTTTCTATCTCATGCCATCCCACCTCTTGTGGGAGATGGATGCCTTCAATTGAAGGCCACTAAGCCAAAAGAAAAAGGATTTTGCTTTCTTTGAGGGAAGAAGCCAAGGAGAAGGAGAAGAGAAAAAAAAGGAAAAACATGGAAAAGAGGCAAAATGCCTTCGTCCCTCCAATGTGAACATTAAAACATCCTCACAAGGCCAAGGGGGATTGAATCAACCCCTTGGCCAGCCTTAATGCCATGGGTGGCTGGATTTCAACCACCAACAATTCCATAAAAGAGAGCTCATGGCCAAAGAGGGAGCCATGTAATCTGGTGTTTATTTTTGAGATGTATATAGGGGAAACCACATGGATCTCAGGGGTACATATTGAAGTGATGGGGTATGATATTGAGGTATGATATACTATCTCGAAAGATATGGATATCACCCTTCAATGGACCTAATTACCTAGTAAGAACTCTTAAGGAATGATGGGTCTTTGACTATACCAGAGAGTTTTCCCCTATTTTACATGGACAAATAAAGTAGGGTCTATATTAAATTGAGTTCTAAAATTTCCTATGGTGGCAAGCTTCCATAGTTAATTACATCCTAAAGAAGGTGAATTACTTAGAAATACTCTCGATTAAAGTAGGAAATTATTATCTCAAAAGATTTCAAGGATAAGGCTATAAATAAGTTGGTTAAGTTTGGAAAATCAAGTGGAAAAGATAAAGGAGAAGACTTATTTTGGATGCCAAAGTAGATAAGTAGGGAATGCTCATGATACTAGGAAACCTAGAGGACATTCCATTCTATTATATGATTAGGCTTTATATATTTGAAATCGAAGAGAATTATGTGTTTGAGTTGAAATTTTATTAGATTACTAGGGCTTATAATCCAATAATACAAGAATATGGAAATGCCTAAGAGGTGAGGATTTATGCTTGTAGCCTGAAGGGAAACAACTACCTCGGATCCTAAATCAAGGGAGCTTTAGCAAGAGCTAAAACATGACCTAAATCTAAGCAAAGATGGGAATATGGTTTACCTCCATAAGAGAGAGTAAACCACCCGACTGTTGGGCTTATAACCGCTTGTAGTGGTAGCCAACTAACCCCTCCTATTCCTTTAAACCATGTAGGCAAGTCTTATAATTTTGTAAGATAGTTGGGTTGTTATTATTTAGAAAGAGACTAAAGTTCTTAAACCCACTCCCTAAGAGACTAGAGCATGAGTGGTATGAATAATGACCTAATCTAATGAGAAATATTTTCAAATTTTATTTATATCTAACACTTAATTTTGACCAAAGTCATATGATTTCTTAAGCCTAAATGCATAATGAAAATAGATTATAGGCTAAATCAGCGGGAAAGAAGTATTTTCCACCATAGAGGAGACCCCTCAAAGGTCAAGTCTTCCCTTATTGTGCAAGGATGAAAACTCTCTCTTTGCAAGAGTAAAGCAATATAAATGCATACCATTAAACATACAATATTCAGCTAAGAGGTTGCTAACTCTTTTAATTATCTTGATTTAATACCTAGGCTTTATATGAGGTTATGAGTTATTTAAAAGTTTAGTTATGAGTTGTAGTTGGGGTAGAAAAATTAATTTTTTCCAAAGAGACTAACTGCATCCAGGATATACAACAAATAGTAATCATAAAGAAACTATGAAGAGGCATGCAATTTCTAATGTACAAGCTTAAAATAACATCAAACATTTTATAATTAGAGTAAATGAATAATAGCCCGATGTGCTCAAGTACCACCGTACAGCCCGAAAAGAGAAAATGGGTAGCCGAGCTCTACCCTTATAGAACCCAGAATATGAAATAATAATTATAATCTACAAATGAATAAATGCTACAGGGGTCTTCTTTTCTTCATTCTTCATGTCCTCATATTTTCATTTCTTCACTTGATTTGGTAAGCTTCAAGGCATCACATGACACCCTAAGACTAAGCCTTATGGCCAATGCTCATCCTAATCCCCCATAACACTAATCCTAATTCCTAATGCAAAATTATATTTAAAATAGGAAAAGCAAATCTAACTACATCTGCAAAATAAGTGTTAGCTAAACACAGATACAATCCTATGTAGTTATATATATAATTTAGACTTAGCATGCAACACATGGGTAATCATGCCCATCTATCCTAACTTAGATTATCCTTAGGGGTTTAAGCAACCTGTGAAGAGAGCATTTATATTTGTTTTAAGCATCTGTTAAGCAGAATTACCTATAGAAAATATGATTAGGCTAATTATGGTGTACCATCCAGTCTATGAAATATGCACCCTAACATCCAGTATAAAATAATACATCACAAAACCAAACATACATCATACCATGCACCACCCTAACATAAGGCTAAATGGTGACGTAATTCTAATGTGTGTGTATTAAGGCTTGTGTGGTATATCTTAACAAAGCATTAAGGTTATGATTTTCTAAGTGTGAAAGGCTTTTATTTAAGAGGTTAATTTCACTTTAAGTGGTTTAATTGATTTAAGAATTTTACTTAGTGTTTTCTTTTATTTCATTTGACCTACAACTAAGTGTTATGAAGAGAAGAAAAAGAAAGGATTACTCTCTTCCATCCCTATCTTAAGTCAATTCTAAAGCATGTTAATTAACAAGTTCTCTTTAGTGAAGGGCTTATTACACATTTTAAATTAATCCTAAGTTTAGGTTCACTTTAAATAAAAATACTTAATATGAATGGCATATTAAGATTAATTTGATTGAATTATTATCACATGACACATGTTAATTCATTCCTTTTCATCACATGTAACATGCACTTGATTAAATCCTAAGTATATCTACACCTACAATATGTTTTAGCACACTTGAATGATGGATGTGAGTATTTATATTTGAAGTTTATATTTTCATTTGATTGAATTATCTTATCATTTTAATTTAAAGCTCTATCTAAATTCTTATAAAAAAATACATAGGAATGAAATTAAATAAGTTCGTGTCATTGCTAACGAGGGAAGTGAGGTAATCAAATGACCTACTTGGGGCTAACTAAAGCCTCGTATTCCTGGGATGTCTAAACTAAATACCATTACATTCAACCAAATGTAATTTTCCGTACATGAATCATAAGCAAGAGAACTCCAAATCACATGATCAGTTAATTCAATCACTTGAACAACTGCAAATGCATGCATTTTTTTTATAAAAGATAAGGAGTTCTAATTTCATAACTAAATACACACACACACACACACACAAATGTATAAGAGACATAAGTTAGTGCATGCCATTATTAACCAAGGAAGTGAGGTAATCAAATGACCTCCTAGGAGCTTCTTAAAGCCTCGTATTCCTAGGATATCTAGACTAAATATTTGCTTTTCTCAAATACATATGGATGTATAAATAAGTAAATGAAATAAAACCATGCAAAGAATATACTTTTACTTGATTGTAACATTTATGCATGTGGATCAAAGTTCTTATTGAAGTTATAATGTAGAAATACATGTAAATGAAATCAAATAAGTACTTGTCCCTATTAACTAGGGAAGTAAGGTAATCAAATGACCTCCTTAGGGCTAACAAAAACCTCATATTCTTGGGATGTCTGGAATATATACCTATTAACATTCAAATGCGTGTAAAGCTACACATGAATCAAAGAAAGAAAGCTCCAATCCATACACTTAGGGTATAATCACATACATTTTTCTATATATTTGTTACTAGAATTCATAGAATTTATAATCATTCATTTATATGCTTTGAAAAATACATTTGGATTTAATAGTGATAATAGTCACACATATATTAAATTAAATCAACACATGTAAGCTTGACATAAAGGAAACCATTTGATTTAATTATCTTGCAAAAATGACATACAACATTTAATATGATTGGAGAGGAATAAATAAACATAAACATATAATTTCATTCAATCAAATTAACTCCAAAGGATAATCATATCAAATAAAATTATTAAAAAAAAACCAAATCTTTTTAATGTCATTTTTAATCTGATGTTTAACTTCATTTAAGAAAAGAGAGAAAGAGGTTTGCTAATCCTAATCCAATTCCCTTGTTTATAAATTAATTTTGTTTAACAGAATATGATTAGGTTTATTTTATGGGTTAATTAAACTATAATTTGTATTAAATCTACTAATTAACCTTTACTTATGTTACCTTAAGGTAATTAATTAAGTAATTATGAGCCAACATGATATGCATAGAAAATAACTTGCAATGATCCTAATAAATAAAAGGGTTTAATGCAATTAGCTCATAATTAATAATTAATTAGATTAAGAAACTTAATAATGTACTCTTATGATTTCTCACACATGTGGGTTAACCATAATTTCCTTAAATGTTTATAGGATATTGGACACCTAAAGATCTACCCATGAATTAATTAATTAGGTTCTGATGTGTTTTGAATTTTTATTTGGTTAATAAAATTGTTAATCACTTAATTAAACTTAAACTTAATTGCCACATGGGTTTACTATCCTCCCAATGAAGTAGACTTAGGGAAATGATTAGGAAAGATGTTCCAATTTAATCCTTAAGTCTCCTTACTATTAAATAATGACAAATGAGCCCAATTAATTAATTATTTTACTATTCATGCAATTAATTAACCCTTATCATGTTAAGAGAGTAATTAAGGCCTAATTACCTAATTCTCCTGTTTAATTAACCAATTAATCCCAAGAAAATTAGGGGAGACAAAGGTCATCCCCTTAAATTATCTCAAAAAATTTAGGGTTAATTAATTAATTAATTAGGGAGTAATTAAGATAATTAGTTTTTTAAATAAAGCTTAATTAAGCTCTAATTACTATTCAATGTCAATTAAAAATATTTTTAATAAATTCTTCTCTACAATACCTTCAAAATGAATATTTATTTTTATTTTTATAATTTTTCTATGATTTGTTATAATTTTTCAAATTTTTAGCTAATTTAAATGATTTTTCATGATTTTATAAAATCTATTAATTTATTTCACTAAAATAGATTGTTTGAACTTCAAAATTCAATATAACCTTATCCAAATATGCTTTTAACTTACAATTTTTATGGTAGGTGTATTTTAACTTCAATTTCAATCTCTAAAATTTAAGATCAATCTGATTTGTCTTTTTAGTTTAATTAGTGAAATTTGATTTTCATTAAAACCTAAATTAAGCTTAGAATACTTAGTACAAATTAGGGATTTTGGATTTGTTAGATTATACTAAAAAAGATGAATCCATCTAGCCCTTACTTGCAATCATTTATTAAGTATCTTAGTTTCTATGTATTTTTGAAGTTCCAGGTAATTTTAATAATTTTTAAAATCCAAAAATCCTTAATTTCTTACTTAGCCCAGTCAGCATTGTGCAGCGCTAACTGGACCATGCGGTTCTATGCATCACCGTGCGATTGGGCTACATGATTCTGCATGGCACATGGCACCATGTGGTGTGATCTGATTAGGCATGTGGTGTTGACACGACAAATGAGTGGGAAAAGCCATGATTTTGATCGGATGGTCCAGATCAAACAATGTGATCTAATGGCTGAAATTGAGTGCATATATTATTTAATCATAGTCGTCCGTCTTTATTTAATGGAGATCAGACAGCTACAAAATTTCTCCTCCAACGAATGAAATCGATGTCTTTGAATGGAAAATTGAACAGGAGGGTCCATTTGGGCTTGATTTTCTGGCGATTCACGTCGAAAAACTTCCCAAATCTGTATTAAGAATGTGTGAAATAAAAAGTGAAGTGGGTATCTATGGAAATTTCCTAAAATAGCGCAAACACCATCACAAATGGAAGTTCCTATGGTCGACTACGATATTTGAAAATTACCTCATAGGGGATGGTTTCCTGCAGCTGTGTTGACTCGAGCATCCTCCTAATTTTGAGACAAAGCTTTGGGATTAGTTTAGACTCTTTCCTCCACTTGGAGTGCTATATCAGCAAATAGCCACTGCCTTCTCACCAAAAACTACTCAATTTTGGTGTTCTTTAGCTCAAGGGAAGTGGGGGAAAGGGTGCTGGTTGCTTAGAGGATCTCTTAGAGTGTGGCTAGTGCAGAATAATGTGTTTTGAGGGCTTATATTTCTCCTTTCAAGGAGGTGGCTGAAAATCCAATTAAGATGATGAGATGTGGGTAGTCCTAGCTCACTTAGAGTGGGCTAAGAGACTAGGTAGAACCCCATTTGGGGTGTTGTAGTTGTTTTTATATATATTTCCCTAATCTTCTTTCTAGTCCTTTTTGGGAAAAGAGAAATAAAATGAAGATAAAAAAATATACGCTTTATCGGGACACCACGTAGATCCACAAATGTTCTTATTAGGGTGATCGGGTATGACATTGAAGAGAGGCATGCTATCTCAAAAGATATGAGTCACCACCCTATAATGGACCTAATCACCTGAATTAGGACTCTTAAGGACTATGGGTCTTCGTATGTACTAGAGATTCTTCCCCTGCTTTACATGGAAAAGTAAAGTAGGGTTTATTTTAAACTGGGTTTGTTAAGTTCCCTATGGAGGCAAGCCCCCATAGTTAATTACTTCCTAATGATGAGATTCTTTAGGAATACTCTCCATTAAGGTAAATGATCGTTGTCTCCAAAGATTTCAAAGATATGACTATCAATCAATTGATTTATTTTTAGAAGATAAAGTGGGATTGATCAAGAGGAGGGAGTTATTATCGAGACCAAAGGAAGATAAATATGAGACTCTCATGATGCTAGGAAACCTAGCAAGAATTTCAAACTATGATGTGTTTGGCTTTACATTTTTGAAATTGAGGAGATTTATTTATTTGAGTTGAATTTTTATTAGAAATTTGGGGCTTACAATTCCACAACACAAGACTATGGAAATTCTTAAGAAATGAGGATTTATGCTTATAGCCCGCAAAGGGGAGAAGCAATCTCAGAACCTAAATCTAGGGATCTTTGGCGAGGGCCAAAGCATGACCTAAATCTAGGCGAAAATGGGCATATAGTTTACCTTCACAAGAGAGGATAAACCACCCGACTGTTGGACTTACAACCACCTGGGGGTGGCTGCCAACTAACTCCTATGATTTTAAATACATGTAGGCAAGTCATATGCTTTTTTAAGATAGCTAAGCTATTATTTTTCTAGAAAGAGACTAAGTCCTTAAACACACACCTTAAGAGACTAGATCATGCAGGGCATGATAAATGACTTAAATCTAATGCAAATTTTTGCTATATTTTATTTTCATTTTGGACAATTGACTTGACACAAGCTTTTAGGATTCATATATCTAATGCATGAGAAATTAGATTATGGGCTAAAATCAGCAAGAAAGGAGGTGTGTTTCCATCATGGTTCTGAAAGGTCAAGCCAAGTTTCCTGGCACGGGTGGAAGCCCTCCAAACCAAGAGTGAAATGATATGCTTTTTATACATGATGTGAGAAAGAAAATACAACACCAGCTAAGGAGTTGCTAATTCTTTTATCTTGAATTATAACCTAGGCTTTAAGTGAGGTTATGAGTTATTCATTTTTAATTTTGAGTTGCTTATGTTGGATAGAAAATTTATTTTCCTAAGAGCCTAAACGTCATCCAGGCCATCTATGAAAGCAAGAAAGAAACTAGGAAAACATGCCATCTTAATGCACAAGCTAAACAAACATCAAACAATTTATAAAGCTAGCGCAAAAGAATAAGAGGCCAAGTATGGTCGGGCACCACCGTACAAACACAAAAAAAGATTGGGTAGCCTTGTTGTACCCTTATACAATCCAGATTACAAATGAATTAATTACAATTAAATAAGGAAATTCATGTTATGGGGGTCTTCATTCTTCTTTTCTTCTTTCTTCTTCCTTCATGTTGGATTTGCTTCTTCTTTCTTTCTTTTTTCTCCTTTCTTCTTTCTTTTGGTTGGTTTAGATGTAGTTGGCTCCATGGCTTTACATGGTACATAAGATTTGATCTTATAACCAATGTTCATCCTAATCCCCCATAAAAATCATTCCAAATTCTAATTACAAAATTACAAGAAAATGGGAAAAAGTAAATCTAACTAAACACTTGTAAAATAGAGATTAGCTAAATGCACCATACAATCCCAAGCACGTATATGAAAAAATTGGACTTAGCACCCCATATGGGTAACCAAGTCTACCTGGCCTATTTTGGATTATGCTTAGGGGTATAAGCAACTTACATAGCAAAATTATTTATTATTTTAATTATAGCACCCCTTAAGCACAATCCCCTACATAAGACAATAGTTAGACAAAGATCACCCTACCATTTAGTCTACACAAATACACTCTAACATCTAGACTAAAACATTATATTATAAAAAAAAATCAAAACATCAATCCGTGCACCGCCCTAACCTAAAGCTAGAAGTGGTGACTTATTCTAAAAGTGTGTACCTTTTAAGGTTTGTGTGGTATGCTTAGTAAGGATTTAAATTTGAAATTTTCTAAGTGTGAGAGGGTTCAACATAGTGGGTGGTTTCATTTAAGTGATTTAGTTGATTTGGTTATTTTTATTTGCTGATTTGATTTGGGTTAAATGAACCTACAATTAATTACTAAGTGTTGTGAATAGAGGAAAAGAGAAAAGAACTTCTCTTTCCTCCCTACTTTAAGCAATTTCTAAGGTGGATTCATTAATTATTCATGTTTAGTGAATGTTTTATTATGTGTTTTAATTAATCCTATGTTTATATTTTCCCTAAATAAACCTATTCAAATAGAAAGGCATTTTAAGATTAAGTAAAGTGAATTACTATCACAAAACACACAACACTTTATTTCTTTCCAACATGTGTAACATGCATATGGATGAATCCTAAGCATATCTATACATACAAATGGAAATATTTAGCACACCTTGGTGATGAATGCTAAGAGATGTTGCTTAAGGAAATTTGGATGCTTCATGATGCATGATTTTGTTAAGTAGAAAAGAGTGACTCTTTTATCCATTATTCCTATGCACATTTACATGTATGAAAGACATAAGTGAGTACGACACCATTGTTATACACCAAGGGTGTAAGGTACAAGATCTACTCGGGGCTTCATAAAGTCTCACAACCCTGGGATGTCCAGACTAATATACCACTTTTCTTAAATACTTGTGCATGTACAAAAGCAAATGAATGAATGAAGAGTTATGCAAAGGAATTTTTGTTTGATTTTTGTTTTGGTTATGCAACTTATATGTGTGTAAATGTGAGGATTCTTCTGAATTCATTACATGGAAGTGGATAGGAAAGGATATAAGCAAGTATTGTGTTCTTTTAAAAGAACTATACACTTTGCAAATCCATCCAAATTCATGTTAAGAAAAGAGAAGGAAGCACATAATACACATCTTTATATTATACTCACATGCAAGCTTATAAATAATTCTAAGTAGCATACACATTCAATTGTAATGTTAGATTTATAAGTTTTGAAAATAATTTTGGATTTATTAATGATAATAGCCATTCATATTCTTACTTTAGCCAAAATATGCAATTTGACATAAAGGAAACATTTTATTTTATTTAATTTTTCAAAAGACATGAATGCATGATTTTTATATGACATACACATTTAGCATGCTAGGATAAAAGTAAAGCAATGTAAGCATGTAATTTCACTCACCCTAATTAATTCTTAAAGATAATTCTATGGAATAAGATTATTTAAAGTGAATCAAAGTTAGTTTAAGAGAATTTTGTTTTATTTTGAATTTGATTTGAATTTAGGAAATGTAAAAAGGTTTGTTGGTCCTAACCCATCTCCCACATATGTGTGTTATTTTAGTTTATTTTTAGAACCATTAGATTGATTTTTATGTTTTGTTTAGGTTAGGGTGTACATTAAGTCCATTAATTACCCTTTACCTACACCTCCTTAACATATTTAACCAAATAATTATGAGCCAATGTATGACATAAAACCACAAGGAATTTAAATCAACAATGCACCTAAGAAAGAAAGGGGCCTAATGCAGTTGACTCAGAATTAATGATTAATTAAGCTTAAGGGTTTTATTTAAATACTTTCATAACCCTTCCCACACATATGGGTTATGTATGATTTTCGTAAGCTACTTAGGTTTTGAATACCTAAGTATCTACCCAAGAATAAATGGATTAAGTGATTAAGTTTTTGGATTAATTTGATTTTTAATTTTGATTAATTAAGCCATTTAATTAAGTGACTAAACTATTTAATTAATTTGCACCTTAATTAGATCTTTATCCAAAATGAAATAAACTTAGGGGGAAAGATTTAGGAGAGAGCTCCTAATATCATTCCCTAAGTCCATTCACTGTTCTAAGGTGATTAAAAAATTTAATTAATGAATTTATCACTGATTAATAGGTTAATTTAATTAACTATGAGAGTAATTAGGAGTGAATCAAGTCATTACCTTAATTAAATCATTAATAAATTCCAAGAAAAATAGGAGAGGTAGAAGTCATCCCACTAAACATACATGAGAAGTTTGGAATTAATCATTGGAATAATTAGGGAGTAATTAGCCTAATCACTTTCCTAATAAACCTAAATTATAGAAAATTTACTTTTCAAAATCAATTAAACTTAATTTTATATTATTCCCCTCTAAAATATCTTCAAAATGCATTCAAGTTTGTATTTTTATGATTTTTCTACATTTAGTTATGTAATTTTGAAGTTTTTGTGATCTTAATTAAATCCCTAATTATATAGTTAATCCCGTCGATGCCACGTGGAACGTTGATAAGGAGCGCGGTTTTCATATGGTGCAATGGGATTTACTATTTAAGGTCACATCAGCTTCACAGTCAGCTGGCGGTGCTACACGCTTTCACTTAGACCGTCTGATCAAAGATCGAACGATCAAGGTTAAGCTCATGGAATTAAAGGGATTAAAATGCGGATCTAACATGGATTAATCAGGACCATCCATCAAAAATATGCAGGATGGATGGTCCATTATTCATCTTTGAGATCGCCTGTGGAAGAGCTAAATTTAACTCACACCATCATCATGCAAGGAGATGAAGATCTAACTATGGATTTCAGTTGGGGTGAAACTTCCCTTCACAAAGGACCAAATATTTTCTACAGTAAGCTCAATTTTGATCCATACTCCCATGATTTGGATTTGATTTGGGCTAAGTCCATAAGATGGAATCAAAGTAACATAGGAAAGATTTTTGGATTTGGACTTGAATTTTGGATTTAGTTTTGGTTATTTGAATTTATATCTCATTTATATTTATGAATAAAAATTAGAATATAAATGGGTTGTAAGAAAATATTTTGAATTTGAAGTGACTTGGATTTGAATTTGGTTAAGTCCTTAAAATGAAATCAGAGTGACTTAGGAAATATTTTTGGATTTGGAATTCAATCATGGGTTTCAATCATTTGGAATTGATTCATGATTTGAGAAAATCCATTTGATATGATTTAAGGTTTTTATTTAAAGTTGAATTAATTTGAGAAAATCAATTAAGTTGGAATTGATTTGAGTTTAATTATTGATTTGGATTTGAAGTTGATTTGAACTTGAAGTTGATTTTTATTTGATGTGGATTTGAATTTGAGGTTGATTTGAATTTGAAGTTTGTTTGGATTTGACTTGGAGTTTGACTTGAAAGAAGAAAGTGATGATTTGGTTCAAACTATAGGCTAAGCAAGCTTTCCTACACCCTTAAGGCATAAGCTATTCCTATGGCTAACTCTTCTAAGTCTATAGGGTTAGGTTAAGTGTTCGCCTAATCACTAGAAGTGTCTTAAGGCTAAGTAACTCTTAGTATCTAAGAAGAGTCCTATGTCTAAGATGGAGGGGTTGAGAGTCATTCAAAAAATGAGGTCAACATGTATTTGATGGTTGTCAAAAGTGATGGGAGACTGAACTTTGCCATAAATGGGAGGAATCTTATATGGGGGGAGGATCCATGAGAGATTTGTCTTTGATTTGGTTTCAAATGGGTTTGGGCTGATCCCAAGTTGGTTTGAGTTGAGTTTGATCTGCTCCCAAGATGCCATGGGTTGGTTTCAAAGGATTTGGCTCAATTTTGGTCATTTGGGTCACATTGGGTCATGATAAGTTAGGTTGACCAATTGGTTAAATTGGGTCAAACCAATGCTTAGGTTAGGTTTAAATGATGATTTGAAGTGTTCTGGGTATGATCAATTTGATTTATTTTGGCCTAGAATTGATTTTGACTCATTTGGAATCAAATGGGTCAAATGGGTCAAGTTGACCAATTTGACCAAACTTGGCCAAATTGGCTTGGGTTTGGGTTGATTCATGTTCAATTGCCTAATTGAAGATGAATGAAGTTTTTTGTTTGAATTAGTTTATATTTAATTTGGATTTAGGCAAACTGACCATTTAGGTCAATTTGTGCTAAGTGGGTCAATTGGGCTAGGTTGGGTCAAATTGATTAAATTGGAGCTTTGGTAAAGTTCAACAATGAATTTGGAATGAACTTGAGCCAATGGTTGCAATCAATTTGGTTTGGATCATGATTTGACCCAATTTGGCCCTTTAGGCCAATTTGGGTCAACTTGGGTCAAAGGGCTAATTGGTCTTGTTTGGATCAATTGATGTCAAGTCATGTTCAAACATTGATCATGGGTTGATGTGAATCAATGGTTTCAACCAATTTAGTGTATGGTGAGTTTTGGCTATTTTTGGTTTTGGGCTAAGCGTTGACGTGGTCAAATGACCGAGCTGACTTATTTTGACCTAATCCATGGCAATTGATCACTCTAGGGTGATTGTTGGTCATGATATGAGGCTTGGATGGGCTTGGTTCAATCTAATTTGGGTTGGATTAGAACTTGGCTCAAAAGAGTCCTTTAGGTCACTTTGGGTCAAGTGAGTCTAAGTGGGTCAATTGGCTTGGTTTTGGCTTGATTTAAGTTTGGTTTGATTTATATATGTTCCTAGGATTGAAATATAAATCCAACTACAACCAATTTGGAGTTCAATAGGTTTTGGTTCACTTAGAATTTTCAAGCCAAAAGGGCTAATTTGGGATTAACTTGGGTTGATTTCAATTTGGCTTGATGATTGTAGGTTTTATTTATTTTTGGATAGATGATAGAAGGGATGATTAATTCAAGAGAAAATTCATTGATTTTGACTTGATTTAGGTGAATTTTGGTTAAGTCCAAGGAATTGGCTTAAAGGGCTTAAATTGGATTTTGATTTGATTTTGGATTTGGTTTTGGCTATTTGAGTTTGTATTTTATTTATATTTGTGAATATAAATGAAGATATAAATTACTTATAAGAAAATCACTTGAGTTTGAAGCGATTTGAAAGCAAATTTGATTAAGCTCATGGAGGTAGGTCAAAAAGGGCATAGAAGGAAATTGATTTAAGTTGATTTAGTTTTGATCATTAGATTGTGGGTTTTATTTATATTTTTGAATATAAATGAATATATAATTGATCTATAAAGAAATCAATTAATTTTAAATTGATTTGGGTTGAGATTTGGCTAAGCTCACAGAAGTAGGTCCACATGGGTTTGCTTGGGAATTGATTGGATTTAGATTTAGTTTGATTTAGTTATGATCATTTGAGTTTATATTTCATTTATATTTTTGAATACAAATGAAAATATAAGTAATTCATGAGGAGATCAATCAAGTTTGGATTGAAGTGGGTGGAGATTTGGCTAAGTCCATGGAATTTAGTAATAAGGCTTAAGGAGGATTTGGGAGTTTGAATTTAATTTTGGATTTCAATCATCTACAATTGAGTTTGGACTTGGATTTGATAAATTATTGAAGGATTAAATTGATCTTGGAGAAAATCAATTGAATTTGGATGGATTTGAATTTGGATAAGGCTAAGTCTATAAGATAAAATCATAAGGCTTAGAAAGGATTTTGATTTTGGATTTGTTCTTGAGTTTCAATCATTTAGAATTGAGTTTGGACTTGGATTTAATAAATAATTGAGGGATTGAATTGATCTTGGAGAAAATCAATCAAATTTAGATTGATTTGAATTTGGTTAAGGCTAAGTCCATAAGATAAAATCATATGGCTTAGGAAGGATTTTAATTTTGGATTTGATCATGGGATTGATTATGAATTTTGAAAATTGGATTTTGAATTTGGATTTTGAATTTGGAGTTTGATTTGAGAAGAAAAATATGGATTGAGTTTAGGCTATAGGGTAGTCAAGTCTCCCTAAGTCCCTAAGGCATAACCCACTCCTATGATTAGACATTCTAAGTCTCTAGCATAGGTTACGTGTTCACCTAATCACTAAGAGTGTCTTAAGACTAAGGAGCTCTTAGTGTCTATAAGAGTCTTGGATTTATGATGAGGAGATTGAGAACTCACTCCAAAGGTGAGGTCAACAAAAGGACCCCCGATAGGTGTGGTGTAATTGACAAGGCACACTGCACATATTAGTGTTGACCGAGATGAACAACAACGTCCGAAGAATTGCAAGCGCTAATGAATATGATCTATACCTAAACTTGAGATGTCGACAAAATAATGATCTTAGTGTAATGCAACTCAACTTATGTCAAAGGCATAAGGGAGGAAGGAGGGAACCACTGAGGGATCGGGTATATGAACCTTCCACCAGGGAAGCAGGTTCGAGTTATTCGCAGGAAATAAGTGTTTGAATTGATTATATGATTTCTAAAAAGAATATCCAATGGGGATTATAATCTATAATTTGCTGGGGATGGGTCCATGAACCTTCCACTAGGGAAGCATGTTCAAGTTATGTTAGTTTTATTTCATGGAAGTATCCACTAGGGATAGGAGTTGGTTAGATTTGCTTGGTAGGCATCCACTAGGGATGGTAATTTGATTTGATTTGTTTTTATTTGGTGCTCCACTGGGGAGAGGATATGATTTAGTTTAATTTGATTGGATGTTGAGGGCATATATGTTGGAGATATGAGCTCTGATCCGCTAGGGATAAGGTGGATTTCATTTATAGACCTTATCGGAGTGTGATGGATTCACTAAAAAGGGTCTATATCAGCCTTGGTCTATCTAAGGTTTACAAACCCAATGAGATGGTCTACCAACCACAAGGTAGGACTGTCCAACCTAAAGGTTGCCTTTCAGTGTGCAATGGTTGAGCTAGGAAGAAAGCATAGTAAACTTACATCTTCCAAAGTGGGGAACAACTGCTGGGGTGATCTATTGGTAGCACAATAAATCTAATCAGACCTAGGGAGACTATTAAGTGAATGCCATTGTGGACACATATCAACTTAAAAATAGTCAAAAATATCATTTTAATTTAATGGACCCTGTCGATGTGCGATGGATCCACTAATAATGGGCTATATCATTCTTATCATATCTCATATTTACAAATCCAAAGGGATAGTCTATCGACTGCAGGGTAGAGCTAACTAACATAAGGGGTGCCTTTCAGTGTGCAATAATTATGCTGAGAAGAAAGCATGTAGACTTACATCTTCCAAAGCGGGGAGCAACCACTAGGGTGATATATTTGTAACATAATAAATAAAACCCGATCTAGGGCTACCTGTCGATATGCTACGACCATGTTGGAAAGAATGTGTAGTTGACTTACATATTCCAAAGCAAGGACGACCGTCAGGGTTACCTGTTGGTGGCACAATAAGTCAAAGCTGACCTAAGGGCGACTACTTAGAGAGTGCTATTGGGGACTTATCTCAACTTAAGAGTAGTTAGATGATTCTATAGGGAGTTTTGTTGACACTGCCTTAAATATTGGTTGCCTGCTTGGGAAAAGGTACCACTAGGGGTGTCTTCCTAATCCACAAGTGAATATATATTTTTTGTTTATATGTTTGCATGGACCTTATTGGTGTGTGAGGGATCAGAGAAGGGCCTATATCAGCCTTGTCCTATCTCAAACTTACTGGACTATGGGAGAATTTTCATATCGATAAGACAGATTCTGTAACCACAGGGGTGTCTACTAGGAAAGATGGACTGTCTAATCCAAGAGTAACTCGGGTAGTGTCTAAATGGGGTTGCAAAGGACGTGATCCAAATATAGTGCCCACAGGGGAGGTACCATTAGGGGTGTTGTCTTGGACCTTATAAAAGAAAGCCTATATGTGTACAGTGGCCAACTCAAGGAGAAGGCATAATAGACTTACATCTATCATGAGTGGTGTATCCACCGGGTGGTTGCTGTCAGCATTGCAAGAACAAACCAACCTAAGGTGTTCATCGGTGTGCGATGATCAATCTAAGAAGAAGGCTTGTAGACTTACATCTTTACAAATGAGAATGATCATTGAGATCATTTGTCTTTGACGGGATAAATATTATCTGACCTAGGATGACTACTAAGCGGGGAGAACCATGTAAAGACTGGACCCAAACTTGAAGCAGTCAGAAGGAAGGAGCCAATGGGGAACATACCCTAAGCTTCAAATATACTCGACCCACTCAGTTTATGATGGCTAGTTCATGAAGAAAGCATGTAAACTTACATCTTCTTAAATAAAGTCAACATGAGGTAGCTTACCGGCAACACAGTAAGGCCTACCAAACTAATAAGGTGCTCGTCAGTTTGTAATGGTCAAGTCAGAAAGAAAGCATGTAGACTTACATCTTCCAAAATAAGGAACCACTAGAGTGACACACTACCAGGGTAGCATGTTAGCCCGACCTAGAACTGCTAATGAGTGAGTTCCACATAGGGCATTATCCCAACTCAAAGTAGCCTAAGACAAAAGGTATGTTTTTTTTTTATGTGGTTGTGTGTAGTTTGTGTTTGTGTTATGTCTATAAAGGATAGGATGCTGCTCAGGTTCCTTACACCTACCCTAAACACATCACGGTGGATTCACAAACAAAGATATTTTTCAAGATAAGAGAGATGGAATTTAAGATGAAAATTTTTATTGATAATTATTTTCAAACCAGATTTAAGGATAAGATTTCTTTAGGTAGAGACCATTGATTAGAAGCATCAGACACTTTCCCTTATGATTAATGAGCTGATAAGATCCTCCTTGGTAGCCTTTCTCTATGGAAGAAAGGCCTTCCCATGTGGGTTCAAATTTGCTTTCCATCTTACAACGAGCAATAATTGGTCTCCTTACAACTACAATAAGTTCTCCTACTTGAAAAGCTTTAGGATGGACAAATTTATTATGAGCTTGAATTATTTTGGATTTATACAGCTCGAGGTTATGGCATGCCCATAGACGTCTCTCCTCCAAACCTTCGAGCTCTTTTAACCACAACTTGGCATTTTGCTCCATTGTAATTTTGCTACCCATAGCTATCCTTAGTGATGTGAGTTAGACTTCTAATGGTAAAACAACTTCAAACCTATACACTTAGGAGAATGGGGTAGATTGAGTTGGAGTTTTGTATATGGTGCAGTAAGCCCACAAGTCTTTAAATAACTGCTCATGCCACTATCACTTATTATCGTCGATTATCTTCTTTATTATATGGATGAGAATTTTGTTGAAGGCTTCTGCCAAGCCATTTCCCCTCTAGTAGTAGATGATAGAATATCTCCAATCTATGCTATGTCTTTGAGCAAAAATATTGACTTTAGTGCTCTTGAATACAGTACTATTATCGGATATAATTCATCAAGGTATCTCGAACCTATATAGGATATGGTTCTTGAAAAACTAGAGAACATGCTGAGCTATGACCTCTCTGAGTGGGTTTGCCTCTAGCAACTTGGAAAAATAGTTAGTAGCAGCTAGGATGAATCGATGACCCTTGGAAGAAGGAGGATCAATCAGACCCACTATGTCGGTACCCCATCACTCAAATGGCCATGAGGCCAATGTAGGGTGTAGAATGTTGGGTGGCTTGTGTAGGACCACACTGTGCACCTGACATTGGTGACATCACCTAGCTACATCCATGTAATCTGTGATCATCGATGGTCAGTAGTATCCTAGTCTCTTGATCTTGGCTTTCATCTTTAGATTAAATTGGTGAGATCTACATAAACCTGAGTGTACCTTGGTCATGATCTTATAAACTTCTTGTTTGACCAAATAGTGTAACCACATATGATCGAAGGACCGCCAGTACAAGGTGTCATCCACAAGAGCGTAGGAAAGCATCCTTTGCTTCACCTGATGTGCTAGGGACTTCTCTTGAGGTTGTTTGCCCATATTTAGATAATTAATGAATGGTTGCCTCCAATCTATCTCATTGTCCTCTTTGGCAACACCAACCTCCCCTTCAAGAGAAAGAGTCTCTCGATGAGTTCAACATCAATAAGGGATAAGACTTATCTATTTTAGACCCTTATTAGTATGGACTCATCCTCCAGACATGCCAACTCCTTGATGAGCTTGGCTAAAACATCTGGTATGGCATTTCTCCTTAAGAAATCATATAAATGGTAACTTCTAAGATTTGGGCCAACAACTCCAATGTGTACTTGTGGTAATGATGGAGCTTAGGCTTTAGAACTTTGTAGGACTCGACAATTTGGTTGATGACTAACTAGGAATCCTCAAAGATGTTGGTATTTTGGATGCTTGGAGTAATGAATAACTCCAGATTGATGATCAGAGACTCATATTTGGGTTTGTTGTTGATGTATGGATTGGACAAATGATATGAGAATCTCATCACATCGTGGTCTGGAGTTAGGAGAAATATTCCTACCCATGCCTTCCTTGGGATATTAGATTGTGGTTCTTCTCCTCTTTGAGAAGAAGCCACACCATCAAAGTACATCTCCTAGTGGAGAATGCTAGTATCCCCTAAGTTCATGATTTTTTCATCAAGGAGGTCATCACTAAGCAGGGAATCAGTAGAGAGTAGGTGTACTGCTAAGAACTCTGCTACTACTTATCCTTTCACCACGCAGAGGGGTACAAAAGTAATATCAAACTGTGATAAAATCATGGACCATCACACCAACTTTCTGGATAGGGTCAGCTGTGTCATGAGATATTATAGTGGATTGATCCTAGAGATCAAGTTCACCTTATGAGAAAGCATGTAATGTTGTAGCTTTTGGGATGCAAAGATTAAAGCTAGGCAATGTTTCTCAATGGTAGGAAAGTTTGCCTCAGAAAGAATTAGATGATGGCTGAGATAATAGAGTGTGTCCTCTTTCCCTTCGTCATTGGCTTGGGCCAACAAGTGCCAATGGAGTCATTTAATGCAGTAGTATAGAGGATCAATGGCTTGCCCGGGATAGGAGCTGCAAGAACTGGCGACACCATCAGGTAGTGCTTGATGCCTTTGAAGGCATGCTGGCACTTATCTTGCCACCTAAACTTAACATTCTTTTTGACAAGTGTTGAGAATGGCTGGCATCTTCTTGATAGGTTGGATATAAAGTATCTTTGATATGTCAATAGCCCTTGGAATGATCTAAGTTGAGTTAAACTTTTAGGGGGTGGCATTTTTAATATCGCCTTGATTTTATTCGGATCGATTTCAATTCCTTGATGTTGTAAAATAAACCCAAGGAATTTCCCTGAAGCTACTCCGGATGCACACTTCAAGGGATTCATTTTAAGGTTAAATTGTCTTAACTATTCAAAAATTACTCTCAAGTCAAAGAGATGGTCTTCCTTTTCTTTACTTTTGACAATGAGATCATCAACATAACATTTGACTTGATGATGAATGAGTTCATCAAAGATTTGCATCATAGCCCGCTGGTAGGTAGCACTAGAATTTTTAAGGCCAAAAGGCAAGACCCTTTAGCAAAATATTCTGATCAAGGTTCGAAAAGCAGTGTTTCCTTCATCTTCAGGGGCCATCTTTGTTTGGTTATATCAAGATGTGCTATCCATGAAAGAGAAGACTGCATGAGATGAGGCAATTTCCACCATTAATTTTGGTACTGGTAGTGAAATTCATCTTTTGGATATGCCTTATTTAGGACCCTAAAATTGATGCATATGCAAATTTGGCCATTCTTCTTCTTAATTGGGATGACATTGGCCAACCAGGTAGGGTATTTTTCTTCCCTCATGAAGCCATCATCGATCAATTTTTTCACTTAAAAGAATGACCTATTGTTCAATGTCTAATCGCATGCGTCTAGGAGCTTACTTAATAGGATTAGCACTAGGCTCTATTGCTAGTTTATGGATTACTACATCAAGAGATAAACTGGCCATCTCTTCATAATTCCATGTGAAGCAGTCCTTAAACTCAATTAATAGCTTAACTAATCCATTAGTTTCAGTATCATTAAATAAAGAATTGATGTATATCGAGCATCGATTGTCTTTAGTTCTTAAGTTTATTTCTTTGAGCTTGTCGATGGTTGATCTAATCTTCTCTTCAAACTTTGGCGGTGCGTCTTTGACTTCAAAATCATTTGGAGAATCTGAAGTTTTTAAACACACATCCTTATATGAGCTAGCATGATTTGAAAAGAACTTATCAGATTCCAAATGATTGGTAATGACTAAGCATTAATCATCATCATTTACTAGACCCACTATATCGAATCCTAATCCTGATCTTGATTGAGAGATTTTGCATTCATTCTTTTATATTCTTTTGACTTAGTCTGGCCTGTGCTTTGACCAAGTATGTGGGATTAACCTTTCTTTGCTGAGTTTAGAACACATAACGAGTAACAATCAAAAGGTAATTCTATAAAATCTTTATGCGAATCATCCTCAAGTTCTACATCAACTTCTTGACTTGAGGATGATGCTCCCAAAAAGAACCTCTAAGTATTCACATCTGTTGATGACTTAGGGGCTTCCTTAACTACCAAACCCTCAACTTTTTATATAAAGTGAGGTTATAGCTAAAGTTCCTAAATAATGCCTGATTGTTTCACATATAGACTTGGATGCATTTATGCTTTTCTTTGGAGCTCGATCTTTAGCACTATCCATCTCAAGTGTCACCTTGAAAGGGATCTGCTACTGAGAAGAGCTAGTTGGTGTGCTAATCACATAAGACTCATCCTATGAACTAGATTCTAAGTCTATGTGGATAGCAAGTGTAGTCTTGGTGACTAGAAGATACCTCCTATTAGGTGGCTAATAGAGAGGCTTTCCACCTCAGGGATTACCTCTGTAATGTCCTCTTCCTCTGTCTAGTGGAGGTCTGGTCATCCAACTCATATGTTCGAATGGAGTAATGAATTGTGAGTGTAATCTAATGTCAGGCTTTATATCTTCCCCTGAGTCCATATTTTGCTCCCTTTTATTTTCCTTTTCTATTTCTTTTTTTTTCTTTTCCTTTTTTATCCCTCATGGGGATCTTGACTAAGCTCATGAGAATGGACTTGCTAATTTTGGCGAAGGAAATAGGCTGCATCCTGATATATCCCGATCTCATGAACTATGAATGGTTTAAGATCTCCTTTGACTCAGTACTCAATCCCACCTCTCATGAACTTCATGCACTGATGGAGAGAGGATGGAAATATGTTATTTAATGTATCCATGGACTCCCAAGCAAAGCATTGAAAGATGTATCCAAGTCTATGATGTAAAACTTGGCTTTAGTCTTCCAATCATAAATCTCCAATGGGAACACTATGGAGCTTAAGGCCCTCTTGCCTTGTTCATTGAATCCTCTCAACATGATCCTTTCTTTTTGGAGTTTGGAGATGTCAATCTTCAAGTAGACAAGGGTTCTTAGACTCATAATATTGACTGATGCACCCTGGTCAACCATAACTCTTGATAACATGTATTTGTCAACATCCACTGTAATATAAAGAGGTCAGTTGTGCTCAATTGTCTCTAGAAGTAGGTCTTCATCACTGAATGTAACTTCTAGGAAGTCCTTCAAGTGGTGTGCCTCCTTTTCAGTAGTGGTTAGCTGAGCTAAGCATATTTTTAGATCAAGAAGAGCCTTAATTAGAGATTCCCTCATCTCTTTGGATAAGACAAGGGCATCATATATGCTTAACTTAGCTGAAAACTTTCTACGATGAGCTAGGATGTTCTAATCAACTCTGACGTGGTCCTCCACAAGAATATCCATAGGTGGAGCATCCTATGGAGGGGCTATCTGCTCACTGGAATCAATGACTTGTTTACCCTTATTCCTGAGGTGCTACCCTAGGAGGTTGAGCTTTACCACCGCATAGGTTAACTTTAGTGACTTTTTGGAATGATGAACTTGTGGAAAGTTCTATCTTCTCATCAGGTAAACCTACAACTTCTCCTATGGTATCCTAAGAGTTTGTTGACTCCAAGTCAATCTCAAGAGGTGAACCTAATTAATTCAAAAATGGAAGGTTCAATTTTGAATTAGAAGAGAGAGGATCAAAATTACTAGAGCTATTATTATTTTCTTGACTTGGAGGGTTTTTAATAAGAATAAAATTAAGTATCATAAGTGGATAAGATGTAAGTAAAATTTTCTTTCTTCATTGACTTATTTTTAGGTGAAGGTACATGATAGAAATCCAATAATGTAAGCAAATTAAGAGATTTAATGTTTTGTATGCTAATATAATACTCCTGTTGTTAGAAGAGGAGCTAGCAGAAGAAGTAGCTGCATAGATGGATGGAGTGCTAGATTTCGATAGTGGTTGAGCTACTAGACTATCCTGGACAAGTATGGTGAGCAGCTGCTACTGCTGTTGGGTTGTCATCTTCTTTAAATTGTCTTTGGCAACTTGTAAACCTTTCTTGATGTTGGAGGTTTGACCTCAGGCACATGTAAAGAGAGTTTCTTGATTTTAGAAACAACTTTTTTAGAGGTTCAAGATAAGGTAATATCCCAACCTTCTTTTATCTTAAGAGGATCTCAAGTATCCCCAATAATTACCCTAATAAAACTTGATGGTTGTTCTAATAAGTATTGTTTGGGGATAACTCCAACACCTGACTTGTAGCTATGCTCATGCCAATCGTTAAAAGTGATACAATCCTCTAAGATATGGCTAATCATGCAGTGGTAGGGGTAATAATTAGGATCGTTACTCTTGCCCACTTCCTCTGGGCTTTTGAGCTCTAGTAACTTAAAGTCAGGTTTCTTTAAGAAATTCTAAATGATTTTTCTAACTATCTCCCTCTTGAATGAATATTGCTTATTCAATATATTAGCAAGAGTAGGTGGGTAATAGCTACTTGGCGATGGGTATAAGTATCGCTATTAGGTAGACTACTGAGGGGGTGGGAATGCCCATTGTGGTGGCTGATATGATGGCTAAGGTGGTGGAAGAGGAGGTGGTAGAGAAGGTTGCTGAGTTTGGGGTCTCTCATACTAGACTCTGGCTTTTCTCTCTATCCATTGAGACAACTGTCCTTGGCTTCTTTTTGAACACCTTCTGTGGCTTGGGTCGAGATGATTGGTTGGGAAAGGGCAACTGTTTGGCTTTCTCTTCTAAGCTAGCCACTTTGTTGATTAGTTTCTCAAATATTTTGATGATGAAGCCCTTAAGCATGAAGGTGACTGGGCTATGGATATTCTTAAGAAGAATCTCAATGGCATGCTGTTCGGATAACTACAGCTAGTATTTCATGCTTAGGTTGTGATACTTGAGAATATAATCAAAAAAGACTCATTGGGATTTTGCTTTGCTACAACAAGGTCTCCTACAATCACTCTCTACTGGGCTTCAACAAACCTCTTGACGAAGAGGTACTCCAACTCAACAAAAGTCTTCACCGAACTGTTGGGCAATTTGACGTACCAATCAAATGCAACCCCTGCTAAGCTGCTGACAAAGAGTCTAGACAGGAGTGCATCTCTGCCATCGATGTTGCAATAGTAGGCCCTAAAATGTGCAATATGCTGACACGGGTTCTGACTACTATCAAAGATCTTGAAGAAAGGTGGCACAAAACCCTTGGGGTACTGAACTCTATTGAATTCCTCTAGCTATGGTCTACCCTTTGGATTAGATGAGCTCCCCCTAACTTACGCCATTGCCTCCCTCACCTGTTGCTCTACCATGCAGTTAATATCATTCTCATGCATGGAGATGCCATCTGTGACATTCCTATGCAAGCTACTAGCAACATCCTCTGCGGGAGTGCACCTAGGATGGTCTAAGGTATTTACCAACTCTGGACGGTCGGCTACCATAGAAGAAGGCTATGAAACTGGGGCTGAGTTTTGCAATGCTAGGACCACTACCATCAACTCCTCTACTTTCTTCTCCATCCTATCAATATGATCATCCTTCTACCTGAGCTGGTAGAGAAGATGCTGAGTTGAGTGAGAAGTGTCACCTTTCTCGAGCACAACACCTTCCTGACTATCCCGATCCCATTGTAAGGACCCCCATGTGTCAACCATGTGGACCTCAACTGCATCGTCCAACATGTGATCCTCATCAGGATCAAGTCTGACTAGACCCTCCTTCTGATTTGAATGGTCACTCCTGAGAAATTATCATTTCTCGACAAAGTTGTATTCTAAGATGTGTCGCCTAATGACACTACTACGTTTGGACCCGGCATGAACACTTGGGTGATTATAGGATTGTTCTCATCTAACTCTATGCACCAGATGTTTCCTACTGATAGGACTTCTTCACTGGGAGGATCAGCTATCATGGTGACTACATATGTGTCCCTCCCCTCTCTCCCTCTATCTGTAGTGGAGGTGGTGTGACCATGACACTTTTGGGTCGACACTTCTTCCTAGCCATGGCTGAGGTAGAAGGTCAAGCAGGGGAGCTCGATCTCAACTCAACAGGTGGAATGGATGGAGCAGCATCCTTATGCCATAGCCGGATCACCAATAGGGATGGTCATTCCCTAGATGGGGATTCTGAAGCTTGAAGGGTGTGGTTAATGTTATAAGCTGAGCAGGTGATGGTGGACGGTGAGTAGAGCGGTGCAATGGAAAAGTCACCGACAGCCTCTCAACTAAAGATCTCCTCCTACGTTAAACTGCACCGATGAGTACAATGTTGTCTGAATGATCGACCCTGATAGGGCGACGATCAGGGAATTCCATTAGGGTGGAGGTTGTTGATCGCTTGGCTTACCTTCATCTCTCTCTCCCACTTGGGCTGATACTCAAGCCTTAGTGACTCTCTCCCTGTGGATCTGATAACTAACCCTCTTGGGAATCACAAACCTCAAATCAAATAATGCTCCGGACTCTGAGCATCCGTAAGCTCTGCCAATTTGGTGAAGAACTATCCTAAGACCTACATATGGCCTCCTATGCTCCCTGGCTGGTACCTCAAAGTGTACTAGTGGTGGAGGTGATGCGGTGATCCTCCTATAGTCCTCCTCTCCATTTGAGACTGATAGGGGGTGAAACGTACTGCCACTCAAAAGTAGAGAGGTCTCACAGGGAGAACCCTCCTCAGTGACGTGGGAGGCAGCATTAATCTCCATGGATGCTCGCTCATGATGCCACTTGACCTTCTAGTTTTTTTTTGCAGCACTGGTTGTAGGTGAGCAAAGCAGAGTGAGAGCTGGAATCTACCCCGATGGTAGGGGAGACTATCTCAGAGGCTAAGATAGCTTTTCCCTTTAGGGTGACCATAGAGGAGGAAGTAGCCCTTGTTGGAGCCATGGTAGGGGAAACTGACTGAACAGGCATTGAAGTAACTTACACTAACACTGATACTTATCGGGGTGAAAGAACCATGATAGCCTTCCTCTTTAGTGAGGAAAACTCAAAGTCAGACAGAATGTCAAAGTGGATAAGTGGTAGCCCGCCACCTCCTCTAACCTTGTGAGGTTGTCCCATGTAACTCGACTCCTCAAACCAAGACCAAAGTAAATCAGATGTGTGGCAATGATTGTGGTGAGATTGGCCTGATCCAAGGCTCGATTCACACTAGAGGGGATGGAGAAAACAAACTTGTTGGAAGCCATAATAACTGAACTAGCTGAAGACTAAAAGGAATTGACTGTGTTGAAATCACTACATTTGTTGAAACATAACTGAGTCACACCCTTGCTTTGATATTTATATGTAATCATTAATTTCTAAATTTGATTATGAATTTGAACCCACACTTAACAAATTTAAGTATGCTAAGTGGGGTTTATTGAATTTTGGAGAGATTTTTGATAATTGAAGGAGAGACTTTGCCATATGATTTTGATTCAAAACCCATACTCAACCAATTTAAGTAGGTTGAGTAGGGTTCAAATATTTGGAGAGACTTTGGAGATATATATATATATATGATATATATATATATATATATATATATATATATATATATGTTGTATGTCTTGTTTAAAAGTTTTATTTGGAAAACCTTTACTTAGCAAATTTAGGTATGCTAAAATTGTTTTCAATTATATGTTTGAAGATTTTGGAAAACATCTTTGTTTGTGATGACTGTGTGTGATATATGTTGATTTGATTTGAAAATAGGGGTCTTTCTTAACCAATTTGGTATGTTAAGTAGAAGCAAAGTGTGTTTGATATGTACTAATTTGATTTAAAAATGAGGCTCTTACTTAACAAATTTGGTATGTTAAGTAGGATCCAAGTGTGTTTGATATGTGTTGATTTCTCTTTTTGAAATAGAGGGGAACTCTTTATTTGACAAATATGGTATAGAGTTCACATGTGTTATGATTTTGAAAGATTGAAATCTATTTAACATATTTAGGTAAGTTAAATAGAGTTTAATTTGTTTATTTTATTTTATTTTTGAAAATGGGATTCTCATTTGACAAATTTGGGTATGTCAAATGGAGTCCAAATGTATTTTGATTTTCAAGACTTTTGAAAAGAGGAATTATACTTAACAAATGTGGGTATGCTAAATAGAATTTAATCTATTTTGATTTTCCAAAAAGAAAGGGAACTCTCATTTGACAAATTTGGGTATGCCAAATGGGGGTTCGAATATGTCTTGATTTTATGTGTGATTTTTTCTTTGAAAAGAGGGGACTCCAACTTTAGCACATATGGAATATGCTAAGTGGAGTTTCAATTTTATGTCATGATTTCATTTTGAAAATAGACCCCTCATTCAACAAACCTAGGCATGTTGAAATGAAAATAGCTATTTTCAAAAATGTGCTTTTGAAAAAGAGGTTTTGAAATTTTTGATTTTGATTTTGAAAAGAACCTCCATGTAACAATTGTAGGAGTTGTTAAATGAGGTTTAATTATTTTTTGGAAATTTTTTTATGAATTTTGTGCAAATCTTTTGTTCTGTGAATTTTGAAAAGTGTCATTTTGCAAAAGGGTTTATTTTTTTTAAGTATAAGATGAACCTTGCCTCACCAAGCTAGTGGTAAAGAGGTTCTAAGTTTCTAGTCATCTCCTTTCATTAGTTAATTTTATATTTTACCTATTGGGGAACCCAATAGGAGTTTCAAGACCTACAAGGAGTGAGGTCCTAAAACCTAAAGGATGTTGGCTAGCTTTGCTTAAGGATGAAATAGGTTAAGTGCCAATGGAAAGAAAGATAGTCTCAGAGTCGACAACAATTGATGTTAGGAGACCACAATTGTCTACTAGAGATGGAGAGAGGGACCCTCCCCAATGGAGACACCAAAAAAAAATTTGTGGTGTTTATTTTTGAGATGTATATGGGGGAGACCACACAGATCTGAGGGGGTACTTATTGAAGTGATCGGGTATGACATTAAGGTATGATATACTATCTCAAAAGATAGGGATATCACCCTTCAATGGACCAAATCACCCAATAAGCACTCCAAAGACATCAAGGGTCTTCAAATATACCAGAGATTTTTCTCCTACTTTACATGGATAAATAAAGTATGGTTTATATTAAATCAGTTTCTAAAGTTCTCTATGGAGGAAAGCCGCGATAGTTAATTACATCCTAAGGAATGAGATTCCTTAAGAATACTCTCGATTAAGGTAAATGATCATTTACTCCAAATATTTCAAAGATAGGACTATCAATAAGTTGGTTATGTTTGAAAAATTAAGTGGGAAAGATCAAGGAGAAGACCTATTTTGGAAGCCAAAGGAGATAAGTAGGGAATGCTCATGATACTATGGGACCTAGTGAGCATTCCAATCTATCATATGGTTAGGCTTTATATATTTGAAATTCAAGAGAATTATGTGTTTGAGTTGAAATTTTATTAGATTGCTAGGGCCTATAATCTAATAATACAAGATTGTGGAAATGTCTAAGAGGTGAGGATTTGTGCTTATAGCTTGAAGGGAAACAACTACCTAGGATCTTAAACTTATGGAGCTTTAGCAAGAGCTAAAGCACGACCTAAATCTAAGTGAATATGGGTATATGGTTTACCTCCACAAGAGAGAGTAAACCACCCGACTACTGGGCTTATAACCACCTAGAGTGGCAGCCAGTAACTCCTCATACTCTTTAAAATTATGTAGGCAAGTATTATTATTTTGCAAGATACTTGGGTTATTATTATTTAGAAAGAGATTAAAATTCTTAAACCCACTCCCTAAGAGACTTGAGCATGAGCGGTATGAATAATGACTTAATCTAATGAGAAATTTTTTCAAATTTTATTTCTATTTGACACTTCATTTTGACAAAATCCAAAGGATTTCTTATGCCTAAATGCATGATGAAAAATGGATTATGGGATAAATTAGTGGGAAATAGGTGTTTTCCATCATAGAGGAGACCCTCAAAGGTCAATTCTTCCCCTACCATGCAAGGATGGAAAGCCTTTCTTTGCAAGACTAAAGTAATATGAATGCATGATATTAAACATACAACATTCAGCTAAGGGGTTACTAAATCTTTTAATTATATTGATTAATACCTAGGCTTTATGTGAGGTTATGAGTAATTGAAAACTTTATTTAGAGTTGTAGTTGGGGTAGAAAAATTAATTTTTTTCTAAGAGCCTAATCACATCCAGGCCATACAATAAAACCAATCATAAAGAAACTATGAAGAGGCATGCAATTTCTAATGCACAAGCTAAACATAACATCAAACATTTTATAACTAGCATAAAGAATAAAGAGTGCGTATCACCGCATACAACTAAAAAAGAGAAAATGGGTAGCCGAGCTCTACCATTATACAACCTTGAATATAAAAGAATAATTACAATTTACAAATGAATAAATGCTACGGGGGTCTTCTTTTCGTTATTCTTCATGTCCTCATATCTTCATTTCTTCACTTGATTTGGTAGGCTTCAAGGCATCACATGGCACCCCAAGACTAAGCCTTCTGGCCAATGCTCTCCTAATCTCCCATAACAATAATTCTAATTTCTAATGCAAAATTACTTTTAAAATAAGAAAAGAAAATCTAACTACACCTATAGAATAAGTGTTAGCTAAACACACAGACAATCCTAAGCAGTTATATATATAATTTGGACTTAGTACCCTACACATAGGTAACCAAGCTCATCTATCCTAACTCGAATTATGCTTAGGGGTCTAATCAACCTACAAAGAGAGCATTTATATTTATTTTAAGAACCTCTTAAGCATAATCCAATGAATAAAATATGATTAGGCTAATCATGGCCTACCATCCAATCTATGAAATATACACCCTAATATCTAGTCTAAAATAATACATCACAAAACCAAACATACATCATACCATGCATCCCCCTAATATAAGGCTAGAAATGGTGACTTAATTCTAATGTGTATGTATTAAGGCTTGTGTGGTATATCCTAACTAAGTATAAAGGTTATGATTTTCTAAGTGTTCTAATGTGTGTGTATGAAGGCTTATGTGGTATATCCTAACTAAGCATTAAGGTTATGATTTTCTAAGTATGAAAGGTTGTAATTTAAGTGATTGATTTCACTTTAGGTGGTTTAATTGATTTAAGAATTTTACTTAGTGTTTTGTTTTATTTCATTTGACCTACACTTAGCAACTAAGTGTTATAAGGAGAAGAAAAAGAGAGGATTACTCTCTTCCATCCCTACCTTAAGCCATTTCTAAAGCATGTTAATTAACAAGTTCTCTTTAGTGAAGGGCTTATTACATATTTTAAATTAATCCTAAGTTTAGGTTCACTTTAAATAATTTTATTCAATATGGAAGGAATCTTAAGATTAATTTGATTGAATTACTATCACATGACATAAGTTAATTCATTCCTTTTTATCACATGTAACATGCACATGATTAAATCCTAAGTATACCTACACATACAATATGTTTTAGCACAATTGAATGATGGATGTGAGTACTTATATTTGAAGTTTATAAATTTTATTTGATTGAATTATCTTATCATTTTAATTTAAAGCTCTATCTAAATTCTTATAATATATATATATATATATATATGGATGAAATTAAGTAGGTACGTGTCATTATTAACCAGGAAAATGAGGTATTCAAATTACCTCCTTGGGGCTAACTAAGGGCTTGTATTCCCGGGATGTCTAGACAAAATACCATCACATTCAACCAAATGAAAATTTGCATACATGAATCATAAGAAATAAAGTCCAAATCACATGATCAATTAAGTCAATCACTTGCACAATTGCAAATTCATGAATTTTTTTATACAAGAAAAGCGATTATAATTTCATAATAAAATACACACACACATGTATAAGAGACATAAGCTAGTATATGCCATTGTTAACTACGGAAGTGAGGTAATCAAATGATCTCCTTAGGGCTACTTAAAGTCTCGTATTCTCGGGATGTCCAGAAAAAATATTTGCTTTTCTCAAATACATATGGTTGTATACATAAGTAAAGGAAATAAAAATAAGCAAAGATTATACTTTTACTTGATTGAAAAATTTATGCATGTGTATTAAAGTTATTATTCAAATTTTAATGTAGAAATACATGTAAATGAAACCAAATAAGTATTTGTCCCTGTTAACTAGGGAGGTCTGGTAATCAAATGACCTCCTTGAGGCTATCTAAAGCCTCATATTCCTTGGTTGTTTGGACTATATACCTATTAACATTCAAATGCCAGGTAAAGCTACACATGAATCAAAGAAAAGAAAGCTCCAATCCATATAGTAAGGGTATAATCACATACATTCCCTATATATTCATAACTAGCATTCGTATCATATGTAATCATTCATTTATAAGCTTTGAAAAATATATTTGGATTTAATAGTGATAATATCCACCCATATATTAAATTAAATCAACACATAAAAGCTTGACATAAAGAAAACCATTTGATTTAATTAATTTTGCAGAAGATGTAAGAATGAATCAAATGACATACAACATTTAATATAATTGGAGAGGACTAAATAAAAATAAATATATAATTCATTCAATCAAATTAACTACTAAGGACAATCATATCAAATAAAATTACTTAAAATAAACCAAAACTTTTTAATGTCATTTTTAATTTGATGTTTAACTTCATTTAAGGAAAGAGAGAAAGAGGTTTGCTAATCTTAATCTCATCCCAATGTTTGTAAACTAATTTGGTTTAACAGAACATGATTAGGTTGATTTTATTGGTTAATTAAGTTGTAATATGCATTAAATCCATTAATTAACCCTTATATATGTTACCTTAAGGTAATTAATTAAGTAATTATGAGCCAACATGAGATGCATAGAAAATAACTTGCAATGATCCTAAGTAATAATTAATTAGATTAAGGAACTTAATTAAATACTCTTAAGGTTTTCCCACACATGTGGGTTGACCATAATTTCCTTTAAAAATGTCTTTAGGTTATTGAACACCTAAAGATCTACCCATGAATCAATTAATTAGGTTCTAATGTATTTTGGATTTTGATTTGGTTAATGAAATCGTTAATCTCTTAATTAAATTTAAACTTAATTTCCACATGGGTTAACTATCCTCCAAATGAAGTGGACTTAGGGAAAAGATCAGGAAAGAGGCCCCAATTTAATCCTTAAGTCTCCACCTATTAAATAGTGACAAATGAGCCCAATTAATTAATTAATTTACTATTCATGTGATTAATTAACCCTTAATCAAGTTAGGAGAGTAATTAAAGCTTAATTATCTAATTCTCCTAATTAATTAACCAATAAATCCCAAGAAAATTATGGGAGGTAGAGATCGTCACCTTAAATAATCTCAAAACATTTAGGGTAATTACTTAACTAATCGGGAAGTAATTAAGATATTTAAATTTTCAATTAAATATTAATTAAGCTCTAATTAGTATTCAAAATCAATTAAGGACATTTTTAATAAATTCCTCTCTGATATACCTTCAAAATGAGTATTTATTTGCAATTTTTATGATTTATTATATATATTTTTTTAAATTTCAGCTAATTTAAATGTTTTTTCATGATTTTATAAAATATAGTAGTTTATTTCACTAAAATAGAGTGTTTGAACTTTAAAATTCAATATCTCCTTATCCAAAAACTCTTTCGACTTGAAATTTTTATGGTAGGTGTATTTTAACTTCAATTTCAATCCCTAAAAATTTAAGATCAATCTTATTTGTCTTTTAGGTTTAATTCGTAAAATTAAATTTTCATTAACCTAAATTAAGCTTAGAATACTCAATAAAAATTAGGGATTTTAGGTTTGTTGGATTCCCCACAAAAAGATGAATCCAATGAGCCCTTACTTGCAATTATTTCTTAAGTATCTTATTTTCTATAATTTTTTGAAGTTTTAGGTGATTTTAATAATTTTAAAATTCAAAAATCTTTAATTTCTTACTTATCCTAGTCAATGCCGCGCAGTACTGACTAGACCGTGCGGTTCCACGCATTGTAGTGTGATTAGTATACTTGGTTCCATGTGGCGTGCGATGTCATGTAGCATGATCTGATTGGACGCGCGGTGTTGCCACAGTAAATGAGCGAGAAAAGCCACGGTTTTGATCGGATGGTACAGATCAAACCCGATGATCTAAGGGCTAAAATCAAGTGCATCTAATGTTTAAGCGCAACCATCCATCCCTATTTAAGGGAGATCAGATGGCTACCATATTTCTCCATCCCAATGAATGAAATCGATGCCTGTGAACAGAAAACTGAATGAGAGGTTCCGTCCGGGCTTGATTTTCTGGTGATTCTTGCTAGAAAACTTTCCAAATTCATGTTAGGACTGTGTGAAATGAAAAGTGCACTGGGTATCTATCAAAATTTGCTAAAATCACATAAACACTATCACAAATGGAAGCTCCTATGGCCCACTATGATTTTAAAAATTAACCTTATCGGAATGGTTTTCGGCGACTGTGTTGATTCAAGCATGCTCCTAATGCAAGACGAAGCTTTTGGATGAGTCTAAACTCTTGCCTCCACTTGGAATGTTGTATCCATCAATAGCCACCACCTTCTCATCGCAAACTGCTCAGTTTTGGTGTTCTTCAGCTCAAGGGAAGTGAGAAAAGGGTGTTGGTTGCTTAGAGGAGATCTTGGAGTGTGGCTAGTGCAGAATAATATGTTTTCGAGGCTTACTTTTCTTCTTCAAGGAGGTGGCCAAAAATCTCATTATGATGATGATATGTGGGCAGTCCTAGCTCACCTAGAGTGGGCTAAGAGACTAAGTAGAATCCTATTTGGGGTGTTTGATGGCTGCCAAAACTGATGGGAGAGTGGACTTTGCATAAATGGGTGGAATCTATGTGGGGGGAGGATCTATGAGGGATTTGCCTTGGATTTGGTTCTAAGTGGGTTTGAGCTGATTTTAGGCTGATCCAAGTAGGTTTGAGTTGATTTTAGGCTGATCCCAAGTGGGTTTGGGTTGGGTTTGATTAGCTCCCAAGATGCCATGGGTTGGTTTCAAAGGATTTGGCTCAATTTGGGTCATTTGGATCACATTGGGTAATGTTGGGTTAGGTTGATCAATTGGTCAAATTGGGTCCAACCAAGGCTTAGGCTAGGTTTAAACATTGATTTGAAGTATTTTGGGTATGATCAATTTGATTTAATTTGGCCTATAATTGATTTTGGCTCATTTGAAATCAAATGGGTTGATGACGATTTGTCCAAAATTTGCCAAATTGGCTTGGGTTATGGGTTTATTTATTTTTAATTGGCTAATCGAAGATGAATGTAGTCTTTGGTTTCCATTAATTTGGATTAAGGCCAAATTGACCCTTTAGGTCAATTTGGGCTAAGTGGGTCAATTGGGCTAGGTTGGGTCCAATTGATCAAATTGGAGCTTTGGTCAAGTTCAACAATGAATTTGAAATGAACTAAAGCCATTGGTTGCAATCAATTTGGTCTGGATCATGATTTGACCCAATTTATCCTATAGGGTAATTTGGGTCAACTTGGGTCAAAGGGCCAATTGGGTTTAGTGTGGCTCAATTGATGGTCAAGTCATGTTCAAACAATGATCATGGGTTGATGTGAATCAATGGTTTCAAACAATTTGGTGTATGGTGAGTTTTGGCTAGTTTTGGTTCATTTGGGCTAAGGGTTGACTTGGTCAAATGACCAAGTTGACTTGGTTTGACCCAATCCATGGCAATTGATCACTCTAGGGTGATTGTTGGTCATGATATATGGCTTGGATGGGCTTAGTTCAATCCAATTTGGGTTGGATTAGAACTTGGCTCAAAAGGGTCCTTTAGGTCACTTTGGGTCAAGTGAGCCTAGGTGGGTCAATTGGCTTTGTTTTGGCTTGATTTAAGTTTGGTTTGATTTATATTTTAGCCAAGGATTGAAATATAAATCCAACTACAATCAATTTGGAGTTCAATAGATTTTAGTTCACTTGAAAATTTCAAGCTAAAAGGGCTAGGTTGGGCTTGACTTGGGTAGATTTTAATTCTACTTGATAATTGTAGGTTTTATTTATATTTGGATAGATGATTGAAGGAATGATTGATTCAAGAGAAAATCCATTGATTTTGGCTTGATTTAGGTGGGTTTTGGTTAAATCCAAAGAATTGGCTTAAATGTCTTAAATTGGGTTTTGATTTGATTTTTGATTTAGTTTTGGCTATTTGAGTTTATATTTCATTTATATTTATAAATATAAATGAAGACATAAATGACTTATGAAAAAATCAGTTGAGTTTGGAGTGATTTGAAAGCAAATTTGACTAAGCTCATGGAGGTAGGTCAAAGGGCTTAGAACAAAATTGATTTAGTTTGATTTGGTTTTGATCATTGGAATGTTGGTTTCATTATATTTGTGAATAAAATGAATATATAAGTGATCTATAAATAAATTAATTGATTTTGACTTGATTTGGGTTGAGATTTGGCTAAGCTCATGGAAGTAGGTCCACATGGGTTAGCTTGGGATTTGATTAGATTTGGATTTAGTTCGATTTAGTTATGATCATTTGAGTTTATATTTCATTTATATTTTTGAATATAAATGAAGATATAAATGATTCATAAGGAGATCAATCAAGTTTGGATTGAATTGGGTCGAGATTTGGCTAAGTCCATGAAATTCAGTCATTAGGCTTAAGGAGGATTTGGGTGTTTAAATTTGATTTTGGGTTTCAATCAGCTGGAATTAATTTTGGACTTGGATTTGATAAATGATTGAGTTATTGAATTGATCTTGGATAAAATCAATTCAATTTGGATTGATTTGAATTTGGTTAAGGCTAAGTCCATAAGATAAAATCATAGAACATAGGAAAGATTTTGATTTTGGATTTGATCATGAGTTTCAATCATTTGGAAATGAGTTTGGACTTCAATTTGATAAATGATTGAGGGATTGAAATGATCTTGAAGAAAATAAATTGAATTTGGATTGATTTTAATTTGGTTGAGGCTAAATCCATAAGATAAAATCATAGGGCTTAGGAAGGATTTTGATTTTGGATTTGATCATGGGATTGATTGTGAATTTTGAAATTTTGATTTTGAATTTTGAATTTGAATTTAGAGTTTAATTTAAGAAGGAAATCATGGATTAAGTTTAGGCTATAGGGTATAAAAGTCTCCCTATGTCCCTAAGGCATAACCCACTCTTATGACTAGACATTCTAAGTCTTTAGGCTTAAGTTAAGTGTTCATCTAATCACTAGAAGTGACTTAAGACTAATGAGTTCTTAGTTTCTATAAGCATCCTAGATCTATGATGAGGAGATTGAGAACTCACTCTAAAAGTGAGGTCAACAAAAGGACCCTCAATAGGTGTGATGTAAATGACAAGGCACACTACGCATATTATCGTTGACTGAGACAATCAACAACGTCCGAAGGATTGTAAGCACTAAAGAAAATAATCTATACCTAAACTTGAGATATAGACAAAATCACGATCTTAGTGCAATGCAACTCAACTTATGGCAAGGGCATAAGAGAGGAAGGAGGGAACCACTGAGAGATCGGGTATATGAACCTTCCACTAGGGAAGCAGGTTTGAGGTATTCGTAGGGGATACGGGTTTGAATTGATCATGTGATTTGTGAAATGAAGATCCAATGGGGATTAGAATTTATAATATACCAAAGATCATCAGAATGGAGGTATGCCATTAACTTCCTCTCCAACCTTTCAATTTTGAAGCTTTGTAAAGAAAGTTTGATCTCAAGTGAGATCAAAATGTTTAGCGTAGTTAAATCTCATTCAATAATGGTTTTCTAATTGAAAATGTAAGGTTTCAACGGTTAGATCACCAGAAATCAAGTGAAATCGAACGATGACTCTTGGTTCTCATCATCGATGAAGGAGATGCATTCTCCACCATCCGTTTCTTTTAAAAGGAACAGATGGCTCTAATCTAGGCGGACATATATATTTAATCCCCTTAAGGAATCGTGAGATTGATCCGGACTGTCTGATCTTCGATCAGATGGCCTAGGATCATCCCGCATGGCGTCGTTTTGATGTTGATGCCACGCGGGATTCTGCATGGCCCACACGCACAATACCATGTGATGACAGCACCATAGTGGAGTGACGTCAGCCCACCGCCCCATAATGGTTAATCCTGCTTTAAAAAGTGATTAAACATTAATAAAAAAAATTTCAAAATTCATAGAAAAATAAATAAAAATTCAAAAAATGTAAACTTCAGCCCTATGGATTCATCTTGATGAGAGGAATCCATAAAAATTAAAATCCTCAATTAATTTTTGGGTATTTTAGCTTTAATTTGGGTTTAATTGAAATCAATTAAACCTTAATTAGTTTTACACCATTAATCTAATTAAAACAAAACTTTGGGGAAGTGAAATTGAGGTTAAAACATACCTGAGGAAAAGTTTTCATTATTTATTGTAATATAATTCATGAGAAATCGAATTTCAAATCCTAAACTTGAATTTTAATTAATTAAATTAATATTAAACAAATTAATTAATGAAAATTAATCAAATAATATTAAATCAACTTAATAAACTCTAATGCACATTAAACCACTGATAAAACTCATCTAAACTTAATAAATAACAAATTGGCTTAATTAAGTAATTAATTGAATTAAGTAATTCAAATAATTAGCTAGAATTTAATTAGATCATAATAAATCAACCAAATGTCCAAAAATTATGAATGAACCCTCATTGGAAACATCTTTCAAAGAGGAATCAATGAAAAATAAAACCCTCAAATAATTTGCATGAAATTAGGTTTAATTTAGGTTTTAATGAAATTATTAAAACTTTAATTACACCCTAATTATGAACTTAATCAAGTTAAACCTTTGGAAATATATAATTGGCATGCAACCCAACTTTCATAAAAATCTCAAACCTAATTGACCCTTAGGTTGGGAATTGTTGAATTTCTAAACCTTTAGGTCAAATAATGAATTAAGAAACTTCATTAATCCATTAAGTCACAAAACAAAATTGAAATAATCTTAATCAAATAGTAAAAATACTTAGGAAGGTTATCCAAACATCCTAAGGCAAAAAAAACTTAATCAAACATAAAGACTAATGAAATTAAATCTTAAGTTAATGAAATCATTAATGAAATCAAATATTAAAACTTAAATCACCTACACTTAATAAAATCATTAATCTCCAATTAGATTAATCAAAGAATGAACTCAAATCTTAGGCTAACATAAACTAAACCAAATGAAATCAACATAACTTAATTTAAAACACTAATATAAACCATATGGACTAATTCAAACAAAACTAAATGAAAAAAATGAAATAAATAAATTAAATGAAATGAACCAATTCAAATAAAACCAAATAAAATAATTCAAACCAAACAAAATTAAAAACTAAACCAAGAATAAAAATACAAATTAAATTCCAAAGAAATGAAACATCATTCCAAATTCAAATAAAATAAATGAAATTTGATGGTTTAATTAAGATACTTAAGGATCTTAATTAGACCTTTAGGATGGATTTTCATCTTAGGATGAAGATATCATTTCATTAGGAAGTTAGCATATTGAATTGTGTGAGTTTCATCCAAAAATGGAATCTATTCTATTCTTTGTTCTTGAAAACCTAAACATCACTTTAACCAAATAAAGTGGAAATAAAAAAAGAAAAATAAATGACTAAATTATTTGAATTAAAACCACCCAAAGGAAAAAATGTAAACAAACTCAAACTCAAATTAAAATTAAATTAAAGTGGACTAGAAAAATCTTGCTACATAAGCCTATCTGCTTCATACACAAGATCATTAGGTCACAGACCTTAGACTTAGGTTAGGTCATTATGTCATTCTTTATGATTCCTTATGATGTGTTTTGATATGATGTGTTTCACATGTCTTTGTGGTATACTATTTTAGACTACATATCTAGGATTGTTTTCCCGTTAGACTGGATGGTAGGATGTTCTTTCTAGATCTAACATTGTCTTTTACAAGGGACTATGCTAGAAAGGATTGCTATCATAATTAAATAAAAATGTTGTTTCTTGCAGGTATGCTTAAATCCTTAAGCATAGCCCATAAGATAACTGGGCTTAGCAAGTAACTAATGCTAAGCCCGTTTATTTGTGTAATATAACTGATGTGTGCTATTTGTATTTCCTAACATTTGTTTTTCAAGGCTTAGGAATTAATCTTGAAACCAAAATGTAAATTTGAGCTTAGAATTAGGATAGGATCTATGGGGTCTAGGATAGTAGTAGTTGATCCTACCAGAAGAGTAGTGGTCCCCTATGAAGCCCAATGGATGTCCCTAAGGAAGGAGACTATCCTGGAAAGAAGACCCATAGATCTAGACTTGTGGTTCTAGGCTGGGCTTTATAAAGGCAGAGCTTGGCTGTCCATTTGCCTTTTCTTCCAAGGTGTATAGTGTTAACCGACTGCATTGGCTTATTTTTGATAAATTTAAATTGGCTTGATTTATTTTGAGTGTGCAATAGAATTAATTTGCTTTTCTAATTTTCTTTCTATTTGTGATTTTTTGTGATTGAATGCCTGGATGATTAGGCTCATAAGAAAAATTAAATTTTATACCCAACTTAAATCTAAACAACTGAAACAAAATTAAAGAAAAATTAAAACCTCACATGAACTAAAGCTTTAGGCAAAACATAAAATAAACTAAAAATAGCTAGGTTTTGAAACCATGAAATCATATTGCTCCAATCCTTGAATTGGGCTACTTCTCCCATTACACATAGGGGGCATCTGATGTGTGATGATGAACACCTTCTTGGGGAAGCTTTCCTTCTATATTGATTTAGCCCATAACCATTTCTAATTGCATGGCATTAGGCATAAAAATGCATACCTAAGACCTTAAATAAATCTTGAATCAAAATATTTAAACATCTAAAAAAATGTGCATTAGTTAGATGTATTTCATACCCCACACGATTCTAGGGATTAAGAAGTGAGTATAGGTTCCTAGATTCCTTTCTTAAAATATAACAGCCAATCCATCTTGTATTCATAAAGCTTGGTGTCATGAATTTAAAATGCGCTTAGGTGGAGTTAGTTGGCAGCCCTCCCACTAGCCGGTTGTAATTCTGGAAGAGTGAGGGATAGGTTAATTTCTTCAAGTGAGAGGAGTTATCGATAATTTCCACAATAGAACTAGGTTGTGCATTTGATGTGTCAGAAGCATCTATAGACTAGGTTTTGAAGCATCCTTCTATGGAATAAGTCTTCAACCCTAGGTAGTCTTGTGCTTCTAGAATCTAAGTCTTAGACTTCTAAGAAAATGTTAACTCAAAATATAAAATACATTCCAAATTTTGAAGCCCAATTATAGAATAGTTGAAAGGCCTACTGGGCATCCCAATATCAATAGGAATTTCCTACTTCATCTTGTTTGGTCTCCAAAAGAAGTCTCTCTAATTTAAACTAATCCTAATTAAAATTTGAAAAATCAATCCTTTGAAGAACTAACATAGAAATATTTAGAAATAACAACTCGTTTCTTTAATCAAGAGTATTCTTAAAAAAGAAACCCTTCTTAAGATGTAATTAACTTTAGGGACTTGCCTCTATAGGGAACCATGAACCCAGTTTAAAATTAAACCTTGTCGTACCTTCCATGTAGTTCAGGGGAAAAATCTTTGGTACATGAAAGACCTGTTAGCCTTAGGAGTCTTTTATTAAATGGTTGAATTTATTATAAGAAAACATGTTTATCTTATGAGATAATATGTTTATTCTTTAATGAGGCATTTGATCATCCAAATAAATAAAAATTTTTATACACTATATGGCATCATAAATTTTCTCCACAGTAATGCCTTCAGAATGCTAGATTTTTTTTACATGTTTAGTGCAAGGCACTCTTCTCTGTTATTTCGGATCTAAGTTGAACAGAGGGACAATTTTGTTACATGTTGAAACTAAGTATGATGGTGGAACAGGTTCTAAAGAGTGGTACCTTGGTGCTTCAAAAACGGCTCTGTAGTGTTAAATAAAGTGTGAGAGACCAAAGGAGATGTCGTAGTGCCACGCAGTTAGCACCATGACACCAACATGCAGAGCGATAGGGTTATACTTTCCAAGTGCATGATGGGTTCGTGCCAAGGTCTGGTGCTCTGAGTTGGGAATACACTTTTTGTAGAGAAAGTTTTACAAAATCTAACTATTTTATGAAAATTTTGGCATAGTGACATTTTAGCAATGCTAGATTCTCATATTTCAATGTCATTATTCCAGATCAAAGATCAACGACATAGGTTTCTTTTCTTCTCACATAGGAACTAAGCTCAACGGTGGAGGTTCTTTGATAAAAACCATGCAAAAAGGAAGACTGGGTAAAAGAATTCAAGAAATATTATTACAGCTAATTTTTTACCTCAGTGGATGGGAGATGGCTTTCATAAAGGTGATAGTCAATCTTGCAGCAAATGCGGGCTCCCCGAAGAAAGAATCCACCAGAAAAACATAAGAAATAAAAGTAGAACTAAAGAGGGGAAGGAGAAGAGTTTTCCTCCCTTTTATGGAGTTCTTTTCACTAGAGGAGCAGTTATCAGCCTTATAACCATTCTACCTGTACCTCTGGACAAGTTGAGTTCATGGGGTAGGAATGACAATTTTTCTTGCTTCTTTAAATAATAGATCATGCTTGTAGTGTCTCAACATTGTCAGGCTAATGCCGCAATGCTAGGCTATTTACTTGTCAATCAAATAAATCAGTTAGCAGTTATAGCGCTTCGCCCTATAATAAAAAATTTCATTTTTTTTTGCATTTTTTGATGCAAACAGTACCATGCGATGACTGCTAGTGTCAAAAAGAAGAAGACATCCCATATACTTATATATATGCTGAATCAATTGGGATGACTCTAGGTATCATCCATAATGATGGAAAACCAAAGGAAGGGATCACACATTATGACGATGTAAACGTCAACTTCTATTGAGGAGGATACCTCCTTGCATAAGTCATATATGGTGTACTTATCATATTAATAGAAACATGTGAAGAAGTTCCTATCAATGAACTAGTACTTATGAAGTACCTATCATACCACATGGGTTTGCAAACTCAGTAAAAAAGGGGCATCTCTACATATATATGGCTAGTGCATTATCATCCCTCTCATATATTGCAAATTGATCCTCTACAATGTATATCTTATGACTCAAATAACTATAGAGTACCTCAAACTAATTATTTTATTGTATTTTAGCATCTACATGGCCAAATACAACATGAAACGAGTCCTCAGCATTCAAGATTAATTAACATTTTGAAGAAGACAAAAATAAATATAAGAAATAATATTTTTTTTCATTTTTTTAGGATAATTATGTTTCTAACCATTATTAGTTCATTTGCTAATCTAAAGTAATATGTGGTAGGAGATTTAGTGAGTGCTTGTAGTAGTTATAATGAAGCAACTCAGAAAATTTAATTTTATCTTTTGTAGAAGATTTAAATATTTAATAATAATGCTTTAGTGAAATGAAGCCATAGAAAAAGAAATAACAGAAAAGTAAAGAAATCAAACACAAAGATTTTTTCGTGGTTCGGCCAAACCCCAAAAACTAGCCTACGTCCCCGCCTAGCCACCCATGCTAGGAATTCACTAAACCAAAGTGAAAATTATAACAAATCTCTCGTACTCTCCTTCACGGGTAAGTACAACCCAACATATACTTTCCATAATGGGAAAGCATAACCAAACACGTACTTTCCTAAATGGGCAAGTACAACCCACAAGAAATCAAGACGAAGCAAAGAGAAAGATACTAGTATAACTCTGAATTTTAAAATGTTTTTCCACTCACAACCCAATCTATACTAAGAGTAAGGCAATTAAATATTACTGAAAAAAAGCTCACTTTAATTTTAAATGAAATTAAAACAAGATCTCCAATCAAATATTTAATGCAATAAATTAACTTGATGTTGCTTGAATGATCTTTAAAAGGTTTGAAATTATTTTCTTGAATGACTTTGAAATGTAAACTAAAATGCAATCACCAATAAGTTTACTTTGAATTCTTTTTTATACAAGCTAACTTTCATTCAATTGATAAATGTATTTATAATTTGAATAACTAAACAATCACTTGAATAAGGATTTCAATTATATCACATGAAAGCTATTACATAACATATGCATAAATAAATTGAATATAAGTAATCAATAAGCACAAAATAATTTATGCAAGATGTGATGTGGTCGATCAAATGGAAAAAGAAAGGTAATAAGATTTTAAGCACAATCAAATTTAAGCAACCTATATGAAACTTTAAGCAAAAGGGATAAACAATGGATATTCAAATGATTAAGCACATATGAAATGAATAACCTTTAAAAAGACTTTAGCCAAACAAGAAACACAAGGAATATTCATTGATTAAGCACAAAATAAATTTATTTCCTCATGTTAGCTTTTGGCCAAACAAGAAATCAAAAGATTATATCAAGAAGGTAAAGTCTACACAAATTGATCTTCTTATCTTTATTCTTGGTAAACAAAAATCTAAATATTATGTCATGAATAAACACAAGAAATTTTACATAACCTTGTAAAATTCAAAGCCAACAAGAAATAAATGAAGTTTAAGAACTTAGTACCTTAGAGAATAAACACCAAAGAGATGATGTTTTCAGCCAAGGGTGGAATGACACCAAACCTTTCCTTTTTTAAGTAAATCTTCAAGCTAAATAAATGTCCAAGGGAAAGGAAAGACTGATGAGGAATTCTTGTACTTCTATCACCAAAAATCTCCAAGAAATGATCTTGTAAGGATCGGCCAAGGGTGAGCAAGAGCGTAAGAGAGAGTTTTAAATTTTTTTGAAACTATTTTTAAGCTGAAACAAGGCTCCTAAATATATGAGGGAGTTTTCAATGGTTGGCCAAAAAGTGATCCAACAAAAGGAAAATTGATTTGGCTTCAATTTGAATTTCAAAATCAAAGGAGACGTTATCGACCAAAGAGATCTTCCATAGGCTCCTTTACAAATTTGTTCAAACCCAATATGGAATGTATGCTATGTGATTCATTGCCAAGGAAGGAGAATAAATCCCATATAAATTTTGGCAATGGGAGTTTAGGTATGATGGAGGAAGTTTTGAATAAAATAGATTCATTAAAATCCACTTCAAAGAATTAGGCCAATGAGGTTTCCTAAAATAGGAAATTCTTAAAATAATGCATGGATTAATTTTAAATCAAAGCTGATTGTATTCTATACTTATTGAATGTTTAAATAACATGTAAATCTAATAAATTTAAAGCATAGTGGCCGACCTCCCTTAAACTTTCCTAAAATAGGTCAAATTGGAAAAAAAGAAAGGAATTATTTTGAAAAGGAGGGCTAGTTTGAATTTAAATTTAATATAAATTATGATAAATCAATTACCCTCTAAATAATTATAATTAATCATGCTTGAGACGTTGAACATATTCTATAAAAAAAATTGATTTGACTTAGCAAGTACATATCATGCATAAGGGAGCTTGAATTAAAGAATAATTCAAAAATAATTCAAATTCAAAAATTCAAATAAATGAAATTTAAAATATGAAAAATAAAAAAAAATGATATGGAATTATTTTGAATGATATTAACACAATTTATTACACAAAAGGCATTAAAAATTCAGCCAAAAATAATGCTAAGATGAAAATGATAATAAAAGAGAGAAGAAAGAATAATAGGAGAGAGAATAGGAGGAAAAAGGATAATTTTGAAATAAATCAATTTTCATGCACTAAAATTTAAGAATAAAAATTATGAATGACATGGAAATGATTTAATGAGGTTAAAACATAATTTATTTGCTTTAACAAACATTTAATGGAACTTATATCATGCATTTAGTTCATGCTATCCAAAATGGATAACTTAATGAATAATTATAATAGTAAGATATAAAAATATATAAATAATTTTAGAATGATGAATCTAAAAATGAATGAATCACTTTTTTAATTTAGTGAGCTTTTCATTTGCCTTAATATAGCAATTCCTAGAAAAATTCCCACCCAATTCATGTCCAGTAGCTTTAGCAGTTTGATATAACTGAAGAACCACGAGCTGAAGAATTTTTTCTGCACACTTGAATTTAACTTATTTAGTAGCATTTGAACATGTGTTTGTTATTATCAAAATCAATCTCATATGAGATGGGGCTCATGAAGACAACATGTTGGACCACAAACGCATATTTATTTTCTCATAACTCAATATATCGATTATGGTATTCCATCCAATCAACATATGCCTTACCCTTCCCATCAACATGTATAAAACTAGTCTCCATTAGTTTGATGTTGATCCATTAAATTTCACTGAATTAGTGCTTAACTTGATTTGGTACATGTCATTCCATGTGATGCCAACAAATAAGTCATACACGAGACTCCTAAATCTCTTAAGTAGTAAGACACACATCATAAACACAAACCCAAATTTGGTGATACACATGGATCCCAAATAACCTATTTTTTGAGACAACTTTTTAGTTCTTATGATACAAGATATAAGAAATGTAGAAAGAAAATTTGTATTTAGAGCATACTTGACATTCTACTAATTTTAACTCATCCCTATAGGCTTTGTGTTCCTAGCTCTAATATTTTATATTCATTCCACCCACATAAATAAATAAATAAATCAAAAAATAAAAGTTTATCATTTATACTTGATTATAATAAAAAAATATATAAAATTTTATTATAATCAAGTATAAATGATAAATTTTATTTTTTTGATTAATTTATTTATTTATGTCAGTGGAATGAATATAAAATTTTAGAGCTAGGAATATCAAAGCCTATCGGGATGAGTTAGATGAATTAGTAGAATGCCAAGCTCTAAATAAAATTTCATCACTCAGGTAAAACACTTTTTCCAAATCTCCACCATCTTTCTATGAATGTTAAAGAGTTCATTCTTCATGAGGTAGATTGATATATATTCAACTAGATTTCTCTTAACATTATATTAGAGTTTATTTATATATGGGTCTTACTTTCTATAAATTCAAGCATTCATAGTTAATTACCCATCTTACCATAGTAAGAGAGCACTCTCGATTAAAGTTGAAAATAAACATATTTCAGATATGAATCGCTGTCTAATAGTATGATGTCGATGCTATCTAAGAGAAAAAGAAGTGTAGTCCCGATCAAGATCCCATTATTTCATTATCTCGGGACTGCTGGCTATTCTAGTCTATTGGCATTAGAGGGTTATTAGTAATAATGTTAATGGTGTCTAATTAGTAGTCATGGGTTGCCTCATTTCATATATCCTAAGTAAACCAGAGTTTTAATGTTTGTATTATGGTGCAGCTATTTATTGAATCAAGAGTAAACTTAATTTATAAGTTTATTCTAATAATTTAATAGGGTCTACATTACAGACATATGTAAGCTTGCATCCATTGTTAAGGCCAAGTAGTATTTTATGTTATACTTGCATTACAAGCATAGATTTGACTTATATGGATTTGAAAGCTATTAGATTAAACTTATATCTCTTTTGGAATGTCATAATTATAAAAGTTTGCATAGCGAATGAGTAGATTGGACATGCATCCCTTTGGAAGGTCAGGATGATTGGTGGTACTTGTATTGGAAATGCCAAGAAGGTTGGTAGTGCTTGTATTGCAAGCATTGGTAAGACTTACATCATTTTGAAAGTTGTTAGCTTGGTTACATCCCGTTGGAATTCTAAATATATTAGATGTTCATAAAGAGATTGAGAAGATGTTTGATTTCTACTCCTATGAGATGACGCCTCGGCCATGGAGAAGCAAGACCATAACACTAGAGTTTCACTACAATAACACTAGGAAGTTAGCACTTTGGTTGTTGGTGTTTAGCACTTCAGCACTGGGAAGTCGATGCCCTAGCATTAACATGCAAAAATATAGGTCTCAAAACCGAAGAGGGTAGTGCTAGTATTGTAAACCTACTGCCCCAACACTTAGGCACCATAAAGGATAGAAAAAAGTAATTTAACTAGTTGACTAGTGCCTAGGTGCTACCAAAGTAACACCGTAGTGCCAATTAAAAAGCTGTACAAAGGGCCAATAGGCTGATAGACAGATTAACAGAAAAGGACATAACTTTTGGCCAGCATCTTGGTGTTGTGTTAGAATGCCGAGGTGTTCCATCAATACCTGATACACTTTATGGATTCTATTAGTTACATAATTAATGGTAGTACATGTTCATAAATAATATTTTTGATGGGCATAGCAACCATCTTGACCAGCTGACTAGAACATGCAGTGTCACAATGCTGGTCTAACATCTTAGAAACCTAAAGGACCCTTTGAGCCCCTACTCATCGTAGCACTAGGTGTAGTCTATAAATATGACCCTTATATTGCTCATTTTTTTATCTATAGCCTTTATTCTTTTTTTTTTATATAGAAATTCCTACAACCTTTCTCTCTTAGCCTTTGCTCTGCTCTATGACACCATATTTTCCACTCAAGCAGATCTAGAAGGGCAAGAAGAGGGGGTCCTCGAGCAATGCTCACTGATTTATCAATGTAGATGAGGAGGAGAGGTACTAGTAGACTCTTATCAACAAGCACCTCATTCTAGAGAGGAGATTCTACAATCTAGGTGGGATTATGAAGAGGAGCATCAATATGTGAGGCTGGGAGATTCTCTCCTACGATAACATAGCTTATAGCATCCCTATGGTGTGGGAGTTCTTGGTCAATGTGAAGGAGCACCAACATAATAAAATGTTTGTAAGGGATAAATGGGTATGTTTTAATAGTACTGTCATTAATGCATATTATAATTTAAAATTTTTTTGTATATAATCAATATATTTTCTACTATAATAACCATCCTGATTTTAATTAAATTCTTAGTTATTTCATTGTTAGAAATTCAAATGTTCAATAGAAGTGGTAGAAGAAAAATATTATCAATTTCTTACCACTAGCCTTATAGTTGAGGGTAAAGCTTTGCATTATGTTATTTCAACCAAGTTGGTGCCCACTAGTAACATCAGTATGGTAACTAAGGATAGAGCCATTTCAATTTATGCAATTCAAATGAGTTTTACTATAGATGTAGGGAAGATTATATATAATTTGATTTGTAATATGCTTAGAAGTAGTACTACCATAGATTATGGTCATCCTTTTCTTATTTATTCATTGTGTGTTGCAGCTGGTGCATTGGGGGCACCAAATGAAGGGGTGCTTATACAAAGGGCTCCCCAAATTAAAGGAACCATTGAATTATTTGGACCAAGAATGAAAGTAGGAGAAAGCTCATGCGCTCCTTAGTCCAAGTCAAAATCCTCCAAGACTTTAAATTAGTAACTCCAAAAATTGGAAGAGAAGTCTCAAAATTAAGAAAAAGAGTTGGCGAAAGAAGCCAATGGCAACAAGAATTAGAAAAGAAATTCAATCACCATATGGGTCAGTAGCAGTAGTTATTTTCTTTCATGACTAAGTTCAACTCAACATTTGTTCAATTATTTGAAAATTGTAACTTTAATGCTAGCTTGAGTTGAGCTCCTTATCTTGTACTGCCTCATTATCACCCATATATTAGCAACCTATCAGAGCCAGAAGAAGAGGAGGAGGAGGAGGATGACTATGACTATTAGGATAGTTTTCCTCATTTTTGTTTTTATATTGTAGTTTCTTATCTATTATTTTATATATTTTTATAGTTTTATTTGACTCATTTATGAAATAAAATTTTATTTTGGCAATAAAATTTTTTATTTCATATTATTTGTTTGTCATTTTATGTATTGGTTGGCTATCCCCTAAACTTTATTGTAATTTAGATCTTTATTATAAGTTAAAAAGTAAATTGGATAAAAATTCTAACTTAAAAATGGTTATACTGAGAGTCAGTGCCTCTGCTCTGGAAAGTTAGTGCCTCAACACTAAATGGTTGGACTTGCACTTCAAATCAGAGAAAGTAATGCTTAGGCACAAAAGAAGTTGTATTGGTGTAAAGCCTCGATGCTTTCAAGATAGCACTATGGCAATGCAAGTGAGCATTTTGATTTTACAACCTGAAAAGTCAGCGCTTCGGTGCCATAAAGCAGTGCTACGGCATTGGTCATATCACCTTAGTGCTTTTTGAATAGATCAGTGGCATTGCAAATGAGCATTTTGATTTTATAAATCAAAACAATGCAATAATTTAATACCAAGGGTCTAAGTTCCCAAGAGGCATGCCTCGACATTAGGTATCAACATCTTGGCACTGGGTATTAGCACCTCGACATTGTGAGTCAGGAAACTCTTTTTTAAGGTAGGTTTTCTTATGCAATTTGATACTTTTCACAAAATTTTGGTAGTATAATGACTTTGCAATTCTAATATTTGAAAAAAAAAATTTGTGTAACACACTCTTCTCCCTTGTTCTAAATCCAAGATCATGGAGGGAGGATTTTCATCTCACACCAGAACCAAGTGCAATGATAGAGGCCTTCATATTTTAAAAATTGTGATTTAGTAGTTTAAATTTTAAGTTAATTTTAATTTTGACAGAGTTTTATCTTGGCAATGCCTAAGATTTTATAATTAATGTGATCACACTCTTCTCCCTTACTCCATATTGAAGATCGATAGAGGGAGGACTATCATCTCACACAAAATCCAAGATTAACGGTGGTGGTTTTCATAAATCTCCTATGGGGCAATGAATCAATTGCATACAACTTTAGTTTCATATTTTACTTGAAATCAGTGAGGGCTTGATTTTGGTCATTTCGTGCGAGAAAGAGACTCTTTGTGGGAGAGGAAGGTCCTGATAGTGACTGGAGGGATTGTAAAGTAGAGTGGAGTGAGTGTGCAGGGAGTGTGAGAGTGGCTAGAGAGTCAAGAGAATGAGAAGAGAGTGAAATGACCCCTTCCTTATTATAGGAATTGATTCATATCTGTGAGAGTTATGCATAATAAATAAATAAAGCAAAAAACAAAAAACAAAAAAATAATGATAATAATTTGAAAAAAAAATTGAAAAGAAAATAAATAATAAATAAAAAAATTCGTAGCTACTCTTGCTCTCCCCTTAGGCGATTACCACTGACGGGGTGTTGGTGGGAGTGGTTAAGGCTTCTAGATTATATAAACTTAGAGGGAGTGGTATCAGCACTTAAGTGCTAGGATTGCAGGGCCGTGGTGCTCCATGTTGGGATACTTTCATCTCTCTTTTTTGCTTGTAAATAAATTGCCCCCAAATGATGTGTGATATCGATTGGACATAATGTGCTCATTGCTTTCTCATTTGTATATTATATTTAGAAACATCAAAGAAAAAAGGCATAATATTCAAGAAGTCAATAATATATATTGTATAATAATAAAAAGATAATTGTTAAAGGAAATTTCAGCTACAAGTAATTAGTCTAAATTTCTCTGATACACACAAAAGTAGTATGGGCCTCATAATCCATAGTAATTTGTTTCTCTCGTGCATCATGGAGATGTTGAAAGGAGGCTTCTTAGTCATGGAGTATTGAAAATTGAACTTGCTCAAGCATAGATATCTGAGCATTCATCTATGAGCAATCTTCTTCTATATATGTAATAGCTTGTCTCACCATAAACCTCCTCTCCAATATATAATGTTTTCTCTATTGTAACTCTCTTATCAGTAGATATGTCAAGAAGATCGATCTGTGCTTTGGAGAGGTCTCTATGATATGATCTCAGGGATTTAAGGCTATGCTCGAGATCTTAGAAAACTAGAGAAGCTTGATGTGAAGTAGTGCTGAGCCAAGTCTCTACATCAATGAATCTGATAAAAGCTCATGATAAATAGTGAGCAATGAGAATAATCCAAACTTAATATCCTAGCATAGGGATTCCCATAGCTATAACTCTTTTGTTTTAGGTCTAAATTAGTAACACAATCTAGCAAAGAATTCACCTCTACCCAGAAGCTAGAAAGCTTAGGTAAAACTTTTAAGTCAACACCCAGAAGTAGGTGGCATAGTGATGTCACTATATGGCATAAGCTCTTTGAAGTGCTATAATATGATAATGTTGAAGGTCTACAATGTATCCTAGAGATGAAGCATAAATTTTCTTACCCAGATAAGCACTTATAAGCTATATTCCTTAAACTATAAGGGGGTAGCTATCTACATAGGAGTCAAGATTTACTAATGAATCATCCTTAGTTGCACTCACTATCACCCAAGTTGAGTTTGGTAAAAGTGACTCACAACTAGTCATCAAAGAATTAGATTCCTCTGTACATGGATCCTCTTCAATATGCATATGGTCATTATTGACAAGCTCAGTAGAATGAGAAACTAAGGAAGTCACACTAGTATCTATAGATAATACCAAAGTAAAATCTCTCTATCCACTCTAGTGATGGTTCAACCTCTACTAGTGTAGATAGAGAATAAGTAGATTCAGATGCTTCTGCTACTCCTAAATCTTAATTAGCTAGAAGAGTGTTGTTATCATCCTTATTAGCCTCTGTATGAGAAGGTGAAGGCTCTCGATGATGCTTTCAACTGTCTTCCTGTCTATCTGATGAATCTTTAAAAATATGAACCATGTGTCAAGGGTAATGCAAGTATCATGTCAGCTTAACTCTCTTGAGTCTATGACTGTATATGTGAAAGCCCAGCTCCAAAAAGGAAGAAAAATGATGAAAAACCCATAGCATCATAAGTGACTAACTCTTATATTAGCCTCTTGTGGGGCTATATAGAAACAAGAAAAGGAGAAAAGCTTAAGCCATACAAACTACTTCTAAACAAATGGACAATGATAACGTCTCCAAGGAATAAGTGTCTTATGTGTGAAGCATCTGTTGAAGTCCATATATGGGTGTAGCCTAAGTAAAGCTATACTGTCTACCAATTATATCAGGGTTATATCCCTCCAAAATCAAAGATTCATGATGATAATAATAAAGCCAAGCAAGTCCCAGTCCAATGAGATATTTTATAGTGCATTTATACCTTGGCTTTGATAATAATAAGGGTGTACTTCTATTAGTAAGAGAACTTATGAATCTCCTCTCTAGGTAGGCAAGCTACAAAAACATGATCTGTGAAAATTTTGAAAGTGATCCATCATACATGCTGGCATAAACATAAACATTTAAATCTAATCTTTGTCTAAGGCAATTGTAGTTTTACTCAGCTGCATAATCAAAGAAAAGCACTGCTCTCTGAAGTAGGGAGGTATCTTGGGATAGTTAAAACCTCTAAAAATATGAGCATGAACCCATTCATGTAGATAATGCTAAAAATCCTTTACATCATAATGATGTGAGTTGTTCATGGCACTCACTCTATCTAATGCATGTTACAGGTAGGCTAATGTTATAAGTCTTAGTGCAATTCTCTCACCATGAGCAAGCAAACTAGACATCAAGAGAGTAAAAGGATAGAAGAGTCTATTGCAACCAAGGAACATAATGTCACATAGCCATGTGGCAATGAAGGCCACTAAGGACAACTCTTCATCAATATATCGTGCTAGAACATGTTGATAATTGGCTCTACTTTCAAGCTCAAATCTAGTGCTGAAAGAATCCTTAGATGAATAAAATATATTATCAAAGGGATTATCCAAGTGCATAAACTGAGGAAAATATACTGTTGAATGAACAAAGCTCTCAGAACATATATCAAGATTAATAGTACCATGTCATTTATGGTCTGATCTCAGTTCTCTGAATAACCTTTGATAGTGAGCTAGAGCACGATGAAGGTTAGAAGAATGTCTATAACCTCTACTCTTTCATTGGCCAACTAACTGATGTTGAAAGAGCTCATGATCTAGAGGGATCCACTCCTCATAGGAAATTTCTAAAATAGAGAGGCCCACTATATCTTGTATATCTAGCAAAGTAACTGTCATCTCATGTGGACCAACCCAACAAGTATTGGTGGTTCTACCCCAATGCTGTAGTACTCTACAAATCCAAGTGAAGGGAACACAGTTATAGTCAAAGAGTGATGCATAAATTGCATGACATATCCTAGCTCTCTTGAGAATATTGCCATGCTTCTGTAAATAATGGAGGGCCCAAATTATGTAGTCACTGACAATTGACAAAAACATGTCCAATACTGAATTTTGGTCACAATCTTTCACCTCACGATGTAATATGCGATATCCAAAAAGCTGGATTGTACCTGCAAAAGGAGCATCATATTCAACTAGATAAAGTATATATTGATCCCCAAAACTAAGATGATCTATATCATCTATAACTTGCTCTAGAGAAATATCATGATTGTGTCTCAGCTTTAAATTAATCACCTAGTCAAAAGATCACACTTTGATGGAAGCTATGAAATAAAGAGTAGAATGCAAGATGATCGGGCAAATGAGTCCTTATAAATGTCTTTATCGATTAACATATCTTGATGGCATGATAAATGATCCTATTATCTGGCTGTATAATGTAGATCATAAGCTTTAATTGTGGCCCATATCTACTACTCAGTGGGCTTAATAGGAGGCATATCATCTGGCCTTTGTAAATAAACATTATAGAAAATCTAAAAAAGAGAAGCATATAAATTTTATCGACATCATAAAAGTGGTAATAATATCTGAATCTGTAAGTAAGCTATGCTTGTGGGTTTTTATTCAATCTTATCAAAACTTTAAAGAGTTTAGACTTATGTTTAGATTCAATTCCTTTTAGACCTGACAAATGCAGATTTTGGATTTAGATTCATTTCTCTTTGAACATATTGAATCTAAAATTATGTTTAGACTTGACCCTTTTGTATAAGATGGATCTAAATTTTTAGGTTTAAATTCAGTCCCTTTGAACATATTAATTCTAAATTTAGGTGTAGATCTGACCCCTTTAGACATGATGGATCTAAATTTAGTTTTAGAACTGGTCCTTTTGAACATGATGGATATAAATTTTAGGTTTAAATCTAGTCCCTTTGAATATGATGGATATAAATTTGAGTTTAGATCTGGTCTTTTTAGACATGATGAGTCTAAATTTTTGGGTTTAGACCTGATCCCTTTAAACATTATGGATCTAAATTTTAGGTTTAGATCGAGTCATTTTAAGAGATATTGAATCTAAGTTTAGATTTTTCTTTTGATTGGATGAAGCTTCTCTTTGAAGGAGAATTTTACTTGTGTTACAAGAAATATAAAATTTCCCCTTATTAATAGAGGATTATTCTTTTGGGATGACGATATTCTTCTCGAATTAAAATTTTGATAATACTTTTAATAGTTATGCATAATATCATTTAAGATATTATCTATTTTTAGGAGTATGCCTTTTGTATCAATAAGCTAATAAACACCCCCTTCAAATAATTTTTTTGATAATGTAAGGACCTTCCTAATTTGAGCCAAACTATTCACCAACTAGGTAATAAAAAATGATAGGCTCTCTACATGCCAATACTAATTCACCCATTCTGAAGCTTCTTGGGTGAAGCATATAATTATGAGCTCAAATCATCATTTCTCTATACATTTCTAGATTATATTGAGCTTGGAGCCAAACTTCATCTAGAGCTACAAGTTCTTTGAGTTATTTGAACTTTTTCTTCCATTGTGAGTCCATTTTGGACTATAATATGAAGCGAAGGTAATTCTATTTCTATAGGAAGTATGGCTTCTACCCCAAAAACTAACGAGTATGGTGTTGCATGTATCTTAGTTTTGTATATAATGTGGTATGCCCACAAGGCTTCTGTTAATTTATCATACCATTCCCTTTTATTCATAGAAATAATTTTCTTAAAGAGTTTGACTAATATTTCATTGAATGATTCTACAAGTCAACTAGCTCTTAGATTATATATCCAAGAATATTGACAATATATCTTGTATTTCTTAATATAATAATTGATTATCACTTTCTTGAAGATTGTGACATTGCTAGATATAATTTTTCAAGGTACTCTGAACTAGTAGACAATGTGATCTTGAAAGAATTTCACTTTATTGTCTGCTTTAACTTCTTTTAAAGGAATTGCTTCTACTCATTTTGAGAAATAAGCAATGGCAGCCAAAATGAAATAATCTCTTCTAGATGATGGAGGGCCTATTGGACCAAATTTATTAGTTCCTTAACTTTTAAATGGCTAACATACCACTATTGGATGAAAGGCATTAGGTGGTCTATGTAACATATCTACATGTATTTAACATTGATGATATCCTTTAGCATGTTCAATGTTATCCTGAACCATGCTAAGCCAGTCATATCCCATTCATTTGGTTTTAGTTTTCATCTTAGAACTATATTGATGTGCATTGCACAACTCTTCATGAACTTCAACCATTACTATCTTGGCTTCTTATGGACCTACTCAAACACATTTGATTAAATGAGCGATGATATAATGTGTCATTCACAATAGCATATCGTAGCACTCATTATAAAATTTGATGAGCTTTTGACTTATCTTTTGATAATCCACCACCTTTAAGATAAGTAGTGAATGTCTCTCGCTAATCATCTTCTTCAATTATTATTAAAATATGTTGATTTTTTTTAACTTTAAAAGCTCGAAGAAGGGTTGGCGCTAGTGCTAACCTGCTTTAGATTATTATTATAATTGGTTCTCCTTGAGGGTCAATAATTTCTTTAGCTAATTTAGCTAATGTGTCAGCCTTGTCGTTTCCCATATGTGACACCCATGTAATTATTACTTTAGGGATTTATTTTAAGAGCTCTAGGATGTGCTTACGATAAATCACTAATTCATGCATATTTATATTTAAAGTATCTATTATTTATTACATTATGAGTTGAGAATCTCCATAAATATAAAGCTTCTTAGTTTTTATATTAACTGCTAGTTTTAGGCCCACAATTATTGCTTCATATTCAGCTACATTATTAATTCGAGGATCAATTATGCTATACGAATATTGCATTATACCACCTTGCGGTGTCACAAATATTATACCAATTCTAACTTGTACTACAAGTAATCCTGGTGGTTTGGCTAGCTTTATTGACAAAGCTCCATTAAAGTAAATATCCCATTTTGATGATTGTTAAGCTTCTTCTACTTTGAATATTTTCTCATCAGATAATTCATCATTGAGTAGAGAATCTATTGGTAAAGGATGAGTGGCTCGAAAGTTAGCTATAGTTTGCCCTTTTATCGCTATTTGAGGGACATATGTTATGTCAAATTAGAGCAATAAGATCACCCATTTTACGAAGCGACTTGTTATAGTAGGCCTAGTCATCAACATTTTAAGAGGATCAATATTGGATATCAAAGTTATCTTGTGTGATAACATGTAGTGATGTAATTTTTGAGATGCAAATATCAATGCTAAACATTACTTCTCAATAGGAGAGTATCTTATTTCAGCTCCTATTAAATGTCAACTTATATAATAGATGGAATTTTACTTTCCTTCTTCATTATTTTGAGCTAATAGAGCTCTAAGTGATTCCTCTAAGGCTGTTATATATAATATCAATGGTATTTCTATTATTGGTGCTGCTAATACTGAGGGATGTAAAAAATATTATTTTAGGCTGTCAAAAACCTCTTGACAAGCATCATCCCATATAAAGGGAGCATTCTTTTTCATTGATCAAGCAAAAGGTTCACTTCTCCCCGAGAGATTAGAAATGAACTTCCTGATATATGCCAACTTGCCTTATACTGAACATAATTCTTCAAGGTCATAAGTGATGACATTTTTATTATTTCTTTAATTTTAAATAGATCAATTTCAATTCTTCTATGGCATATACTAAAACATAAAAATTTTCCAGAAGTAATGTTAAAAGCATATTTTAAAGGAATCATTTTTAAGTCAAAACTTTGAATTCTATCAAGTACAACTCTTAAATGACTTATGTACCCATTTTGAGCTCTAGTTTTGATAACCAAATCATCGACGTAGTGTTCTCCATACTTATGTATCAAATCATCAAAGATGTAAGTCATTTCTCTTTGGTATGTAGCACCTATATTTTCAAACCAAATGACATCACTTTATAGGAATAAATGTTGATCGGTGTACATAATGATGTATATTTTTCATCCTCCAAAGCCATCTTAATTTGATTGTACCCTCATGAACCATCCATGAAGGAGAACATATCATAGTTTGATGTGTTGTCTACCATGAGTTATGCATTGGGTAATGAAAGTTATCTTTTGAGCATGCTTTATTTAAATCTTTGAAGTTGATGCGAACATGGTTTTGCCCATTCTTATTCTTATTGGGATAAAGTTGGCAATCTAGCAGCATATTTCACTTCCTAGATAAACCCAACTTCCATAAGCTTTTTGGTTTAACAATTACTTTCTTTTCAATTTTCAATCACATTCTCCTTGATGTTTTTTTACATGCAATACATCTGGTTTAATGGAAAGTTTATGTACAACTATGTATGATGATAAACCCAGAATTTCACTATAATTCTATACAAAATAGTCTTTATGTTCATAGAGCAGTGCTTTTAATTCCTGCAATTTTTCTTATGTGAGGTTTGCACATACAAGGTCGGCTTATGCTCCTCTTCAATACCCCAATTAATTTCTCAAAGTTCATCAACAATGGCTTAATTTCCTTCTGCAAATGCATTTGGGGCCTCTTTGAGGTCAATTATCAATTCATCTTCAAGTATTTTCTCATTTTCAAGTGAAACATCCCTTTATCTTCAAAATACACTTCTTCTTTTTTAGATACAACTTAATAATAGCTCATTGGTGGAAATGCCCAAGAAATATATCCCACCATATGGTGAACTTTTCATATCCTATAGAAATCTAGACATTATCCCTTCACCAAGCTTCTTAAACACAGAAGCTTGTTTACTTGGTTGTATAAGTCGAACATTATTCTTAACCAACTTTTTTAGAGCTGTTGAAAAGTATTGAGGAGTAATTATTGAAATGCCTTCTTCCTCAAAATTATCTTATTCAAATAATATTTGTGTGGGATTTTCACCTCACTCTTCTATTTTGTAGAGAAGGATGCCACATTTTTCATAAGCTCTTCTAGGAGGGACATAAAAAATTTTCAACCATAATATTTTCTCTTTTCTTGAAGCTTTATATGTGCCCTTGGCATTATAGTTACTTTTATAGCCTTCTTGAAAATTTGAGATTCAAGTACCCTTGTTAGAGAAACATGGGTTTTCTCTATTTATTTTGTTATATCACTAGCACTACCTCCTTCTTTCCTTTGGCTAGCTGAGGCTTTCTTTGGTTGATAAAGTAACAACTCTTCTTCATCATCCTTAATATCATTACTAAGATGGAGAATTATTTTTGGTTGTTTTTATTCATTAATGCTTTAACCCTTTGAATCATCACTTCTCAGCATGATAGGTGGAGTCACTTGCTTTTGGGCATTAACTTCTCTTATTTCTTTAGGAGTAAAGTATTTTGCATCATAGATCATGATTTCATGTATCAAGCTGGGATTCATATCACCATCAACTCAGCACTCATCACCATTTTGAATGTATTTCATCTATGGTGTATTCATGAATCCATGACCTACCAACGAGTGCTTTATATAAAATAGTAAGTTTAATCATAAATAGTTTAGCTTATGTATATAGTTTCCTAAAGTGTATATTCAAAATAAGAGATCCTAAGATATGTTGTCCTTGTTCATGGAATCTTTATAGAAATACTATACTTTTATCTAGATAATGGCCATCCAAACCTAATGTTTTGAATGTCCTAGGTATTAAGAGATTGATCGAAGCACATGAGTCGATCAATATTCTTTTTATATGGGTGGAATTACTTTCAGTTTTTACAAGATTAGGTTCAAACATCCCTAATAATAGTTCATTATCACTGAATGTGATGGTTGCTGACTTTTAAGAGTTTAAGTCTTCTTTCATCATCTCTTAAGTAAAGAAAATTTCATATTATTCTAAATTTTGCAAGGCTTTAATAAATATCTCACATGTGTCTTTAGATAACATGGTGCATTGTAGATATTTAATAAAGCTGATAATTTGCATAAATTGGCCAGAACATTAAAGTCCACTCCCATTTTGGTGGTCTTTTGAGGTTTAGCTAGTTGTAGGGTAAGGCATATTCATTAATTTAAATTTTTTTTTTGCCTCTATCACTAGTTTTCCTTTATGGTGGAGAAATTTGCTTTCCACTTTGTCATTAGATTTGAATTACTTCTTCTATAATATCTTCTTTATTAGAGGAAGTTTTTGAATTCTATGCTTCTTTAGAATTTTCAGAGCTTTCAAAACTCTAAGAATTGATGCCTAGTTTAGGGCATAACTTCTTTGAGCTTGATTTAACCTTTCTTTTGATAGAATTTTCTTTGGGAAAGAATAGGTCTTCCTTAGAGTCAGTTGATGTTGCAATCACATAGTATATCTCTCTTAGGATTTGAAATTTAGAAGTTTCATGTATGCTTATAACTCGTCACATTTCTTTTGAAACTTTTTCTTTAGGACTTTTTCATGTGAAGTTGTATATGGAGCATTTATTCTTCCAACTTAATTGGTCTTCATAGAGGTTGTTCATACTCCTCCAAAGAGTTTATCATCTTTCGTGTTTCAAATTTTTGCTTTCAAGGTTTCACCCTTTTTCTTGATTATGAGGTTTTGATGAAGAAGCCTGATTGATTTTTGTATGCTTCTTTGTATTATATAAAAATTATCCCTTGTTGGGCAAGAGTGTTCATGGATCAATTTCAAGTTTCCAAGAGTTCTTCCAATGAATGCCTTCTATGGATATAAAGATGTTGATCATTCATTTAGTCTTCTTTTAGATGAAGGCCTCCCAACCACTTTCTTCTTGTGCTTGTGGAACTTTGCCTTTACCATTATTTATATTTTGAGCTCTAATTAGCACAATATCTTTGTGTTTTGTATTTTGATTCAAGGGTTTTGTGATAACATTTAAATTATCCTTTTTAGGATGTACCAATATGCTATCATATAGGAAGAGGTCCCCATTTCAATAGTTCCTCTCTACACAATCTTTGAAGATGAAATAATCTTCAATTGGGTGGCTTATGAATTTGTGGTATGGGTAGTAGTTGGGATTATCAACTTTATTTGCCCAGTCAGATCTACGTGGCTCTGGAAATTATAATCCCAACTTTAGGGCATGCTTAAAAATTTTAGCAGTACATTCTCTTTTGAATAAAGATTGGTTGTTCATCATTTTCTCTTGGAGAGTAAGACCTTTTTTCTTATCTTCCATTGGCTTTGCAGCTTGTCATGAAGTCGTTCCACATCTTTTTTTTTTTTTTTTTACTATACATGTGATTGTTGTATTCATATCATTTTTCTTTAAATCATATGATTTGGGTTGCTTTACTTCTTGGAAGAATTATTATTATAAGTCATATTAAGGCATTTAGTCTCTCTAACTTGGCTACACGATCCAGTAGTTCATGAAATGTATTAATCATTGCCATGCCTAGATATGGGGCATTCTAATCATCAATGTTCCCAATTAGGAGTTCAATTGGATGCTTTTTGTGAGTCATTGGTCACATTTCCCACTCATATTTCTCCATCTCCTATTATATTTAGTGACACTCTTATCATTTCTTCACTTTTCTAAGGCTAGATCTATAATTATCTCTTGTAAATCTCTTAATGAAGAGGATTTCTAATTTGGTAAAAGTTTTTACTGAGTCATTGGGTAACTCAGTATACCATTCAAAGGCTATATTGGTCAGACTACTAATGAATTATTGAAGTAGTAAGGCATAATTTTCTCTGACATTCCTACAAGTAGCTTTGAACTAGGCTAGGTGCTACCATGAATTTTCTATGCTTGAAAATGTGTAAAACTTTTGCACCACATATCCTTTGGTGTATTGTATTTGGTCATACTCAGTTGGGTATAGTCAACCTTTTACAATTAGGTTATCAATAGTCTTTGAAATAATAACTTCTTTGAATTTTTGGCTTATGAGATCCTCTACCTACGATTTTGCAATGAAATTAGCCTCTTATTGAGCACTCAGCATAACTTCTCCTTGAGGTTCTTATCTTTTTGTCAAAGCTATTATCAAGTTCAATGAAACATTTTGCATAGCTCTAGTTTTATCTGTTGGATTGATCATCTCTGGAGTATTTTTTAAAAGTATTTACTGCATTACGGTTGCTATTAAATTAAGCCGACCAAATAGGTCTTTTATTAGCCCATTCATCTCATTAAGATTATTGAGTTTGCTGATTTCTTGGTCTCTTCTTTAGAGTTGAGAATCCATCTGTCATTGTAACTTTGTTACAACATCTATTAATTCTTTAGTTTTTTAAATTTCTACTCAAGTTTTGCCTTTGTGCATTTGGTGACATGGCTCCTGATGTTGTTCCTCACTTTGTTGTTTAGGTACTACATTCCTATTTCATAAACATGTATCAACCATGAAAACAATCCCAACTTCCATATAATTAATATTTTCATTATTTTATAAAATAGAAGCTTGTTATTCTTCATTAATCAAAAAGTCATCATCTTCCAAAAATGGCTGATTGTTTGCATCATCAGCCATTGGCTGACTATTTTTTCTTCAGTGCTTCCAATTGATCATAAGTGATTCCAGAAAGACTTGTTTATTCCAGAGGAGGAGAGCTATTTCTTGTAAAATGGGTTGCATGTGTTTATTCCAGAAAGACTACTTTATAGACCATTTAGATTTATTTCTCTTGACTCATCTAAGAAACTCAAAATTATTATTGATGCATATGTTCACTTCCATTGGGGGTTCGCATATTGTTTAGCATATACAAGTAGTCCATCGGCTCTACCACAGGCGTTGTATTTTTTTTGTAGCTCTTCTGGATATTTTGATGCCCAAAGAAGATGCTTCATGATCATTACTAGCAGGAGCAAAGGCAGCACCTTGTGGAATGGTAGGCTCCTCTGATGAATTGTTAACTAGATTGATGACAATAAATTTTAGTTTAGGCTCTATGAAAATCTTCTCCTTAGCAGGCATTATCGAAACTAACTTTGACAACCTATCAAAAATAGAACTCCTTTTTGAGGTTGAGTTTATTCCTTGATTGAGTAAGGCTTTAGCATTCAACTACTTAGGTTCATTAGGAATGATTACATTCAATCTCTTTCTTTTGCATGACAACTTTTTGAATGCATTTAGCATTTTGATGCTCTCAATGATGGGATTTCCAACTTGCAGGTTATTAGTCATAAATTTAGCAGGCATAAACTATAGGACTTTAGAAACTATTCCAAACTGGACAGTGGCCCCAGTAGAATGAACATTAATAACGGCCTGAGGGAATCAAATAGTAGATCCCTTGCCTAACTTAACAGTCATCAAATTCATCATATTTGACATATAAAGTTTTCCTACCTAATCACAATTTTGAAGTTAGGTTCTATTAAATTTCAGGAACATAAACTGTTGAAAATAAAATAGCCAGATAAATTTGCTAATCTACGATGACACCGCATATTTTAATTTTTCTAACCAAAGATAGAGAGAGAAGTAACCCTAATAAAGTCCCCAAAAATTTTATAGCTAAGGAAAAATACCTTGCAAATCTCCACCATCTTTCTATAAATGTTAGGGAGTTCATTCATCATGAGGAAAATAGATATATATTCAATCAAATTTCCCCTAATACTATATTAAGGTTTATTTAGATCTAGGTACTACTTTTTATAAATGCAATCATTCTTAGTTAATTGCCTCTTTTAACGTAGTAAGAGAGCACTCTTGATTAAGGTTGAAAATAAACATATCTCTCATATGAATTTATGTTTAGTAGTGTGGTGTGGATGACTGTCTGAAGGCAAAAAGAAGGTAGTCTGATCAAGGTCCCATGGTTTCGTCATCCCAAGACTACTATTATTCCAACCTATCAACATCAAAGGGCTAATAGTCATAATGTCCAAGGAGTCTAATTAGCAATCAATGGTTACCTCATTTCAGATATCCCGAGTAGACTAGAGTTTTAGCATTTAAGTTTATCTTAGTAATTCAATAGGTCTTGTATTGCAGACATATGTAGGATTACATCCATTATCAAGACTAGGTAGGATTTTATGTTGTGATGCTTAGATTGCAAGCATAGATTAGACTTATATCGACTAGGTGGTCATTAGATTAGACTTACATCCCTTTTGGAATGCCATGATTATAGGAGTTTGCATAGAGAATGAATAAGTTGGACTTATATTTATTAAAAAGTCATTAGATTAGACTTACATATATTAAAATGTTTTTAGATTGGACTTACATCCCTTTTGGAATGCCAGGAAGATTGGTGGCGCTTGTACTACAAGAATTGGTCAAATTTACATATATTAGAAAGCCATTAGATTGGATTTACAATGCTTCAAAATGCCAAGTCAGATAGTGGTGCTTGTATTGCGAGCATTGGTCATACTTACATCTATTAGAAAGTATTAGATTAGACTTACATCCTTTTAGAATGCTAGGTAGGATGGTGGTGCTTATATTACAAGCATTGGTCGACTTACAACTATTAGAAAATCATTAGATTGAACTTACATCCCTTTGGAATACTAGATAGATTAGATGTTCGCAAAGTGAATGAAAATATATTTGATTTTTATTCCTAAGAAATGGCACCTCGGCACCAAAGAAGTAGTGCCACAGTGCAAGAGTTTCACTACCATGATGCCAGAAAGTTTGTTTCTTGGTGCCTGGTGTTCAGTGCCTTGATGCTGGGAAGTCAGCACCCCAACACCAACAAGAAAAAATATAGGTCTTAAAACCAAAAAGGATAGTGCTTAAGCGTTATAAGCCAAGTACCATAGTGCTTAGGCACCATAAAGAATAACCAAAAGCAGGTTGACTGGTTAACTACTGCCTAAGAACTGCTAAAGTACTTTCATGTGGCCAGTTAAAAGCCATTCAAAGGGTTGATAGGCATGGTATATGCATTTAATAGAAAAGGATAGAACTTTAAACCAATGTCTCGATATTATATTAGAGAGCCAAGGTGCTCCAACAATACCTGATGTGCTTTACATATTCTGTTAGTTACATAATTAATGGTGATAAGTGTTTATAAATGAACTTTTTCATGAGCACAATAATTGTCTTGACTAGCACCTATGCCACATGTGGAGCACCATGACATTAGTCCTGTGTCTTAGAAATCAAAAGGCTAGCAAGGGAGGTGCTATGGTGTTGGGTCTAGTCTATAAATAAGACCCTTGGGCTGTTCATTTTTCATTCTAAAGCCTTTGTTCTTTCTTTTAGAACTTCTTACAACCTTTCTTTTTTAGCCTTCATTCAACTCTAGAATAGCAAATTTGCCACTCAAGCATGTCCAGAAGGGTAAGAAGAGGGTGTCCTCGAGCAATGCCCACCAATTTGTCAATGTAGATGCGGAGGAGAGGTACTAGTATGCTCTTACCAACAAGCACCTCATTCCTTTCATAATTTGGAAGGGAGCATGAAGAAGATCATCAATAAGCAAGGCTAGGAGCTTCTTTCCTATGATAACATAGATTACATTGTCCCTATTCTGCGAAAGTTCTTCACCAACATGAAGGAGCACCAAGATAACAAATTGTTTGTAAGGGGAAAAACATTTTGATAGTGCCATTAATGTATATTAAAATTTATAAAATTTTATATATTATTAATATATTTCCTACTATAATAATCATTCTAATTTTGAAGAAATTCTTAGTTTTACCACTATTATAAATTCAAATGTTTAGCAAAAATGGTGGGAGAAAAAATTATCAATTTTTTTTATCGCGATCTTATAGTCGAGGCTAAAGCTTAGCATTATATTTTTTCTGCTAAGTTGATGCCCACTAGTAACATTAGTATGGTAACTAAGGATAGAGTCATTTTGAATTATCCGATTCAAAAGGGCTTTACTATAGATGTAGGAAAGAATATATATAATTTGATTTGTAATATACTATGGTGTTTTAATTTAGACCCGTAAGGATACCACACAGATCTTAGGGGGTACTTACTGAAGTAATCGAGTGTGATATTAAGGTATAATGTACTATTTCGGGAGATAGAAACATCACCTCATAATGGACCTAATCACCTAATAAAGACTCCTAAGATAGATGGGTCTACATATGTACTAGAGATCTTTCCCCCCACTTTACATAGAGAAGAAAATGTAAGGTTTATTTTATGTCAGGTTCTTTAGTTCCCTATGGAAGTAAGCTTCCATAGTTAATTACATCTCAAAAAATGAGAATTTTCTAAGAATACTCTTGATTAAAGTAGTGAATGAATATCTACAAAGATTTCAAAGATAGATTATGAAAGGAATGGGTACTTTTGAAAATCAAGTGGGAAGATTCAAGTAAGAAGACTTATTTATCGATTCCAAAGGAGATTAGGTAGGAATCACTCACGATACTAGGAAGCCTAGTAAGTGCTTCAGTCTACCCTATAATGAGGCTTTACATTTTTGAAATAGAAATTTTATCTCAGTTTAAATTTCAATTTCATTAGAATACTAAGGCTTATAGTCCAACAACACAAGAATATTGGAAATACCTAAGAGGGGAGGATTTATGCTCATAGCCCAAATGAAATAAGTAACATCAGAACCAAAATCTAAAATACCTTAGCACAAGCTAAAAGCTTGACCTAAGTCTAATCGAGAAAATGGAACATAATGGTTTACCTCCACTTGAGAGAATAGACACATCCCAACTCTTCTGGACTTATGACAACATAGAGTGGCCACCAGCTAACACCTCATATGCTTTAAAACCATGTAGACTAGTCTTATGTAGATGCAAGATAGCTAGGCTATTATTTAATTAGGAAAGGAGCTACAATCCTAAACTCACTCCCTAAGAGACTAGAATATGATTAGTATGAAAACATGACTTAGACTAATGCCAAAATTTATAACTTTTTAAACCTTTTTGACACAATCATTTTGGACCAAGGCTTGGGAAAATTATGCCTATATGTATGATGAAATTAAGTCATGGGCTAAATCAATTAGAGGAGGTGTTCTCCAATACAAGGAATTGCCTTCAAAGGTCAACCATATCCCTTATTGTGCAAGAGTGGAGACCCTCTCTATTCAAGAGTGACATAATATCAAATGCATGGTGTGATAACATACAACATTCAGCTAAGAGATTTTTAAATATTTTAATTATCATAATTAAGAGCCTAAACTTTAAAATGAGGTTATGAATTGAACTAAAATTTAGTTATGAGTTTTTAGTGATGGTAAAAAATTTAATTTTATCCTAAAGAGTCTATCGCATCCATGACATAAAAAGCATGCTATTTCTATTGCACAATCTAAACATAATAATTAAACATATGAATTTCATAAAAGAATAAGAGGCTAGTGTGGCCAGGTATTGTCGTAGCCCCCAAAAATGAAAATAAATTGAGTAGCCAAGCTACCCATATATAAGCCAGATTACAATTAAAAATAAATGCTATGTGGGGTTTTCCTTCAATCTCTTGTCCTTCATTCCTTCTTTTGGATTAATTTTCTCCAAGCTTCATAGGGCCTCCTAGGTCTTTGCCTTCTAGCCACTACTCATCATAAACCCCATAGTAATAATTCTAATCCTATTACAAAAATTGTATATTTATAACAAAATGAAATCTAACTACACTTACAAAATATATGTTAGTTAAATAAGCATACAAGCTGAGAAATTATATTTCACATATTTGAACTTAGCACTTTGCACTTTGGTAGCCAAGCCCACCTATCCTAATTGGATTATGCTTATGGGGCATTAGTAGCACCTGCCAAGAAGAACATTTATATTCACTTATTATTACAATGGCCCCTTTAGCACAATCCCCTTTAGAAGACACCATTAGGCTATTAGCAACCTAACAACCAGTCTATGCACAAACAATCCTAACATCTAGTCTAAAATATTACATCATAAAATAAAATACAATGCCATGACATACATCGGCCTAACCTAAGACTAGACTTTGTCTTGACTAAGCTTTAAGAGCATGATTATCTAAAGTTTAGGATTTTTTATGTTAAACATTAAGGGAGGTTTTACCTCAAATCTTGAGACAAATTGATTAATTTTAACTTACACTTTCATGTTTCACTTAATGTCTACTCAATATCTAATTATTATGAAGAGAAGAAATGGGTTTGACCCCCTTCATCCCTACCCTAAGTTGTTTTATAATGGTGTGTTATTATGACTTTGCTTTCTTTAGTGAATCATCTATAAACATTTTATTAAACCTAAGTTTGGGTTAGTCTTAAAGAGTCTTATTCAAACATAAAAGGCATCTTATGATTAATAAGATTGAATAATTATTACATGAATAACATTCCACTATATCTTTCCACCATCAGTAGCATACACACTACTTTATTTTTATTGCTCATAATATTTGGTTTAATATATATATATATATATATATATATATATATATATATATATATATGTACAAGAAAATTTATATTTATATTTTTGCATACTTGATAATAATTAATGCATGAATTTAGTAGAAAAGAAAGATTCCATTCTATAGTTAAGCATATGTAGACATGTATTACAAATTTATGCAAGTATGTGCAATTATTAAATTAGGAAAGTGAGATAATCTAAGACCTCCTTGAGGCTACTTAACACCTCGTATTCTGGGATGTCCAGACTATATACTTGCTAATCTAAATACATGTAAACATATACATGAACATATAAATGAAAATCATGCAAAGGGTATATAAAAGAAAATCTTTTATTCATGCAAAGCAAAGTTTTATCTTAAATTATATCATATGAATATACATGAATGAAATTAAGCAAGTATGTGCCATTGTTAAACCAAAGAAATGAGATTATCTAAAACCTCCTTGGGGCTACTTAAAGCCTCGTATTCCTAGGATATCCATCCTATATACTTGCCATTTCCAAAAATATGTAAGCATATATATGAACCATGAAACAAAATAATCCATTACCATCTTTAAGTTATAACTAAATGTAAACTTTATCAAACATTTATAGCCAAAATTAGCTCAAATTTTACATCATTAGCTTATATTTTTGAAAGTAATTTGGAATTTATTAGTGATAATAGCCACACCATATAATATTTATCTAACACATGCAACTTAAATGCAACCATACTCTTTTGATTCTCTTTTTTAAAAAAAAAATGAACATGTGAAACAAAAGGCATGCACATTTATGATGATTGAAAAGAAGTGATTAAACATTGCCACAAAACATATTCAATTACATTAAGTCCTAAGAATAATAAAGCCAAATAAATATTCTTTAAGATTAACTAAAGTTCCTATCTATAAGGTTTGATTTTGATATTTAAGTTGTTAAAACCTAAAAAGGAGAGTTGATTCTAAGTATTTACTCCCATCCCATGTTGGTGATTTTATATATTTAAAGAAAATAATTAGATAGATTTTATGGATTGATTAGGTTAAAATCATTAAGCACATCTACTTAATTACCCTTCCCTGAACTTTTTTAATTTAATTAACTACTTGATCATGTGCCTTCAATGATATCCTTTTAGGGAAGTAAAATTTGCAATGCACCTAAAAAAAATCTAATGCAATTAGCATCATGCTTAAGAGTTAATTGAATTAAGAAGGAAAGAATCTAAGTTAAATACTCTTATGATTTTCCATGCCAATGGGTTAATCATAATTTCTTTAATGACTTTATGCTATTGAACACATAAAGGGAAATTAATGGATTATGTTTGAATTATCTGAACTAATTATTAATTTTGTTTGATTTTCATTTTATCATTAATTTTATTAATTAATCCATAATTATTACACATGTTAATTAACCCACTTAAGGAGGTACATTTGGAAAATAACAAGAAAAGGGGTCCTAATTACTTCTCCTCACTATTCCCACTATTCACAATGATTAATTAACATTAATTATTTAATTTTCACTATTGATCAATTTGAATAATTATTTAATTAATTAATGAGAGTAATTAGGATTGACATTACAAATTCTTTAAATTACAAGTCAAATAATTTTAAGAAAATTATGGGAGGCATAGGACATCCCATGGAATCATTCCACCAAATTTAGAATTAATTAACCAAATAATTAGGCCTTAATTAAAGTAATTAACCAAAGCTTAAAACTTTAATTAGGCACTATTAACTATGTATGAATTAGGAATTTTATTTTTCTTAAATTCTCCTCTATCTAACCTTTCCAAAATGGGATTACTTGTATTTTTTTGTATTTTTCTATAATTAGTTATGATTTTTTGAAGTTTTGGTCATTTAATTATATTTTGAAAGCCTAATTAACTTTTAAATCATCAATGCCATGCAGACACTAATGAAACAACACTTTTTATGTGACACGACAACAATGGTTACTTAAATTGTCTGATGTGGTGGCTGACTTAGTTGTGGCAAACATGGTTTCATCCTGGCCGTCCGATCTGAGATTGGATGGCTAAGATTAATCTTGTGATTTTAAGGGGATTAAATCAAAATTTCTAGTGTGGTTAATCATGGTCATTCATTCTAATCATACAATAAAGACAACTAGTGATTCGTCATCCCATAAGTGTCGAATGATAGACACCGTCCGCCTTTCACTTCAATAAAGACCAACACTTAGCGGCCAAATCTATGGTTGTCAGATTTTCACCTTATTGGAGCTATAGGTCGGCGGTCCTCCGATAGAGTGAAGAGTTAATTTGGGTTTACTAGAGGTTTATGAAACTTAGACAGATGAGGTTCTCAGGTTTGATCTGGAATTGTTCTCTCCGGCAGTGGAGTACATGAAGAGCTTGATAGAGGGTATGGGCTGTGCAGAATGCTCTAGGAAAGGTCTATGCTAGATTTGAATCCATGGGGAGGAGTATACTCTCCTCCCCAATTGAACCAAGGGTTGAGCCTAATAGCTTTGGGTTAGGTTGGGTTTGTGGTCTTTTTGTCCAAGAAGAGCCAAAGATGGCTTCTATGGGGTAAGGGGTGGAGAACCCATCCAAATGGGGATTTTATCCCATTTAGATGGCTTGGTTCAATAGGTTTGGGCCCACTTAGGTAGACCCATGGTGACCCAAGGATGACTCTTTCCAAGTTTGGTTGGGTTTGGGATTGGTTTAGTTGGGTTTTGCTTAATTTGGCCCATATGGTCAAATGGGATCAATTGGGCTAAGTTGACCCATTTGACTAAATTGGGTCAAAATGATGATTTGGGTGAGTTCAATTAGTCATTTGGAGTGAATGAGTGCAATTGGTTTGATTCAATTTGATTTAGATTTGAATTTGGCTCATATGATTCAATTTGGGTCTAATTGGTCATGTTGACCAATTTGACCAAATTGGCCAAATTGGCTTGAGCATGGGTTAAGTCTATGTTTAATTGATCATAGGTGATTGACTGGAGTAGTTGATTTGAGTTAATTTGGGTTGTGGAGTGAATTGATTCAATTTTACCCTTTAGGTCAAATTGGCCTTAGTGGGCTAATTGGGTTAGGTTGACTAAGTTGAATCCAATTGAAGGTTGGATTATGTTTGATATTGAAATAGTGATTGGTTGGAAGCATTAGTTTTAATCAATTTGGTTTATGATTTGATTTGGTTCAATTTGACCCTTTAGGCCAAATTGGGTCAACTTGGGTCAAAGGGTCCAATTGGCTTGATTAGGTTCAATTGATTATAGTAGAGTGTTCAATAATGAATTACAATTATCAATAAAGGGATTGGGTGGCTTGATCTGATCTAATGGGAGTTTAATTGTAGTTTGGTTCAATTACCCCTTTTATGTCACTTTGGGTCAAGTGACTTGGTCAAGCCATCTTGGACCAATTAGAGGTATGGATGGTTCAGGTGTGTTCAATGGTAAATTTGAAGTTGATTGGTGGTTTTGATTGCAATTGATTTATGTTTAATTAGGTTTTATCTCATTTGAACCTTTTAGGTCAAATGGGCTAACTTGGGGTGATCAAATTCACTTGGTTAAATTGGCTGGATTATAAGTGCTGAAGTGGCTTGAAATGATCTAATGAATAATTAGAGTGATTAATAAAATCAAATTGGATTTAGTTTGCTTGAATGGGTTTGAATTGAGTTATAAGATCACGGTGGAGTTAACTTGGATTAAGGTCCAAGTTTGTTTGGCTTGGAGCTTGGATTAGAAAATCAAATTTAATTAAGATTAATTGAATACGTTTGAGGTTGGTTTAGCTCCATCCACATGAGCTTAAGTTTGGATGAGTGAATAAGCATGAGTCTTATTTTAGGTCATAGGATAGGTGGAATCTATTTATCCTAAGGTGGACTCTGAGCTTAGGATTATTCCTTCTAAGTCTCTAAGCTTAAGTTTAAGTGTCCCCTTAATCATTAGAGGTGTCCTAGAACTAAGGAATCCAAGTGTCAAGAAGGTTCCTAGATCTAAGATGGGGATACTTATAGTCGTTGATGCTAGAAATTAAGTTCATTTTATGGGAGAGCATATAATGCTGCAGCTTCTGGGATCCAAAAATTAAAGCTATGCAATTCTTCTCAATGGGTGGATAATTCACCTTAGCAGGTATTAAATGATGGCTGAGATAGTAAAGTGAATTCTCATTCCCTCATCGTTGCCTTGGGCTAACAAAGTGCCAAAAGAGTCATCTATCATAGTGGTGTAAAGTATGGGGTGTTTGTCAGGGATAGGGGCGGCTAGGACTAGCTGCATCATAAGATATTGCTTGATGCTTTCAATTGCATGTTGACATTTGTCATGCCACTTGAACTTGGTATCTTTCTTGACTAGTGTTGAAAATGGTTGACATCAGCTTGATAGGTTGGATATAAATCATCTTAGATATGCCAACCTCCCTTAGAATGATATGAGTTGGGTTAGAATTTTAGGGGGTACATTTTCAATATCGCTTTGATCTTCTCTGGGTCAATATCAATCCCACAGTGTCATATAACAAACCCCAAAAACCTTGAAGTTACCCCGAATGCACATTTAGAGGGTTCATTTTAAGGTTATAATATCTTAACCACTTGAAAACTACTCTCAAGTCAAAGAGATGGCCTTCTTTTTCTTTACTTTTGACCACAAGATCATCGACATAGCATTCCATTTGATGGTGAATGAGTTCATCAAAAATTCGAGTCATGGCTCACTGGTATGTAGCGCCAGCATTTTTAGGCCGAAAGGCATGACCTTATAATAATTAATTCCGATCGAGGTTCTAAAAGTAATGTTTCTTTCACCTTCAGGTGCCATCTTTGTTTAGTTATATCTAGATGAAACATCCATAAAAGAGAAGACTACGTGAGATGAGGCGATGTCCACCATCAGTTTTGATATTGGTAGTGAAAATTTATATTTTAGACATGCATTATTAAGATCTCTAAAGTCAATGCATATGCGAATTTGGCCATTTTTCTTCTTAACTGGGATGACACTGGCCAACCAAATGGGGTATTTTTCCTTCTAGATAAAACTAGCATTGATCAATTTCTTAACTTTGAAAATGACCTATTGTTCAATGTCCAATCGTATGTATCTAGGAGCTTGTTTGATGAGGTTAGCATTAGGTTATATCACTAGATTATGAACTGCTACCTCAGAAGATAATCCAAACATTTCTTCATAACTCCTTTCAAAGTAGTCCTTAAACTTAGTGAGTAGCCAAACTAAGTCATTGGTTTCAAATTCATTCAATAAGGAGCTGACATATGTTGGGCATGGATTGCCCTCCCTAAGTTGATTTCTTTAAGTTTGTCGATGGTTGATTTGTTTTCTTCTTCAAATTTTGAGGGTGCATCCTGACTTAGAGATCATCTGCATCATTTGAATTTCATAAATTCATATTCTTATATGAGTTAATATGGTTCGAGAAGAACCTATCAAATTCTAGATGATTAGTAATGACTAAACAGTAATCATCATCGTCCACTGGGCCTACTATACCAAAGCCAAGTTCGGGTCTTGACTGAGAGTTCTTGCACTTGTCGTCCCATAGTTTCTCGAAGTACTCAGACCTATGCTTAAACCATGCATGCGAAATTAAACCTTTCTTTTCTAAATTAAGAATACAAACTAGGTACCAATCAAATGATAATTCTATTAATTCTTTGAATGATTCATGCTCTAGCTCTACATCAACTTTCCATCTTGAGGATGTTGCTCCCAAATAAAATCTTTGAGATTTAGCATTAGCATATGTCCTGGTAGTTTCCTTAACTACCAAACTCTCAACTTTCTTTGAGGAAAGTGAGCTTAGAGCTAAAGCACCCATATGTTATCTAATAATTTCAACTAAAAAAGATTTAGATACACTTATGATTTGCTTAAGGACCTGACCTTCATCACTGTTGGGCTCTAGTGTCATCTCCAATAGAATCTACTGATATAGAGAGGTATTTGGTGTTCTCACTACATAGGACTCATCCTCTAAACTAGACTCTAAGTCTATGTAGATGGCAGGAGAACTTCTGGATGCTGGAATGAACCTCCTGGTAGGTGGTAGGAATGGAGGTCTACCACCTCTAGGACTTCTAATAGATTTGCCTCTTCCTCATCCTAGTGGAGGTGGGGTCACCCTCCTCACTTGTTCGAATGGAGTAATAAAATATGGGTGAAATCAAATCTGGGGCTCTATCTCCTCCCTAATGTGTTCTTCTCGCTCCCTTCTCTTTTATTTCTCATTCTCCTTTTATTTTTATTTTATTTATTTTATTTCTCTTTCTTTGTATTTTTCATTTTGATTAAGTTCATGAGAAAAGACATTTTGGTTCTTAGGAAAGTAATAGGATGCATCCTCATAAATCCTAACCTTGTGTACTACAAATAATTTGTGATCTCCTTTAACATAATATTCAATCCCATCCTTGATAAACTTGATGCACTTATGTAAAGAACATGGAACCATATTATTCTCATGAATCCAAGTTCGCCTTAGCAAAGCATCGAAATATGTATCATAATCTATTATGTGAAACTTGGCTTCAATCTTTTAATCATCTATCTCCAAAAGGAACACTATGGAGCCTAAGGACCTCTCGCCTTCTTCATTGAATCATTTAAACATCATCTTCTCATATTGGAGTTTAGAGATATCAATCCTCAAGTAGGCATTGGTTTGTAGGCTCATAATGTTCACTAATGCACCCAGATCAACCAATACTTTGGATAAGCTGAACTTGCCAACATCTACAATGATGTAGAGGGGACGATTGTGCCCAATTGTCCCTAGTAGTAGATCTTCATCTGAGAATGTGACTCCCAGGATGTCTTTTGAAAAACATGTCTCCTCTCTTGCTAGATTAATAGTGACCAACTGAGCTTAGTATATTTTAGGGTCAAGCAATGCTTTGATTAGTGGCTCCCTCATTTCTATGGATAAAATAAGGGTGTCATATATGCTTAACTTTGATGGAAACTTTCTAAGATGTGCTAGGACATTGTAGTCAACTTAAGGTTGGTCCTCCACAAGTATATCTAAGGGTGGAGCATCTTGTGGAGGGATTATCTGCTCATTGGAACCAATGATCTATTTACCCTTATCTTGAGGTGCTACCTTAGGAGGTAGAACTTTACCACTATGGAGGTTAAGTTCAATGACTTCTTGTGAAGAGGAGCTTGTTGAAAGTCCTACCTGCTCATCGGGTATACCTACAACTTCTCCTAAAGGATCATCAGAGTCGGATAACACTAAATTTATCTCAAGTAGTTAACCTTGAAGTTTTAGAAAAGGGAAATCTATTTCTGAATCAGAATGGAATTGATTAGAATTATTTAAATTATTATTATTATGACTTAGAGAACTATCAATGGGAATAAAATCATTGAGATCTTTGAATGTAGATGGGATGTAAGTGGAATTATTCTTCTTCATTGGTTTTTATTTTTTATTTTTGTGGTACATGATAAACGTTAAGTAAAGTAAGTGGCATATGTGGCTTGGTGTCATCAGCCTTAAATACAACACTCCTACTGATCATGACTAAGCTAGTAGATGTGGTAGCTGCAACGGTGGGAGGAAGAATGCAAGACTGAGATGGTGGTGATGCTATGAAACTATCCTGGGCACATGGTGGTTGTTGCTACTGCTGGGCTACCCACCCTTCCTAAGTTGTCCCTCATAACTAGTAGACCTTCCTTAGTGTTGGACTTCTGAGTTGAGTCAGGCACCTACAGAGAAAGTTTTAAATTTTAAAAATAATCATTTTAGAAGTACGGGATAAAGAGATGTTCCAACATTATTTTTTCTTAAGAGGATTGGAGGTTTCCCCAAAGACTACTTTAATGGAACCAAAAGATTATTCCACTAAGTATTCTTTGGGGATCACTATGGTTTTTGACTTATAGCTATTCTTAAGCTAATCCTTGAATGTAAAGTGATCCTCTAAGACATGGCCAAGCATACGGTGGTAGGGGCAGTAGTTAGGATCATCACTCCTACCCACTTCCTCCAACTTTCTAGGCTGGGGTAGCTGGAAATTAGGCTTCTTAAGAAGGTTCTTGATAATTTTCTTGACTACCTCCCTCTTGAATGAATATGGCTTGTTGAGTTTATCAATAAGAGTAGGTGGATAATAGCTACCTAGTGGTGAGTACTGGTATCATTATTGTATAGGCTGCTAAGGGTGGCCTTTGCAAAGGCCGAGATAGTGGAAGAGGAGGCAGTAGTGAAGGTTGCAAGCTTTGGGCCTCTCAAACTATGCTCACATTGGATGTTTCCCCTTATCCACTCTACTACTATCTATAGCTTCTTCTCAAATACTTTTTGATACTTAGGCTTGGATAGTTGGTCTAAGAAGGGTAACTATTTGGCTTACTCTTGTAGGTTAGCTACCTTGCTACTTAATTTCTAAAATATCTTAATAGTAAATCTCTTAAGCATGAAGGAAATCGGGCCATGAATATTCTTGAGAATAATTTCAATAGGAAACTCCTCCTATAGTTATGGTTCGCATTTCATACTTAGGTTTCACCACCTAAGAATATAATGAACAAGGGACTCATTGAGTTTTTATTTTTCTACAACGAGGTCCCTTACAATCACTCTCTATTGAGCTCTTATGAATCTCTTAATAAAAAGTTGCTCTAACTCTGTAAAAGACTTCACTTAATTATTGGGTAATTTGGCATACCAATCAAAGGCCACTCCAGAAACACTATTGATAAATTGTCGAAAGAGTAGGGTGTCACTTCCTTTGGTGTTGTAACAACTTGACTTAAAGTGTGCAATATGCTACCTAAGGTTCCCACTGCCATCGAATACCTTGAAGGATGGTGGCACAAAACCCATAGGGTATTAAACTACATCAAACTCCTCTGGGTAGGGTCTACCCTTTAGAACCGATGAGCTCCACTGGGCTTACACCAATGCCTCCTTCACTTGTTGTTCTACCATTTGCTTGATGTATTTTTCATACATGGAGGTACTATCAGCTATCTTCTTATGCAGGCCACTGGTATCCTCATCCATTGGAGTAGTTCTCTTAAGATGATCTAGGATATGTACCAACTCTGGTCTGTCGGCCTCCATAAGAGTGGTTTGAGGGACAGATGGTTGATTTTGCAATGTCAAAACCACCACCATCAACTCCTCTACTCTCCTCTCCATCCTATCAATCTTATCATCCTAAAGCTTGATTTGTTGGATAAGGTGTTGAGTTGAGTCTGATGCCTCACCTTCCTCAACTACATCTGCCTGAGCATCTTGGCAAGGTTGTTTCCCATGTAAGGATCCTTAGGTATCAACCATGTGGACTTCAATGGTATCATCTAAAAGGTCATCCTCATCAGCATTAAATTTTATCATACACTCCTCATGGTCAGAATGGTCATCTCTAACTATCTGCCTCACTGCAGCAAGATAGTCCTCAAATATCTCCTCTAATGATCGGTCATCCACATTACCCGGAACCATTGGGACATATGTCAGGGGGTGACTCTCTTGTAGACTGTGTCCTAAAGAGGTGATGCACTGTATTTTTTGGACAGCAGGGGTGCTATCTCTGATTGGTTCGACAATCGTAGGAGTTAACCCAACATTTCCTTCTTCCTTCTCCTCTAACTGTGGTGGTGCGGCGATTAAAAAATGTTGGGCTGCCACTCAATTTTCTCTACTGTTAGGGCAGGAGGTCGAGTGGGAGAACCGACCTCACCTCAACAAATAGAGTGGATAGAGTGTGGTTTTTGGGATGTAATCGTATCACCAAGGGGGATTCTTCTTCTCTAGTTATTAACTTATCATATTTAGTAGGCACTTTAGGCGGTGGGACATGGACTAGTCATGGTAATCGGCGAGTGGAGTAGTGTGGTGGTGGTGACACCAACTACCTCTACACTGAAGGTCTCCTCCTATGGCTGGGTCTAATAAGAACTATTTTATTTGAATGATTAGCTCTATCAGCTCGCTGATCTGGATGATCAATCTAAGCTGAGAATGTTGACTGTCTGGCAAACCTCCTCCTATCTCTCTTGCCCGCTTGAGCAGTAACCTTGGCCTCCATGGCCTTTTTGCTATAGATCTGATCCCTTACACTTCTAGGGATCACTCATCTCAATTCATGAAGGGTGGCAGACTCATAATTTCTATGGACTTTCCTTATTCTCCTGAGCATGGACCTCAGAATAGCATAGGGCTTCCTCCTTTCCCTATCTAGTGTCTCATACTCTGCAGGTTATGGGGGTATGTGATGAATTATTTCTATCTTCATCTATCTTTGAAGGGATAAATGAAAACAAAATTAATACCACTTAGTTTGGGACACCACATAGATCCACAGATGTTCTTATTAGCGTGATCAGATATGATATTGAGGAATAATGTATCTCGAGAGATACAAGTCACCATCCTACAAAGGACCTAATCACCTTAATAAGGACTCCTAAGGACTATGGGTCTTCATTTATACCAGATATTTTGTCCCTACTTTACATGGGAAAGTAAAGTAGGACTTATTTTAAACCAGGTTTGTTAAGTTCCCTTTGGAGGCAATCCTCCATAGTTAATTACATCCTAAGGAATGAGATTCCTTAGGAATACTCTCAATTAAGGTAAATGATCATTATCTCCAAAGATTACAAAGATAAGACTATCAATTAATTGGTTTATTTTTGGAATATCATGTGGGATTGATCAAAAGGATTGAGTTATTATTGAAACCAAAAGGAGATAAGTAGAAGATGCTCAGATGATGATCGTCCATCCTCTAAGGCTTGATCCAAGCTCACTTGAGCTCGGATTGAGTAGGGACTGAACACACACCATCTAAGAGCAAAGAGGAAGACATCTAACAGTTAATTTCAATTAGTATGATACTTTTCTTTACAAAGGACCAAAGAATTCTATACCTAAGCTTGGTTTTGAAGCATACCTCACCGTAGGCTATCACCGGTGCTCCCAACTGTCAAGGTAGCTTCGTCTTGTGAAGATGAATCCCTGTTGAAGGTTTTAAGGCTTGAGATTGAGTGGATCATCCAATTGGCCAAAGTGAGCTTAAATGGCTTATGGCTTTGATCAAACTCCCACTTCCCATGGCTTGGTTGCTTGGAATTTGATTTGGGTGAGCTCGATTGGGTCCTCTGATGGTGCTTGTAAGAGGAATTTGGATTTTATGGAGTGATGAATGAGTTGGAGTTTCTTCTTACCTCCCCTATTTTTGGCTTAAGGAAATTGAGAATGGGGAATTGGTAAGAACTTGGGGATTACTTTCTTGGAGAGCTTTCCTTAGGTCTCTCTGGCTCAATCGAGTGCAAGTGATCTCTATTGGAGTGAAATGAGAGGGAGTACATCTCCACCTACTTGAATTAGATGGTTGAGCTTCTCCTTGCCATTTTGATCAAAGTGATCACATGGAATGGGTTTGTTAGGTGGTTTTGAGTGCCATGTGATTTGATTTTGGCAAAAGAGGGGAGTGGCGAAGTTGCACATGTGTTTGTTTGAGAGTATGGAGTGATTCCATGTGCTCAATTCTTATTGGGTGGTCAGTTTTGGCCTTGGGTTGGTTTTGGCTAACCCAAACCCATTGGGTCATGTGCACCACACTCATTAGTGTCGATTTGGTCCACTAAGAGGGTGCCAAGTGGCCATGAAAAGAATTTGACCAAATTTCAAGTGGAATTGACCATAGGTAATCCCTTGACCTAGGGGTAAAATAGTCATTTGGCTTTGATTTCAATTTGGGTAGATTTGGATTAGGTTGAAATTGGGTTGTGCCAATTTTCAATGAATTTTGTGTGGATTTGATATCATTTGACTCATGTTGACCCATTTAGGTCAAAATGGGTCAATTTGGGTGAAGTTGACCAATTGGCCAAATTGGGTCAGACCAAGGGTTGGGTCAAGTTCATATGACCATTTGAAGTATTTTGGTATCATTGGTTTGGTTCAATTTGATTTGTATTTAGTTTTGGTTCATTTGAGTTCACTTAGGTCAAATGGGTCAAGTTAACCAATTTGACCCATTTGACCCAATTGGGTTAGGTCATGGGTTGGTTCAGGTTTTGTTGATCATTTGAAATGTTTTGAAAGCTTTGGTTTCAATCAATTTTGGTTTGATTGGATTTTGGCTTCATTCGACCTTTTAGATCAAGTTGGGTTCATGGTCAATTAGGCTAAGTTGGGTCTAGTTGGCCAATTAAGGCTTTGGTCAAGTTCAACAAGTGGTTTAGAATGAGTTTGACCCATTGGTTGCAATCAATTTGGCTTAGATCAAGCTTTGACATATTTTGACTTTTTAGGTCAACTTGAGTCAACTTGGGTCAAGTGGCCAATTAGGCTAGGTTTGGCTCAAATGATGACGTGGTCATGTTCAAACATTGATCATGAACTGGTTTTGATCAATGGTTTCAATCAATTTGGCCTATGGTGGATTTTGACTAGTTTCATTTGGGCGAAGTGTTGACTTCATCAACTCATAAGTTTGACTTAGTTTGACCTAATTTGAGTGATTGATCATCTCATGATGATTATTGGTCACAATGTGAGCCTTAGGTGGGCTTAGTTCAATCCAATTTGGGTAGGATTGAATTTGACTCAAAAGGGTGTTTTAGGTCACTTTCGGTCAAGTGAACCTAAGTGGGTCAATTGACTTGATCAAGGATTTATTGAAGTTTGGTTGAACTCACATATGGACTTATGATTGAAATATAAATCCATTTGCAAGTGATTTGGAGTCAAATGGGTTTCGATTTATTTGACAATTTTCAAGTTCAAAGGATGAACATGGGTTTGACTTTTTAATTTAGTTTTGGCTTGATGATTGAAGTTTGTGTTTATATTCGGATTCATGATCGAAGGATTGATTGAATCATGAAGAAAATCCAAGGGTTTGGATTGATTTGAATTTGATTTGGCTAAGTTCAAGAATTTGACTTGAAGAAGCATAGGTTGGTTTTAGGATAGGTTTGGGTTATTTGAATTTATATTTCATTTATATTTGTGAATATAAATGAGAATATAAATGGGTTATGAGAAAATCTCATGAGTTTGAAGTGATTTGAATTTGATTTGAGCTAAGTCCGTAAGATGAAATCAAAGTGACTTAAGAAAGGTTTTAGATTTGGACTTAAGTTTTGGATTTAGTTTTGGTTATTTGAATTTATATTTCATTTATATTTATGAATATAGATGAAAATATAAATGGGTTATGAGAAAATCTATTCATTTTGAAGTTGTTTGCATTTGATTTGGGCTAAGTCCATAAGTTGAAATCAAAGTGGCTTAGGAAAGATTTTATGTTTTTAAAATTGATCATGAGTTTCAATCATTTGGAATTGATTGATAATTTGAAAAAATCCATTGGAATTACTTTAAGGTTTATTTTGGATTGATTTTGATTTGAGTTGGTATTAACGTTGATTTGAAGTTGATTTGGATTTGAAGTTGATTTGGATTTGAAGTTGATATGAGCTTGAAGTTTGACTTGAAAGAAGGAAGTGAGAATTTGGATCAAGCTATAGGGTAGACAAATTTTCCTAACACCCCTAAGGCATGACCTATTCCTATAGCTAACTTTCTAAGTCTCTAGGGTTAGGTTAAGTGTTTATCTAATCACTAGAAATGTATTGAGATTAAGGAACTCTCAGTATCTAAGAGGTGTCTTATGTCTAAGATTGAGGGGTTGAGAGCTCATTGCAAAAATGAGGTCAACAAAGAGCACCCAATAGGTGTGGTGTGATTGCAAGGTACACCTCACATATTGGTGTTGACTGAGATGATCAACAACACCAAATGATCACAAGCGCTAATAGAAATGATCTACTCTTAACCTAAGATGTAGAAGGAATCAAGATCTTAGTGCAATATATCTCTACTCATGTCAACAATATAAGAGAGTGAAGGATGAATCTACTATGGACTGAGTATATGAACCTCCCACTAGAGAAAGAGGTTCAAGTCATCCACTAGGGGATGAAAGGTTTGATTTGATTCGCATCTCGCTGAGGAGATATTTGTTTTGATTGGTTGAGTTAGTGTTCGGTACTCCACTAGGGATGAAAATGTGAACTCTTTCCATCCACTGAGGAAAACAGGTTGTGAAATCCATTGAGGGATTAGAATTCGGGATCCATTGGGTAACTAGGAAGACTTGATCTCACTGAGGAGAAGCAGATTGATTTAATTTGTTTGATTTGATTTGAATCCACTAGGGAGGAAGGTTGATTTTACTCCACTGGGGAGATTGATTGATTTGTTTTAGATTTTTTAAAATTTTGAATCTTGAGATGGATCTTGTTGGTTTGTGATGGGATGCACTAAGTAGTGGCCATGTCGGGCTTGATCTAGCTCAGATTTATCAATCCAAAGGGGTAGACTACTAACCACAAAGTAGGAATAACCAACAAAAGGGGTGCATTTCAGTTTACAATGATCAAACTTAAGAAGAAAGCATGGGGACTCACATCTTCCAAAATAAGGAATCATTGGGGTGATTGATTGCTTGTTCAACAAATTGAACCCGACCTAGGGCTCACTATTGAGTGAATGCCGCTGGGGAACTTAAATCAGCTCAAAGATTGTCAAAGTTAATTTCATTTTATTATATTTTTGATGGATCCCATCAGTTTACGATAGAATGCACTGAGTAGGGGTCGTGTTGGTCTCGATCTAACACAGATTTACCAATTCAAAGGGAGTAGATTTCTAGCCGAGGGGAGAACTATCCAACCAAATGGGTGCCTTCTAGTTTGCAATGGCTAATTTAAGAAAGAAAGCTCTGGGACTCACATCTTCCACTACAAAAAGATCACTAGAGTGACACATTAACAAGGCAATATGTCAACTCGACTTAAGGCTGCCCATCAGTTTGCGATAGTCATGCTAGAAAGAATGCTTAGTAGACTTACATATTCTAAAGTGAAATGATCGTTGGGGTAACTTATTTGTGGCAAACAGATTGAACCAGGCCTAAGGGTGACTACTGAGAGAGTGTTGACCTAGAGACTTATCTCTACTCAAGAGTAGTCAGGCAATTCCTATAGGGAGTTTTGCTAACACTGCCCAAATGATTGGATGTCTGCTTGGGAAAGGGGCTGCTAGGGGCTTGAATTCCTAATCCATAAGAGAATTAATTTGTTTGTTTGTTTTGTTCATTTTGCATCGACCCTGTTGGTTTGTGAGGAATCATATTGAGAAAGTGCTTATATTAGCCTAGACATATCTCAATTTTTACTGAACTAAGGGAGAATCTATGCATCTACTGAACGAATTCTCTAACCATAGGGGTGGCTACTAGGAAAGGGGGATTGTCTAATCCAGGAGTAACCCGAGTAGTGTCTAAATGGTGTCCCGAAGGATGTGATCCAAGTAGAATGCCCACAAAGGAAGGGGACACTAAGGGCTTTATCCAAAACCATGGAGAAGATAATTTACATAAGTATTCAGTGGCCAACTCAGGGAGAAAGCATGGGGACTCACATCATCCAAGAGTGGTGTAACCACTGGGTGAGTTGCTATCAGTATAGCGAGCATCAACTAGCCTAAGGTGCTCGTCGATTTGTAACAATCATCATAGGAAGAAAGCTCATGGACTCATATCCTTCTATTGTGGAACTAATTGCTTGGATAGTCTATCTTCGGCTCGACATGTGATATCCGACCTAGGCTGACTATTGAATGAATGCCACTAGGGGAGTTATATCAACTCAAAAGTAGTCAAGAGGAAAGGGGCTTTTGGGGGACTTATCCTAAACCTCAAATATACTCGACCTAATTAGTGCATGAAGGCTAGTTCAAGAAGAAAGCTTGTAGACTTAGATCCTCTTAAACAGAGTCAACATGAGGTAGCTTAATGACTACATAGTGAAGCTTATCAAACTAACAAGGCACTTATCAGTTTGCAATGGTCAAGTCAGGAAGAAAGCATAGGGACTCACATCTGTCGGACAAGTGACCGCTAGGGTGACAGACTAGCAAGGTAGCATATCAGCCCCACCTAGAGCAGCTAATGAGTGAGTTCCATAGGGGGCTTGCTCCCACATCAAAGATAGCTCGAGATAAATGATATGTGTTTATTGTTGTGTTTGTGTTTGAGGGAATAGGATGCCTCTTGGGTTCTACCACACATATATTAAACATATTGAGGAATTTGATGAAATGATGCCATATATGGCAGCTGGGATTCCCACCAATAAAGGATGTTGCTTGGGTTCTCTTACACCTAACTTAGTTATGTTAGTCGAAATAGGATGCCTCTTGGGTTCTCTCACATATATTCTAGTAGCGTCGAGGAACCTTTTCCCATTACTCAAGCTAAGAAATTAGATACCATAGCCCTAGTGATTTCTCTTATTGGAAACTCCTAAATCAGTGAATGTGGAAGTTTCATCGAAGAACTTTGATGAAGGGAGAGTAAACTGATAAATGAACTGAAAATTGAATTCCCGAGAGCATAGTTAACGTTCACAATGGAATCCCGTTGCTGCTATCGTCAATGGTATAACTCCTCAGTTTTGTGTTGTGAAAGAAGGATAGGATGTCTCTTGGGTTCTCTTACACCTAACCTGAAATACATCGTGGCGGATTCGCAAGACAAGCAAACAACACTTTGAATGAAGAGAAGATTTTGATGAATTGAAATGAAATTTTGTTCTTTTTATGCTAATTATTTTCAAACATATTTTTATTGGTAATATTTCTTCAAATAGAGCCCATTAATTGGAAGCATCAGGTGTTCCCCTTTACAATCAATAAGCTGATATGATCTTCCTTGGTAGGCTTTCTCTATGACAAAAGGGCCTTCCCAAGTGAGTTCAAACTTGCCTCCCATCTTTTGACGGGCAATAATTTGTCTCCTTAGAACTAAAATAAGCTCTCTTACTTGAAAAGCTCTAGGGAAGACCAGCTTGTTGTGAGCTTGAATTTTTTTGGCCTTGCATAACTCGAGGTTCTAGCACGCCCGTAGGCATCTCTCCTCCAAATCTTCAAGCCTTTCTAACCACAACTTGGCATTCTACTCTGTAGTGATTTTACTACCTAATGATATCCTTAATTATAGGAGCTGAACTTCTAATGGTATAACGGCTTCAGATTCATACACTAAAGAGAATAAGGTAGATTGAGTTGGAGTTCTGTATGTGGTGCAGTAGGCCCACAAGGTTTCAACCAACTGCTCATTCCACTATCACTTATTATCATCGAGCATCTTCTTTAGTTTCTGGATGAGAGTTTTGTTGAATGCTTTGGCTAGGCCATTCGCCCGGGGGTAGTTGATGGTGGCGTATCTCCAATCTATGCCATGACTTCTGGCAAAGCTGTTGATCTTGGTCCTCTTGAATGCAGTACCATTATCGAATATAATTCATCGAGGCACCTAGAACCTATATACGATATGATTCCGGAAAAATTGGAGCACATGCTAAGTTGTCAGCCCACTTGGAAAAGTAGTCAATTGTAGCTAGAATGAATTGATGACATTATAAGAAGGAGGATCGATCAGACCCACATTATCGATACCCCAAAACTCAAATGGCCATGAGGCTAATGTAGGATGTAGAATGTTGGTTGGTTGTTGTAGACCTACACTATGTACCTGACACTAATGGCATCTCTTAGCTATATTCATGCAGTCTGTAATCATCGAAGGCCAATAGTATCCTAGTCTCTTGATCTTTGCTTTCATCTTTGGACAGGATTGATGTGCTCCACATAGACCTGAATGTACCTCAGTCACGATACTATGAGCTCATATTTGTTTAAACAACATAACTACATTTGATTGAAAGATCATCGGTACAAGGTGCCATCCACGAGAGCATAGGAGAGAACTCTCTACTTCATCTGATGGGCTTGTGATTTCTCTTGACGTTGTTTACCATTAATCAAGTAATTCTTGAATGGTTGCCTCCAATCTAGCTCCTTGTCCTTTCAGCAACAATAACTTCCCCTTCAAGAGAAAGTCTCTCAATATGTTCAGCATCAATAAGAGACAGGACTTGTCTATTTTGGACCCTTATTCGAATGGACTCATCTTCCAGACATGCTAATTCTTTGGAAAGTTTGACCAAAGCATCTACTACTGCGTTCTCTCATCAAGGGACTTTGTAGATGGTGACCTTAAGGATTTTGGCCAATAGCTTCATGGTGCACTCATGGTAATGACGAAGCTTGGGTTTGAAAACCTTGTAAGACCCAGCAATCTAGTTGATGACCAACTGAGAGTCCATATAGATCTTGATGTTTTTGACACATACTATAATGGCTAACTCCAGACCGACAATCAAAGACTTATACTCGGCTTCGTTGTTGGTGCATGGATTAGAGAGATAGTATGAGAATCTCATCATATCACGGTCTAGAGTTAAGAGAACTATTCTTATCCCTGATTTTCCTGGAAGAGTAGATTGTGGTTCTTCTCCTTTTTGAAAGGAAGCCGCACCATCAAAATACATCTCCCAACGGTGATTGTCAACCTCTTCTAAGGGGCTGTTTGGTAGCGTGCATTTGGAATGTGCATTCAATGCAGCTTTTGAAATTTCAACATTTGGTTGCAAGTAAAGTAAAATTTCGATTAATGTAATGTAATCAAATACACTAGATAGGCCAATTCGTGTATTTGGAATTCACCAATTGGGAATTCAAATAGATCAATAATAAGTGTGGCGGACTACTAGTGGCGACGCCGCCAGCGCTAGCCCGCCAGTCGCCCACCGGCCGCACCACCATTGCCGCATCAACCGCCGGCCGTAGCCGTCGCCCATCCAGAACCGCATCATTACCCGCGCGCCATGCCCTGCCGCCGCGCTGCCGTCGGCTTGCGGCCCCAGCCAGCGTAGTCGTCAAAACCGGTTTACTTTACATTATATTTGTTTGCGCATTCAAATGCAAGCAACCAGACCTAAGTTCATGATTTATTCGTCAGAAAGATCGTCACTAAGCGAGGAATCAGCAGGAAGTGGGTGTGCTGCTAAGAAATCTGCTAGTGCTTGTCCTTTCACCGCACAGAGGGATACGAATGTGATGTCAAACTGTAAGAAAATCATGGACCAACGTGCCAACCATTCGGATAACATTAGTCATGTCATGAGATTCTGTAGTTGATTGATCCTTGAAATCAAGTTCACCTTATGAGAAAGCATATAGTTCATAGCTTTTGGGATGCAATGATTAATGCTTGGAAATATTTCTCAATAGGTGGGTAGTTTGCTTTAGTAGGGATCAAATGACAACTGAGGTAGTAGAGAGCATTCTCCTTTCCTTTTTCATTGGATTAGGCTAACAAAGTTCCAAGGGAGTCATCTAATGCAGTAGTGTAGAGGATCACGTCTTGGATAAGATTTCTTCACCAAATCTGCTTGATGTCTTCAAAGGCATGCTGACACTTGTCATCCAACTTAGCATCCTTTTTGACAAGTGCTGAAAATGGTTTGCATCTCCCTGATAAGTTGGAGATAAAGCATCTTAGATACGCCAACCACCCTTAGAAAGATCTTAGTTGAGTTAAACTTTTGGGAGGTGGCATTTCTAAGATAACTTTAATCTTTTATGGATCTATTTCTATTCCCTAGTGTCGAACAATAAACCCAAGGAACTTCCATGAAGCTACTCCGAATGCACACTTTAGAGGGTTCATTTTGAGGTTAAATTATCTTAACCATTTGAAAACTACTCTCAAGTCAAAGAGATGGTCTTCCTTTTCTTTGCTTTTGAATACTAGATCATAAGCATAGCATTCAACTTATTGATGAATGAGTTCGTTAAAGATCTAAGGCATGGCCCATTGGTATGTAGCACTAGCATTTTTAAGACTGAAAGGCATGACCTTATAACAATAGATTCTATTTGGGATTCAAAAAGTAGTTTTTCTTTCATCCTCCGGGGCCATCTTAATTTGGTTGTAGCCAGATGACCCATCCATGAAGGAGAATACATCATGAGATGAGGCAATGTTCACCATTAATTCTGGTATAGGAAAAAGAAACTCATCCTTAGAACATGCCTTATTTAAGTCTCTGAAATCAATGCATATGCGAATTTAGCCATTCTTCTTCTTAACTGGTATGTCATTGGCTAACCAAGTAGGGTATTTTTCTTCCTTGATGAACTAGTATTGATTAGTCTCTTGACTTTAGAACTGATCTGTTGTTTAATTTCTAATCACATACATCTAGGAGCTTACTTGTTAGGGTTGGCGTCAGGGTCTATTGCTAGTTTATGGACTACTATGTCAGGAGATAATCTAGGCATCTCTTCATAGCTCTAAACAAAGCAGTCCTTAAACTCAATCAATAGCCTAACTAAGTCATTGGTTTCTTCTTCATTTAGTAATGAACTGATGTATGCCGGGCGTGGACTTTCTTCTATCCCGAGGTTGATCTCTTTAAGCTTGTTGACTGTTGAATGGATCCCATTTTTAAATTATGGTGGTGCATATTTGATTTGAAGATCATCTGGATCATCTGAAGTTTCTAAATATACTTCCTCCTAAGAGTTGGTATGGTTTGAGAAGAACCTATCAGACTCCAGATGATTGGTAACAACTAAGAAGTAATCATCATTATCGATTATATCCACTGTACCAAATCCTAGTCTTGATCTTGATTGTGTATCCCTACCTCTGTTGTTCCACAGCTTTTTGAAGTATTCTCACCTGTGCTTAGACCATGTATAAGGAATCAAACCTTTCTTTGCAAGATTAAGAACACATGGTGAGTACCAATCGAAAGGCAATTCCATTAATTCTTTATACGAATTATCCTTAAGTACTACATCAGCTTCAAGACTTGAGGATGATGATCCCAATAGGAATCTCTTCTGCTTCACATCAATGAAAGACTTAGGGGCTTCCTTAACTACTAAACCTTCAACTTTTTGAGAGGAAAGTGGGTTAGAGCTAAGGTTCCTAATTGCTGCCTGATAGTTTCACAAAAATTTGATTCGAATATATTTGTGCTTTCCTTGGAGGCCTAGTCTTCATCGATGTACATCTCAAGTGTCACCTCCAATGAAACCCGCTGAGAGGGGTTGGTTAGTATGATAATCACATGAGACTCATCCTCCGAGCTAGATTCTAAGTCTATGTGAATAGTAGGGGTACTCCTTTAAACTGCAACATAACCCATGTTGGCTGGTGGCCAAATAAGGGGTCTTCCACCTCTGGAACTTTCTCTATTTTTGCCTCTTCCTCTACTTGGTGGAGGTCAAGTCATCCTACCCATGTGTCCATATGATGGAATAAACTATGGATGGAATGTGACATGCAGCTCTACTTCTTCCTCGATGTCCTTTTCTCATTCACTAAAACTTTTTCTTTTCTTTCTCTTTTTCTTTTTCTTTTTCATTTTTCCTTTGCTCCTTTTTCTTTTTTTTTTCATTTGAATTTTGATCAAGTTCACGAGAAAATATATTTTGAGGAAGATAGTAAGTCGTATTTTCATATATCTCAACCTCTCTGATTGAAAATGGCTTTTTATCTCCTTTGACACAGTATTCAATTACATCCTTTCTAAACTTGATGCACTGATGGAGGGAGGATGGAATCATCTTATTCTAATATATCCAAGGCCTACCGAGCAAAGCCATGAATGAAGTATTCAAATCAATGATATAGAACTTGGCTTGAGTCTTCTAGTCACCTATTTCCGAAGGTAACACTATGGAACCAAAAGCCCTCTCGCCTTGTTCATTGAATCCTCTCAACATCATCCAATCTCCTCAAAGTGTGGAGATGTCGATCCTCAAATAGGCAAGAGTCTTTAGACTCATAATGTTCACCGATGCACTTGGATCAATAAGAACCCTAGAGAGTATAAATTTGTCCATGTCCACTGTAATGTTGAAGGGATGGTTGTGCTCCATGTCCCCTAGAAGAAGGTCTTCATCTATGAAAGTAACTCCTTGGGCTTCTCTAGAATAATGTACCTCCTCTCTAATAGCAGTTAGCTAAGCTAAGCATATTTTTGGATCAAGAAAAGCCTTGATTAATGATTCCCTCATGTCTTTGGATAAGACTAGGGCATTGTATATGCTTAACTTAGATGGCAACTTTATTAGATGAGAGAGGACATTGTAATCCACTATGGGTTGATCCTCCACAATGATATCCATGGGTGGAGCATTCTGTGGAGGGGCTTCTCAATCATCTGAACCAATGACTTGTTTCCCTTTATCTTGAGGTGCTGTCCTAGGAGATAGAACCTTACCACTATGAAGGTTGACTTCAGTGATCTCTTGTGACAAGTTAGTGGAAGGTTCTACTTACTCGTCAGGCTCACCTACAATTTCTCCTATAGGACCCTTGGAATCGGATGATTCTAGGTCTATCTCCAGAGGTGAACCCATATTCTTCAGAGAAGGAAAGTCTAACTCTAAATCAGAAAGAGGAAGATCAGAGTTGTTATAATTATTGTTTAAACTTGGAGGGCTTTCTAAAAGAGTAAAATTAGATAACCCATTAGAAGTGACACAAATGTAATTTAAATTAGCTTTATTCCTTAATTTCTTGGATTTTGAAGAAGGTACATAGTAGAAATCTTGTAAAGTAAGTGGGGTGAGGGATTTGATGTCCTCATCCACTAATACAAGATGTCTATTAGAAGAAGAGCTAGCTGAAGTAGAGGTGCTCGTTGAAGTAATAGCTGCAACTGTGGACTGGAGGTTGGGCTCGATTGGTGGAAGTGCTACTTGGCTATCCCGGGTTGGCATAGGCTACTACTACTGCTACTACTGCTATGGAGCTCCCCCTATCCTCAAGTTATCTTTGGCAACTTGCAAACCTTCTTTGATGTTGGAGGTTTGAGCTGCCTCAGGCACCTGCAAGGAAAGTTTCTTGATTTTGGAAACAATTTTCTTAGAGGTTCGAGATAACGAGATATCCCAACCTTCTTTTATTTTGAGAGGCTCGCAAGTATCCCCAAGGATTATCCTAATGGAACTGGATGGTTGTTCCACAAGGTATTTCTTTGGGATAATTATGATGCCTATCTTGAACCTATGCTCAAGCTAGTCCTTGAATGTAATGTAATCCTCCAAAACATGACCTAACATGCGGTGGTAGGGGCAAAAGCTAGGATCATTGCTTTTGCTAACTTTCTCTAGCCTTCTAGGCTAGGGTAGCTGAAAGTCAAGTTTCTTTAAGAGATTCTTAAAGTTTTTCCTAACTACCACCCTCTTAAATGAATATGGTTTGTTTAGTTTATCAATAATAGTAGGTGGATGGTAGCTACTTGGCGGTGGGTATGTGTACCACTACTATTGTGGATGTGGCTGAGGAGGAGGTGGTGAAGGCCATGGAGGCTACTGTGGCAGCCGGTAGGATGGCCTTGGTGGTGATAGAGGAGGTGGAAGTGATGGTTGTGGAGCACAAGGTCTCTCATATTGCTCTCTAGTTGAATGCCTCCCCTTGTCTACTGATGTCATTATCCCTGGCTTCTTCTCATAAGCTTTTTATGGCTTTGGTTTTGTTGATTGGTCTGGAAAAGGCAACTGCTCCTTGTAAGCTAGCCACCTTGTTGATTAGTTTCTCAAATATCTTGATGGTAAAACCTTTGAGCATGAAAGCAACCGGGTCATGAATATTCTTTAGCAGAATTTTAATGGCATGATGTTCAGACAGCTATGGTTCGCATATCATACTCAAATTATGTCATCTAAGAATATAATCAATAAGGGACTCACCAGGATGTTGTTAAGCCACAACGAGATTGCCTACAGTCACCCTTTGCTGAGCTCTAGTAAACCTCTTAATGAAGAGTTACTCCAACTCAGCAAAAGTCTTCACTAAACTATTAGGAAGTTTAGCATACTAATCAAATGTTGTGCCTGCTAAGCTACTGACAAAGAGTCAGAAGAGTAACGCACCACTGCCACCATCATTGCAATAGCTCGCTCTAAAGTACGCTATGTGTTGCCTTGGGTTTTTGCTACCATCAAAGCTATTGAAAGAAGGTGGAACGAAACCCTTAGGATACTAGATGGCATCGAATTCCTCTAGGTAGGATCTACCTTTTGGAATCGATGATTCTCCTTAGGCTTGAGCCATTGCTTCTCTCACCTGTTGCTCAACCATGGTTTTAATGTCCCTTTCCTGTACGGAGTTACTATCCACTACCTTCCTATACATGATGGTGCTGCCCTGCTCTATTGGAGGTGAAGTGTTGGCTAGATCCAAGACATGCAACAACTAAGGTTGACCAGTCTCTATCATAGTAGGAGGCATTATCGAGGCTTAATTTTGAAGTGTCAAAACTGCTGCTATCAAATCTTCAAGCTTCTTCCTCATCCTATCAATTTGTTCATCCTTTTGCTTTAGTTACTGAAGGAGGTGTTGGGTCGAGTAGGCTGTGTCATCCTGCTCAGTCACATCACCTTCAAAATTATGAGGATCGCTGTCGTGAACAGATAGACTTCTAACCTTATGAGGCTACGCTCACTAGAAGAAAGATGCTCTTAGATATCAATGGATCTAGATGGAGTGGAACTCCTAGAAGGATCAATGGTGGTGGATGGTGACTATCTCCTCCACCTCTACTCGCAATCTCCATAGCTGCGATGGTGGTGGTGATGGAGGACTACTTATGCTTGGTGGTTGCCATTCCCACTTCACCTCCAGGCGAGGAGGTGAGCAAGAGCTCGACCTCTTGTCAGTCAATGGTGTAGATGGAATTGGATCTCTTGGTCATAGCCAGATCACCAGTGGGGTTCTCTTCTCCCTGGATGCAGCCTTTATGGCTTTTGCCAGAATAATGGATGATGGAACATGTACTAGAGATGATAAGCATGGACTAGAGTAGTGTGGTAGAGGCACCACTGACTCTCTCTAGGTAAGAGCTTCTCTCCTATGATGGGTAGTAACCATAAATAGAATGCTATCAGAATGATCAGCACGAGAAGAATGCCGATCTGGAAAGTCCATGAGGGTTGAGGCGGCTAACTGCCTGCACTATCTCCACCTCTCTTAGCTGGTGACTTGTACTGCCATGCGGGCCTCCTTGGCCCTCTCATGTTTAATGTGGCTACCCACACTATGGGGGATAACTAATCTCAAATTGAATTGAGCCCCAAACTTCGATCATCCATAGGCTCCGCCAACTCAGTGAAGAACTGATCTAAGATTGGCATACGACCTTCTCCTTTCTCTAATAGGAGCCTAATAATGGCTAGGTGGAGGTGAAGCGAGATCCTAATGTCCTCTCTCCATGAGATCCAGAGAGGGGTGAAACTTGTTCTTTTGTGATAGAGGAGACACTACCTAGGTAAATCCTCTAACCTCTGGCGCCTCTAACTCCCTAGCTATCCGGGTATGATACCGCTTGATCATGTGGTTCTTGTTTTGGTGATGAGTCCTAGTATGTGGACATGTACAAGAACTAGACCCTACCTTGAAAGTAGGGGAGGCTATCCCTGGGATTAGGGGAGCCTTCCCCTTGGAAGGAGCCAACGAGTGGGTGTTAGCCCGTACTGGTGCAATAAGGGGAACAACTGGGTGCACTGGCAATGTAACTGCAACAACTACGGGAACTGCCACATCCTTCCTCTTCAGTGAGGGGAACTCTGAGCCATATGGCATCTAAACTTGGATGACCAGCTTCTGCCTGGTCACCATGCTTCTGCTGACTATTGTGAGGGTGGTCCCCTCATAAGTGATCCTAGCCCCCTCAAAACCTCGGCCAAAATGAATGAGGTGGGCGAAGTTGGACTGTGGGAAGCTGACTCGATCCAAGGCCATATCCATTTCGAAAGAAAATATAAACACGTACTTCTATGCTACCATTTGAATGAGTTGAACTGAACCGATTGAAACTAACTGAAAGTCTGCAATGTTGAAAGCAAGTTTGAATCAGATTTTTTCTTTAATTCATTTTTTTTAGAATTTGAGCCCACACTCAATAATTTGAATATGTTAAGTGGGGCTCTTTGATTTTGGAGAGATATTTTGAATTTAGAATTGAAGAGGAGATTTTTGAGTTTAGAATCCTTTTTCAACAAGTTTGTGTATGTTGGAAATGGGTTCAAATATTTTGAAGAGATCGATGCTTCCATTAGTTCATATTTGAATTTTGATTTTTTTTTATTATTTGGGGACCCTTCATTTAACAAATTTGAGTATGTTAAAGTAAAGGGTCAATTGATTTTTTTTGGATGTGTTATTTTGGAAATTACTCACTTAGCAATATTGGGTATGCTAGGTGAGGTGTTTGAAAACAATTTTCTTCTTTTATTTGCTTGTTTGTGAATTATGTGTGAATTGGAGAATGGAATCTTCACTTAGCAAAATTTGGGCATGCTAAATGAAGAATCCAAATGTTTTGTTGTTTTTGAAAAGAGGATCTTTACTTGGCAAATAAAGGCATGCTAAATAAAGGATCCATGTGTTTTGTTTTTAATGATTTTTTTTTTGAAAAGAGAATTCTTAGCAAATTTAGGTATGCTAAATAAAAGAAATCCAAATGTATTTTATTTTGATGATTTTGAAAAGAGGATTCTTAGCAAATTTAGGAATGCTAAAGGAATCCAAATATGTTTTATTTTTGATGATTTTTGAAAAGAGAATTCCCTACTTAGAAAATTTAGGTATGCTAAATAAAAGAAATCCAAAGGGATTTTGTTTTGATGATTTGAAAAGAGGATTCTTTACTTAGCAAATTTAGGTATGCTAAATAAAAGATCCATGTGTGTTTTAATTTTGAGATTTTGATTTTGAAAAGTGGATCTCCACTTAGAAAATTTGAGTATGCTAAATGAAACATCCAAATATTGTTTGATTTTTTATTTTAAAAAGAGGATCTTAATTTAGCAAATTTAGGTATGCTAAATGAGGGATCCAAATGTGTTTTAATTTTTGATGTTTTGATTTTTTTTAATTTTGAAAAGAAGATCTTCATTTAGCAAATTTAGGTATGCTAAATGAAGAATCCAAATGTGTTTTGATTTTGTGATTTTGATTTTGAAAAGTGGATCTTCACTTAGCAAATTTGAGTATGCTAAATGAAAGATCCAAATGTTGTTTAATTTTTGATTTTGAAAAGAGGATCTTCATTTAGCGAATTTAGGTATGCTAAATGAGGGATCCAAATGTGTTTTGATTTTTGATGTTTTTATTTTTTAATTTTGAAAAGAGGATCTTCACTTAGCAAATTTAGGCATGCTAAATAAAGAATCCAAATGTGTTTTAATTTTGAAAAGATGATTATTAATCTTGATTTTTGAAAAGATGATTATTGATTTTGTTTTGAAAATGAAATCTTCATTCAATAAATTGAATTAGAATGTTCATTTGCGCTTTTGAAAAGAATGATTGTTGATTTTACTTTGGAAAATAAAATTCTAATTCAATAAATTGAATGAGGAAGTTCATTTATTCTTTTTGAAAAGAATGATTGTTGATTTTATTTTTTAAAAGATTCTACATATAATAACCATGAATACTGTTAGATGAGGTTGCTTTATGAAAAAAATTTGTGTAAACATTTATTATGTGCATTTTGAAAAAGTGCTTTGTTGGAAATTGATGTTTTTATAAAGAATTTATTTTTTTCTTTATTTTTGGAATGAACCTTTCCTTACCATAGAAATAGTAAGAAGGAAGTCTTTTGTTATTTTTTTTTTATTAAATTTTTATTTTCATCTATTGGGGAACCCAACAGGGGTTTCAAGACCCACACAGTGTGAGGTCCTAAAACCTAAAAGATGTTTGCTAGCTTAGCTTAAGAATGAAATAAACTAAGTGCCAGTGAAAAATAAAGATAGTCTTAGATTCATATAAAATATAAATCCACTATTGATACTTGGAGACAATGATTATTTACCAAAGATGGAGAGAGGAACCTTCCCCAGCGGAGTAGCCAGAAAAATCGGTGGTGAATTATTTTTATCTTCATCTATCTTTGAAGGGATAAATGAAAATAAAAATAATACTGCTTGATTTGGGACACCACATAGATCCGCATATGTTCTTATTAGAGTGATCAGATACGATATTGAGGAATGATGTACTATCTCGAGAGATAGAAGTCACCATCCTAAATGGACCTAATCACCTTAATAAGGACTCCTAAGGACTATGGGTCTTCGTATGTACTAGAGATTCTTCCCCTACTCTACATGGAAAAGTAAAGGAGGATTTATTTTAAATCGGGTTCATTAAGTTCCCTTTGAAGGCAAGCCCCCATAGTTAATTACATCCTAAGAAATGAGATTCCTTAGGAATACTCTCTATTAAGGTAAATGATGGTTATCTCTAAAGATTTCAAAGATAGGACTATCAATTAATTGGTTTATTTTTGGAAGATCATGTGAGCTTGATCAAAAGGAGTGAGTTATTATTGAAACCAAAAGGAGATAAGTAGGAGATGCTCATGATGCTAGGAAGCCTAGCGATCATCCCAAACTATCTTATGGTTGGGCTTTATGTTTTTGAAGTTGAGGAGAATTATTTATTTGAGTTGAATTTTTATTAGAAATCTAGGACTTACAATTCCATGATACAAGCTCATGGGAATGCCTAAGAGGTGAGGATTTACGCTTGTAGCCCACAAAGGTAATTAGCAACCTCTGAACCGAAATCTAAGGAGCTTTGGTGAGGGCCAAAGAATGACCTAAATCTAAGGCAAAAATGGGTATATGGTTTACCTCCATATAAGAGGAAAAACCACCCAACTATTTGGACTTACAGCCGCTGGGGGTGGCCGCCAACTAACTCCTCCTACGATTTTAAATACATGTAGGCAAGTCTGCTATTGTTTATTTAGAAATAGACTAAGTCTAAAAACACACTCCCTAAGAGACTAGTTCATGTAGGGTATGATTAATGACATAAATCTAATTCAAATTTTGTTATATTTTATTTTAATTTTTGGATAATTGATTTGACATATGAAATGGAATTCATATGCCTAATGCATGAGAAATTTGATTATGGGCCAAAATCAGTAAGAAGGAGTTGTGTTTCTACCATGGCTCTCAAAGGTCAAGCCAAGTTCCCTGAAAAAGGTGGAATCCCTCCATAAGCAAGAGTGATGCATGATGCTTTTTATGCATGATGTGAAAACATGCAACATTCAACTAAGGGGTTGCTAAATCTTTTATCTTGATTTTATGTCTTAGGTTTTAAGTGAGGCTATAAGTTATTTATTTTTATTTTTTAGTTTATTAATTAGATAGAAAATTTATTTTTCCCTAAGAGCCTAATTGCATTCAGGCCATTCATCAAAGTAAGGAAGAAACTAGGAAAACATGCCATTTTAATGCACAAGCTAAACAAACATCAAATAAATTATAAAGCTGGCGCAAAAGAATAAGAGGCCTTTTGTGGTCAGGCTCCATCGTACAAACCCAAAAAGAAATTGGGTAGCCTAGCTCTACTCTTACACAACCAGGATTACAAATGAATTAATTATAATAAAAAAGAATTCATATTATGGGGGTCTTCATTCTTCATTCTTCATTTTTTTCTTTTCTTCTTTCTTTATTCTTATTTCTTCTTTCTTCTTTCTTTTGGTTGGTTGGAATGTGGATGCTCCAAAGGCTTCACATGGTACATAAGACATAGTCTTATGATCAATGTTTATCCAAATCCCTCATAGCATTCATTCCAAATCTTATTTGTGAAATTACATGAAAATGGGGAAAGCAAATCTAACTAAATCCTGCAAAATAGAGATTATCTAAACACACCACACAATCCCAAGCATGTATATCAATAATTTTGACTTAGCACCCCACACATGGGTAACTAAGCCCACCTAGCCTATTTTTTGGATTATGCTTAGGGGTATAAGCAACACGACAAAAGCATTATATTTTTATTACATGCCCTTAAAATAATCCCATAGAAGATAATGGTTAGACTAAGATCGCTCTACCATTCAATTAATGCACATACACCCTAACATCCAGACTAAAACATCACATCACAAAATAAAATCAAGCATCAAACCATGTACCACCCTAACATAGGACTAGAAATGGTGACTTAGCCTAATGTGTGTACCATTTAAGGCTTATGTGGTATGTCTTAGCTAGGCTTTAAGGTTAAGATTTTCTAAGTGTGAAAGGGTTCAACTTAGAGGGTGATTTCATTTAAGTGATTTAGTTGATTTATTAATTTTATTTTGTGATTTGATTTGGTTTGAATGAACCTACACTTAATTACTAAGTTGTAAAGAGCGGAAAAGAGAAGAGAACGTCTCTTTCCTTGCTACCTTAAGTAACTTTTAAGGTGAATTCATTAGTGATTTTTCTTTAGTGAATATTTTATTATGTGTTTTAATTAATCCTAAATTTAGATTTTCTCTAAATAAACTTATTCAATAAGAAAGGTATTTTTAAGATTAATTAAAGTGAATTACTATCATATAACACACAACTCTTTATTTCTTTGCAACATGTGTAACATGCATATGGATGAATCCTAAGCATTTCTATACATGAAAATGGAAGTGTTAGCACACCTTGATGATGAAATGCTAAGAGATTCTATTTAGGAAAATTTGGATGCTTCATGATGCATGATTTTATTAAGTAGAAAAGAGAGGGATTCTTTTATCCATTAATCAAATGCACATTTAATTAAAGTGAATTACTATCATATAACACACAACTCTTTATTTCTTTGCAACATGTGTAACATGCATATGGATGAATCCTAAGCATTTCTATACATGAAAATGGAAGTGTTAGCACACCTTGATGATGAAATGCTAAGAGATTCTATTTAGGAAAATTTGGATGCTTCATGATGCATGATTTTATTAAGTAGAAAAGAGAGGGATTCTTTTATCCATTAATCAAATGCACATTTACATGTATAAAAGACATAAGTGAGTACAACACCATTATTTTCTACACTAGGGGTGTAAGGTACAAGACCTACTTGGGGCTACTTAAAGCCTCACAACCCTGGGGTGTCCATACTAATATCCACTTTTCTTAAATACATGTCCATGTACATAAAGAAATGAATGGAAAAAAAAATCAAGCAAAAGGTTTTTATTCATTTGTTTGATTTTGGTTGCTTAATTTATATGTGTAATGTGAAGACCCTTCTTAAAGGTTAACATAGGAATGAATAGGAATAGATTTAAGCAAATGTTGGGTTCTTTTCAAATGAACTATACACTTTGCAAATTTTATTCAAAACGATGTTAAAAAAGAAGAGAAGGAAAAGTCACATAATGCACATCTTATGCTATACTCACATGCAAGCTTATAAGTAATTATAAATAGCATACATTTCATTTTTCATCTTTGATTTATAGCTTTTGAAAATAATTTTGGATTTAATAGTGATAATAGCCATTCATATTCTTACTTTAGCCAAAATATGCAATTTGACATAAAAGAAATATTTCATTTTTAATTTATTTTTTAAAATACATGAATGCATGATTTCATATGACATACACCATTTAGCATGCTAGGAAAGAAATAAAGTGATGCAAGCAAGTAACTTTATTCCCCCTAATTAACTCCTAAAGATAATCCTATGGAATAAGATCATTTAAAGTGAATCAAAGTTGTTTGAAGAGATTTTGTTTTAATTTTGAGTTTGATTTTATTTTAAGGAATGTAAAAAGGTTTGTTGGTCCTAACCCATCTCCCACATATGTGAATCAACTTAGTTTAATTTTTGAATCATTAGATTGATTTTATTTTTGCTTAGGTTAAGGTGTGAATTAAGTTCATTAATTACCCCTTACCTACACCTCCTTAACATAATGAACCTAACAATTATGAGCCAACATATGATATACAACCACATTGAATTTAAATCAGCAATGCACCCTAACAAAGAAAGGGCCTAATGTAATTGGCTCACAATTATTGATTAATTAAGCTAAAGGGTTTATTTAAGTACTTTCAGAACCTTCCCACCCATGTGAGTTGGAAATGATTTTCGTACGCTTGCTAAGGTTTTGAACACCTAAGTATCTACCCAGCAAAGGATTGATTAAGTTCAAATTGATTTAGAAGTTTTATTAAGCTAATTAAGATGATCTTTAGTGGATTAATCCTTAATTAGGTTTGGATTAAGGAAGAAATGGGGTTTAGGGAATAGCTTAAATAAAATATCCTAAAATTATTCCATAAACCTCCTAACCACTAAGACAATGTTTAATTATCTTAATTAAGTCATTAAACCACTATTCACATGCTTAATTATCCTTAATTATATTAAGAGAGTGATTAGGGGCTCATTAATTGATTTCCTAATTAACTCAGTAATAAATTCTAAAAAAATTAGGGGAGGCAGAATTCATCACCCTAAAAATTCCTAAGAAGTTTAAAATTTATTAATAAAATAATTAGGGAGTAATTAGGGTTATTAAGATTTTAAATAAACCCTAATTAATGGAAATTCATTATTTAAAATCAATTAGAATCAATTTTATATTATTCCTCACTGAATTATCTTTAAAATGATCCCACATTCATATTTTTTAATTTTTTTATATTTAGTTATGTATTTTTGAAGTTTTAGTGATTAGGGATAATTAAATAACCCTAATTATATAATTAATCCCGTCGGTGCCACGTGGACCGCTGATGTAGCATGCGCTTTCCACGTGACATGATGGGATTGGTTATTTAAGTTATCACATCGATTACATAGTCAGCCGACAGTGCTACACGCTTTCCCTTGGACTGTTTGATCAAAGATTGAATGGTTTGAATTAAACTCATGGATCTAAAGATATTAAAATGTGGGATCTAATTGGATTAATCAGGACCATCCATCCAAAACATGCGGGATGGACGATCCATGATTCATCCCTGCCCTCGCCTATGGGAGACATCGATCGTCCATCCTCTAAGGCTTGATCCAAGCTCACTTGAGCTTGGATTGAGGAGGGGTTGAGCACACACCATCTAAGAGCAAAGAGGAAGACATCCAATGGTCAATTTCAATTGGGATGATACTTTTCTTCACAAAGGACCAAAGAATTGTATACCTAAGCTCAATTTTAAAGCATACCTAGCCAGAGGCTATCACCAGTGCTCCCGACCATTGAGGTAGCTTCGTCTAGTGGAGATGAAGCCTTGTTAAAAGTTTGAAGGCTTGAGATTGAGTGGATCTTCCAATTATCCAAAGTGAGCTTCAATGGCTTGCAACTTTGATCAAACTCCTTTTTCTCGTGGCTTGGTTGCTTGGAATTTGATTTGGGTGAGCTCAATTGGGTCTTCTAATGGTGCTTGCAAGAGTAGTTTGGATTCTATGGAGTGATGAATGAGTTAGAGTTTCTTCCTACCTCCCCTATTTTTGGCTTAAGGAAACTGAGAATGGGGAATTGGGAAGAGCTTGAGGATTGCTTGAGAGAGCTTGGGGGAGCTTCTCTTAGGTCTGTCTAGCTCAATCGAGTGCAAGTGATCTCTATTAGAGTGAAATGAGGGGGATTATATCTACCCCTATTTGAATCGGATGGCCTAGCTTTTCCTTGCCATTTTGATCAAATTGATCACATGGAATGGGTTTTTTAGGTGGTTTTTAGTACCATGTGATTCAATTTTGGCAGATGAGGGGAGTGGTGAAGTTGCACATGTGTTTATTTGAGAGTATGGAGTGATTCCATGTGCTAAATTCCTATTGGGTGGTCAAATTTGGCCTTGGGTTGGGTTTGGCTGACCCAAACCCATTGGATCATGTGCACCACAATCATTAGTGTCCATTTGGTCCACTAAGAGGGTGCCAAGTGGCAATGAAAAGGATTTGACCAAATTCCAAGTGGAATTGGCCATAGGTTACCCTTAACCTAGGGGTAAAATGGTCATTTGGATTTGATATCAATTTGGGCAGATTTGGAATAGTTTGAAATTAGGTTGTGTCAATTTTCAATGAATTTGGTGTTGATTTGATATCATTTGGCTCATGTTGACCCATTTAGGTCAAAATAGGTCAATTTGGATCAAGTTGACCAATTGGTCAAATTGGGTCAAACCAAGGGCTAGGCCAAGTTCATATGACCATTTGAAATATTTTGGTATAATTGGTTTGGTTCGATTTGATTTGTATTTGGTTTTGGTTTATTTGAGTTCACTTAGGTCAAATGGGTCAAGTTGACCAATTTGACCTAATTGGGTTAGGTCATGGGTTGTTTTAGGTTTGGTTGGTCATTTGAAATATTTTGCAAGCTTTGGTTTCAATCAATTTTGGCTTGATTTAACCTTTTAGGTCAAGTTGGGTTCATTGCCAATTAGGCTAGGTTGGGTCTAGTTGGCCAATTGAGATTTTGGTCAAGTTCAACAAGTGGTTTAGAATAAATTTAACCCGTTGGTTGTAATCAATTTGGCTTAGATCAAGATTTGACACATTTTGACTTTTAGGTCAACTTGGGTCAACTTGGGTCAAGTGGCCAATTGGGCTAGGTTTGGCTCAAATGATGACTTGGTCATATTCAAACATTGATCATGAACTAGTTTTGATCAATGGTTTCAATCAATTTGGCCTATGGTGGATTCTGGCTAGCTTAGGTTTCATTTGGGCTAAGTGTTGACTTGGTCAACTCTTAGGTTTGACTTGGTTTGACCCAATTTGAGTTATTGATCATCTCATGATGATTGTTGGTCACAATGTGAGGCTTACGTGGGCTTAGTTTAATCAAATTTGGGTAGGATTAGAATTTGGCTCAAAATGGTGTTTTAGGTCACTTTGGGTCAAGTGAGCCTAAGTGGGTCAATTGAATTGATCAAGGCTTGATTCAAGTTTGGTTGAACTCACATATGGACTTATGATTGAAATATAAATCCATTTGCAAGTGATTTGGAATCAAATGGGTATTGATTCATTTGACAATTTTCAAGTTCAAAGGATGAACATGGGTTTGATTTGGGTTTGAGTTTTGAATTTAGTTTTGGTTTAATGATTGAAGTTTGTGTTTATATTTAGATTTATGAGTGAAGGATTGGTTGAATCATGAAGAAAATCTAGGGTTTTGGATTGATTTTAATTTGATTTGGCTAAGTTCAAGAATTTAACTTCAAGAAGCATAGGTTGGTTTTAGGGTAGATTTGGGTTTGAGTTTTGAATTTGGTTTTGGTTATTTGAATTTATATTTCATTTATATTTGTGAATATAAATGAGAATATAAATGGGTTATGACAAAATATCTTGAGTTTGAAGTGATTTGAATTTGATTTGAGCTTAGTCCATAAGATGAAATTAAAGTGACATAGGAAAGGTTTTAGATTTGGACTTAAGTTTTGGATTTGGTTTTGGTTATTTAAACTTATATTTCATTTGTAATTGTGAATATAGATGATAATATAAATAGGTTATGAGAAAATCTATTTATTTTGAAGTTGTTTGAATTTGATTTGGGCTAAGTCCATAAGATGAAATCAAAGTGGCTTAAGAAAGATTTTAGATTTTTAGAATTGATCATGGGTTTCAATCATTTGGAATTGATTCATGATTTGAAAATCCATTGGAATTACTGTAAGGTTTATTTTGGAATTGATTTTGATTTGATTTGGTATTGAAGTTGATTTGAATTTGAAGTTGATTTGGATTTGAAGTTGATTTCGATTTGAAGTTGATTTGAGCTTGAAGTTTGACTTGAAAGAAGGAAGTGAGAATTTGGTTCAAGCTATAGGGTAGGAAAGTTTTCCTAACACCCCTAGGGCATGACCTATTCTTATGGCTAACTCTTCTAAGTCTCTAAGGTTAGGTTAAGTGTTCACCTAATCAATAGAAGTGTCTTAAGACTAAGGAACTCTTAGTGTCTAAGAGGAGTCTTATATCTAAGATGGAGGGGTTGAGAGTTCATTATAAAAATGAGGTCAACATGGTAATATTGGTATATTCCTCACATCCTCCTCTCCCTCTGCAACTAAGAGAGGGTGAAACCTACTACCACCAAGAAGAGGAGAGGTCTCACGAATGGACCCATCTTCAGCGACATGGGAGGCATCCTCAACCTCTTTGTCCATGCACTTATATTACTTCTTAATCTTTCTATTCTTATTACATCACTGATTCTTGGTCAAGGTTGCATGACGAGAGCTAGTACTAACCTGAAAGGTGAGAGAAATAATCTCATATTCTAGGACTGACTTCCCCTTAAGAATTAGGGCTACAACAGAGGTGGTACTAGTCCTATTAGAAACTAAGGAATACATAAGTGGCACTCATGGCATGGGAACCTCTAAGGCTTTCTTCTTTAGGGATGGGAACTCAGTATCTGATTGGAGGTCAAATTGTAGAAGGGGATTTTTATTGGCCACCTCCTCCCTACTCACTGTACTGAGGGTAGGACCATCACAAGTAACTTTGAAGTACTCAAACCCAAGGCCAAACTTGTTGAATGGGGAAGACATGTGTATGGCCTGATCCAGGGCTAAATCCACATGCGAGGCAAATAAGAAAATGGGCTTTCCACACGACATGGTTCTTTCAAGAAATGAATGACTGGAGTTTTTCTCTTTGTCAGATTAAATTATGCTTTGGTTGTTGTTATTTTGACTTAACTTTGGATTGAAAGCCTCATTTAACAAATTTGGTTTTGTTGAATAGGGTTTATATATTCATTGGAGAGATTTATAATTTTTAGAAGGAATGTCTTTGGAACTTCATAGGAAGCGAGCTTAAATGAATTTTGGAGATGTTGGATGAACCATACTTTGCCATGCTAGTGGAAAGAGGATCTTTAAATTTTACTGACTTTATTTAATTTATTTTAGAAATTTCCTTTGATTGATTCTTCTAATCTATTGGAGGTCCAATAGGGGTTTTAAGACCTACTAGAGTGAGGTCCTAAAACCTAAAGAATGTTGGACACACTTATCTAAGGGTGAAATAGATAGGGTACACAATGGAAGGAATGATAGTCTTAGACTCACATAAAAAATATATATAAGCCCACTATCGATGTTTGGAGATAATGATTGACTACCAAAGATGGAAAGAGGAACTTTCCCCAGTGAAGTTACCAAAAAAATTTGTGATGTTTTAATTTGGAGCCATAGAGACTCCACGTAGATCTTACTTATTGAAGTGATCGGGTGCTACATTAAAGTGAGATGCACTACCTCGAAAGATAGAAATATTACCCCACAATGGACCTAATCACCTAATAAGGACTCCTAATGCAGATGGTTCCCCCACTTTACATGGAGAAGTAAACCAGGGTTTATTTTTTGTCGGGTTCTTTAGTTCCCAATGGAAGCAAGCTTCCATATTTAATTACATCTTAGGAAATGGAAATTTTCTAAGATGATTAAAGTAATCAATAAGTATCTATAAATATTTTAAAGATAGATTATCAAAGGAATGTGTATTTATGGAAATCAAATGGAAAGGTTCAAATAAGAAGACTTATTTATCAATTCCAAAGGAGAATGAGTAGGAAGCACTCGCTATACTAGGAAGCCTAGTAAGTGCTTCAATCTACCTTATAATGAGGCTTTATAATTTTGAAAGAGAAAATTTACTTTTGTTTAAATTGGAATTTCATTAGAATAATATGGCTTATAGTCCAATAATACAAGATTGTAGAAATGCCTAAGAGGTGAGGACTAATGCACATAGCCTGAAGGAAATAAGTAGTCACATAACCTAAATTTAAAATGTCTTGGCACAAACTAGAAGCATGATCTAAGTCTAATCGAGAAAATGGAACATAATGGTTTATCTCCACAAGAGAGAATAGACAATCCTGACTCTTCTAGACTTACGACCGCCTAGAGTGGCCACCATCTAACACCTACACTTTAAAATTATGTATGTCAGTCTTACGTAGATGCAAGATAGCTAGGCTATTATTTAATTAGGATAGAAGTTATAATCTTAAGCTCACTCCCTAAGAGACTAGCATATGATTGGCATGAAAACATGACTTAGACTAATGCCAAAATTTACAACTTTATAAACCTTTTTGACTCATTCATTTTGGAGCAAGGCTTGGGACAATAATGCTGATATGCATGATAAAATAAAGTAATGGGCTAAATCAATTAGAGGAGGTGTTCTCCACTACAAGGTATTTCCATCAAAGTCAAGCATATCCCCTACCATGCAATAGTGGAGACCATCTCTATTCAAGAGTGACATAATATGAAATGCATGGTGTGATAACATACAAAATTCAGCTAAGGGGTTTTTAAGTCATTTATTTTTCTTGATTAAAAGCTTGGGCTTTAAAATGAGGCTATGAGTTATATTAAAATTTAATTATCAATTTTTAATGAGGTTAGAAAATTTAATTTTAACCTAAAGAGCCTAGCACATCCAGGCCACACATCAAATCATCACACTTTAAAAAACCTATGAAAAGCATGTCATTTTTATTGCACAATCTAAACACAACAATCACACATATGAATTTCATAAAAGAATAAGAGGTTGGTGTAGCCAGGTACCGTCATACACCCTAGAAAGGAAAAGAAATTGGATAACCGAGCTTTACCCTTATACAATCAGGATTACAATTGAATATTATAATTAAAAATAAATAATATGGGGGTTTTCCTTCAATCTCTTGTCCTTCATTCCTTCTTCTGGATTAATTTGCTACAAGCTTCACAGGGCCTCCTAAGTCTTTACCTTCTAGCCAGTACTCATCCTAAACCCGTAGCAGTAATCCAAATCCTATTACAAAAATTACATATTTATAATAAATTCAAATCTAACTACACCTGCAAAATAGATGTTAGCTAAATAAGCATCCAGGTCGAGCAATTATATTTCACATATTTAGACTTAGCACCCTGCACTTGGGTAGCCAAGCCCACCTGTCCTAATTGGATTATGTTTAGGGGGCATAAGTGGCACTTGTAAGCAAGAACATTTATATTCACTTATTATTACAATAGCCCCTTTAGCATAATCCCTTGTAGAAGGTATCATTAGGCTATCAGCGACTTAACATCCAATCTACACACAAATAATCCTAACATCCAGTTTAAAATATTACATCATAAAATAAAACATAACACCATGACACACGCCCACATAACCTAAGACTAGAATTGGTGAGTTAATATTCTAATGTGTATACTAAGGTTTAGTGTAGTGTGTCTTGACTAAGCTTCAAAAGTGTGATTATCTAAAGTTTAGAATTATTTATTTTAAACATTAACGGAGATTTGACCTCAAATTTTGGAACAAATTGATAAATTTTAACTTACACTTTCCTGTTTCATTTAATGTCTACTCGACATCTAATTATTATGAAGTGAAGAAAGGGGTTTGACCCCTTCATCCCTACCCTAGTTGTTTTCTAAAGGTGTGTTATTATGACTTTAGTTTTTTTATTGAGCCATTTATAAACATTTTATTAAACCTAAGTTTGGGTTAATCTTAAGGAGTCTTATTCAAACATAAAAAGCATTTAGGATTAATAAGATAGAATCACTATTACATGAATAACATTCCATTACATCTTTCCTCCATTAATAGCATACACACTTCTTCATTATTATTGTTCATAATATTTGGTTTAATATATATATTTGTACATGCAATATATAATTTATATTTTTGCACACATGATGATAATTAATGCATAAATTTAGTAGAAAATAAATATTCCATTCCATAGTTAAGCATATGTAGACATTTATTATAGATTTATGCAAATGTGCCATTATTAAACTAGTAAAGTGAGATAATCTAAGACCTCCTTGGGGCTACTTAAGCCCTCATATTCTTGGGATGTCTAGACTATATACTTCCTAATCTAAATACATGTATACATATACATGAACATATAAATGAAAATCATGCAATGGGTATATAAAAGCAAATCTTTTATTCATGTAGAGCAAAGTTTTATCCCAAATTCTACAATATGCATATACTTGAATAAAATTAAGCAAGTACATGCCATTGTTAAACCATGGAAGTGAGGTTATCTAAGACCTCCTTAGGGCTACTTAAATCCTTGTGTTCCCAGGATGTCCAGACTATATGCTTGCCATCTCCAAACATATGTATACATATATATATGAACCATGAAAATAAAACAATCCTTTACCATCTTTAAGTTATAACTAAACGTAAACTTTATTGAACATTTATAGACAACATTAGATTAAAATTTACATCATTAGCTTATAGTTTTTAGAGTAATTTGGAATTTATTAGGGATAATAGCCACACCATATAATATTTATCTAACACATGCAATTAAAATGCAACCATATTCTTTTGATTGTCTTTTTTTTAATTGAAAAAAATATGAACATGTGAAATGAAAGGCATGCATATTTATGATGATTGAAAAGAATTAATTAAGCATTGTGACATAACATATTCAATTACATCAAATCTTAAGGACAATCAAGCCAAATAAATATACCTTATGACTAACCAAAGTTCTTACAAGGTTTGATTTTGATATTTAAGTTGTTAAAACCTAAAGAGGAGAGATGATACTTAGTCTTTACCCCATCTCATGTTGGTGATTTGATATATTTAAATAAAATAATTAAATGGTTATGGATTGATTAGGTTCAAATCACTAAGCACATCAACTTAATTACCCTTCCCGAAGCTTCTTTAATTTAATTAACTACTTGATCATGAGCCTTCAATGATATGCTTTTAGGAAAGTAAAATTTAGAATGCACCTAAAGGAATCTAATGAAATTAGACACATGCTTAAGAGTTAATTGAAGTAAAGAAGAAAAGAATCTAAGTTAAATACTCATATAATTTTTCAATACCAATGGGTTAATCATAATTTCTTTAATGACTTTATGTTATTAAACACATAAATGAAAGTTAATGGATTATGTACTAATTGGACTTAGCACCAGAAAGTGCCAAGTCCACCTGGTCTAATGGGCTATGCATAAGGAGTAAGAAACACATACAAGCAAAAAGAATTTAACTTAAGTTTTTAATAGTGGCCCCTTAATTAAGCATAAACCCCCATACAAATGACATCATTAGTCTAATTAATATCATTCTACCATCCAAACTACATATATGCAATCTTAACATCCAATATAAAATAGTATACCATAATATAAAAAATAGTACATCAAATAAAGCACCGACCTAACCTAAGTCTAAGATAAATGGCTTATCAATTTAATGTGTGTGCAAAGTCTAGTGTGGTGAACAAAGCTAGGATTTACTATTTAAGTTATAATTTAAAAATAAGGTTTAATTATTAATATCAATTGGTTTAAATTCAAGTGGTTAGTGACTTAAGTATAGGTTTGGGTTGAATTTTAGTTTATGTTTGAGTTGCATTTAGTACTTTAAAGAGCACGAGGAATAGCTAGACCCACTTTGAGTACGAGCCACTTTTCGTTACACCCTACTAATAAGTTGATTCTAAAATTGGACTTTATGACTTTTAGTAATTTTAATTGAGTGTTGATTTTAATTAGGCCATAAATTTGAGTTAGATTTACTCAAAAATCTAATCATTTGAAATACATCTTAAGATTAATGGACACAAGCCATGGCTTCCCTTTATGATATTACTTAGCCTTATTAATCATCTTCAACATATCTATATGTTTATATCTTTATCATAAGTATTAAACATATATTTATATTATCATTAAAGAATACATAATTTAATTTATGCATATATATATATCATTTTGTTTGAGATATTTAAATCATTTATGCATACATGCAAATGCATATTTTATATTTAATGATTTTCATAAATAGTATGAGTAAAAATATATTAACATGAATGCATATGTATTATTCCTTTAGGAAAGAATAAGAAATTTAACTTACATACATATCTATCTACAATCTTTAGGTATGTGACATTGTTAAACTATGGAGTTGAGGTATTTAAGACCTCCTTGAAACCAGTAGCCTTGAACACCTATGTGTCTATACTATATACTTTTAAGGATGTATTGATGATGTATATGATTAATGCATCTATTTTAACTCTATTAATTTCAAATAACTCATAAATATAATTGAATTTATATAAAGGAAAGTATTTTAAAATTTACTTACGATAATAGCATTAATGGGTATAATTAACATAACTTGAACTTAATAGTTACCATTTAAACATGGATGCAGATAAATAGGAATCAAGCACATAGTTGCAAATTGATGGAGAAAGATAAATATACATCGCCAAATAATTTAAGCTACTAATTCTTAAGTCTAATCACATGAGTATAACACCATTTAAACCTAATTAAGCTTCTTTCCTTTTCATTATCACATTAATATTATAATTATATGATTTCTTATAGGGGAAATATTCCAAAGTGGTCCTAACTTTATCATTTAGTTATTTAAACATGGAATAGATAATTTTATGATTTAAGTAAAGTTTAATAATTTTTAATCTAATTAAGCCCAATATGCTTCAAAACTTTAATTAAACCTCAAATATAGGCCCAAAAGTTATGAAACAATTATGGAGCATAGATAAACATAAATAAAACATACCTTAAAAAATTTATTGCAAATGGTATGCTTAATTAAATGAATAATAAAAACTCTAAATCAACAATTACATTAAAAATACTCCAAACCAATTAGGGATTTTGATTTCATTAGAAACTTCTATGTAGCTTAGTACAAAGAGAGGTTAATTTCAGTTTTTAGAGATTTCATTAGAAACTTCTATGTAATTAGTTATGAAATTTGTATGTCATAGGCCAATTAGTAATTTATTTAAATAATAAATACTTCTTAAATTATTATTTTTAAAATTAATTAAGATCATAGGTCCTAATCATTTTCTTTTGTCATCATTAAGTTCTCTTAGCATTTTTAAGCACCTAAAATTATTTTTATAATTTTCCATCATTTACTAAATTCATAAATCACTAAGATGGCATCCTAAGTATCAATATGCATTTCCTAATACACTTATATAATTGACTTGAAATAATTATGGGAGGTGAAGGTCATCCTATAGAACATTAACCAAAATTCCAATCCATTTGGCTATGTAATTAGCATTTAATTTTAATATTAATGAAAATATTCAAGCCCTAATTAACCTCAACACACTTATTAAAAATTGGAACTTTTTTTTTCATATATTATCCTCTATTTAAGCTTTCATATATGCCCTCACTTACATTTTTAAGATTTCTATATAACTAGTTATGATTTCTTCAAATTTTGGCTAATTAAACACATTTTGAAACCTATTTAAATGACTTACACATTCAGCGGTTGAGTCAGTTGTGCTTTCTATGTAGAACCATAAGATTGGTTGTTTAAGTCATCCTTGATGATTACTGACTTAGTGTTGGCAAATGCATTTTCGACCTGAGCCATTTGATCAAAAATCAAATGGCTCTGATTAATTCCATAATTAATAGAGAACTAAATAAACATTTTAACATGCTTAATGATGACCATCCATATTAATCATGCAAGATGGACAACCCATGATTCACATTCCTCCATTAGTTAGAGATCAACACAATTCATCTTTCACCACTTGATTTGAGCTAATGATACTTGTATTTTAGGGGGAAATGAATGAAAAATGATTAATGCAAGAATGATATGGATCCCTACAATTTGATCAAGATGAAATGCACTTTCACTTAACAAAAAACCAACATTTATATGGCTATCTATATTTTGAGAATCATTTCTCAGTAGAGATAAAGAATAGCATTGGAATCAACTAAGGTAGCATCACCTTAAAGAGGCAAAGTCCTGTTGTTGGAGTCCACTCCTAACTACTATTTAGTGGCTCTAAAGACAAAGCTTTATCACTTCCTCATTGAAGTTTGATCTAGATCTTATCGCTGAAGCTCGAATCGAGTGTTTCTTTATTTAGTTGAGTTCACCAGAGTACAGTGATCATGTGGGAAGAAGCAATTAAGCTAGAGTGGATTTTTGGTGAGGAATGATGTTTGGTGCATTTGGGCTGAAGGGGAGCTTCATGTCTAGTAATGGGTTATAAGAGAGGCTCTAGAAAGCTTAATAAGTCTCTCTAGAATGCCAAGTGAGGTGTGTGTTGAGTTAAAATGAGTGGGAAGGGGTATATCCCTGTCCACATGTGAACCACTTGAATGGGTTGGTTAAGACTTCATTAGCCAGCGAAGCAGTTGGTGATGGAGGTGGGTATCCTTTTCTTGGCGAGATTGAGAGAACTAAATGACCATGAAACTTAAATTAATATTTAAAGATATATTTTAGAGTTTTAGTGGGATTATGAAGGATGTAGGATAATATAATAGTGGGAATATCTAAAATAGTGTAATTTAGGCTAAATTGGGCTTATTTAAAATGCACCTTTAATGAATGGAAATTAAGTGAGGTAAATGGCTAAAAATACCTTTTATGGTTTTAGTTAGGATGTGTATTTATGTTTTAGAGTAGTTGACTAAGAATCATAAGTTTTAAGTGGTTATTTTGGTGTAAGGACTAGATTGTAATTAGTGAAGTAGAGGTATTATTGAGTGGTGGGAAGGTGTATGCTTATGGAGAAGAGTAGAAGGCTTAGTGGATGATTGGAGATAATATTAATAAGTATGAGAAAAATTAAAATAAGTTACCATGGGTATTGGAGGTAAGAAAAAAATATATATTAGATAACTAGCTCTCTCACCAATGATTACAAAGATTTGGCCACCAAGCTCTCAAACGAGAAAAATAACTAAAATAATTTATAATTGGAAAAAGATCTCATTTCATTCCAGCAAAATTGTCTATTTATAGCCATTATAATCATCTTTCAAAAAAAAAAAATTAAAATATGGAGGGAAAGGTGGGTGGCCACATTAATGTGAAGCAATAAGTTACCTTATTATTTTAAGACATCCACCCATGTCACATGGTATTGTTTTATGTGGATTCAACTAACTTACATGTCATGCATTGACTTTTAAAATTCAAAGTTTTAAAATTAGGGATTTTAGGAAAAATTAAAATTACATAATTAAAAAAAGGGCAAAATCATATAATTAGTAATGGGCTAAGCATTCTTTTTTCTTGAATGTTCATGGGCTTTAGCTTGAGATCTAATAAATGGATCACGAGCTCTAATTTCTTGATCCATGTGATATTTTATATCAATTGGGGTGACTGGAATTATCATAAGACTAAAAAAGGGGAGTCCTTAGAAGGCCTATCCATGTTTGGTAGGCAGTGGTGATGAAGGGGATAAGTTATGGTGGCTGAGTCATGGACCAGCCATGGTGAGGGTGACCTCTCATTGATCTGTGCTTCCTTCAAACAACTTTGGAGCTTGTTTAGTATGGTTGATCACAAAGGATGCTAAGGGTACTACCTTAGACAAATGGAGGGTTGTACTTGGATATTCTTAAATTTTATTTAATTTAGAACCATTGGTTTACTTGGTTTGGGCCAAACAAGGTTTTGTGGTGCTTATTTTGGATAGACACCATGAAAATCATAAGGGGTACTTATTGAAGTGATCATGTATGATGTACTATCTTGAAAGATAGAGACATCACCCTATAATAGACCTAATCACCTAATAAAGACTCCTAAGGCATGATGGGTCTTTGAATATACTTGAGATTTTTTCCTTACTTTACATGAAAAAGTACAATATGGTTTATTTTAAGCTAGGTTCTTTAGTTCTCTATGGAGGCAAACCTTCAAAGTTAATTACATCCTAGGAGATAGGATTTCCTAAGAAAACTCTCGATTAAAGTAATCAATTATTATCTCCAAAAATTTTAAAGTTAATACTATCAATAAATTATATATATTCGGGAAATCAAGTGAGATAGATCAAGTGGAAGACTTATTTTGGAATCCAAAGAAAATAAGAAGAAAATGCTCATGCCTAATATCATTCCAATGTACCCTATGGTAGAGCTTTATATATTTGAAAGTGAAGAGATTTATTTATTTGAGTTAAATTTTTCTTAGATTATGAGAGCTTATAATCCATCAACACAAGATTGTGGAAATGCATAAGAGGTAAAGATTTATGCTCATAGCCTGAAGGAAACTAGCAACCTCAAATTCAAAATCTAGGGAGCTTTAGCACAAGCTAAAGCATGACCTAAATCTAAGCGAATGGTGGGCATAAGGGTTTATCTCCACAAGATAGAATAAACGCATCCGACTTCTAGGCTTACAACCACCTAAAGTGTCCACCAACTAACACCTCCTACGATTCAAAACCATGTGGTCTGATCTTACAAAATTGCAAGATGGTTAGGCTTTTTATTTAATTAAAAAGAGACTAAAATCCTAAACCCACTCCCTAAATGTCTAGAGCATGAGTGGTATGAACACATGACTTCATCTAAAATGCAAATTTTTAAAAATTTTATTTCATTTTGACACATTCATTTGGACAATGGCTTTTGGATTTCTTATGCCTAAATGCGTGATGTAATGAAGTTGTTGGCTAAATCAATGAGAAGAGGGTTCTCCACCAGAATGGATGCCCTCATAGGTCAAGCATTCCTATATCATGCAATGATGGAGGTCCCCCATGTTCACGAAAGAAGGAATATGCATGCATAATGTGAGACATACAACATGCAGCTAAGGGATTGATAAATTTTTTAATTATCTTGCTTAGAGCTTAAGCTTTAGGATGAGATTATGAGTTATTTAAAATTATAATTACTAGTTATTAGTTTGGTGGAAAAATTAATTTTTTTTCTAAGAGCCTACTGCATCCATGCCACACATTCAAACATCAATCATAAAAAAACTATGAAAATCATTGAATCCTATTGAGAAATCTAAGCATAACATAAAAAACTTTTTATAGATTAAAGTGAAAGAATAAAAGGCCGATGCAGCCGGGTACCATCGTACACCTCAAAAAAAAGAAAAATAAGTAGCTGAGCTTTACCCGTATACAACCTAGAATATAAAAGAATAATTACAATTAGAAATGAATACATGTTATGGGCTCTTCATTTCTTCATGTCCTCCTCCTTTTCTTGATTTGATTAGGTTGTTCTTCAAAGGCATCACAAGGCACCCCAGGACTAAGCCTTCTAGCCACTACTCATCCTAATCCCCCATAGGAATAATCTTAATTCTTATTATTAAAATTATATTTGTATAGGAAAAGTAAATCTAACTATACTTGTAAAATAGAGGTTAGCTAAACATACATGCAATCCCAAGCAATTATATTTATAATTTGGACTTAGCACTTTACATATGAGCAACCAAGCCCACCTATCCTAACTTGGATTATGCTTAGGGGTTTAAGCAACTTGCAAGCAAAGCATTTATATTTATTTTCAAGCAACTCCTTAAGCATAACCCCCTGTAGAAAAATAATATTAGGCTAAGAGTGGCCTAACAACCAGTCTACAAAACATACATCCTAACATCTAGTCTAATCACAAAACAAAATATACATCACACATACACCGTCCTAACTTAGGACTAGAAGTGGTAGCTTAATTCTAATTTGTGTGCTAAGGCTTTGTGTAGTATGTCTTAACTATGTATTAGAGTTATGATTTTTTAAGTGTGGAAGAATTTTATTTAACATAAAGGTTGGTTCCACTTCAAGTTGTTTAGTTGATTTGTGAATTTTAATTTTTATTTTGTATCATTTCATTTGGTCTACACATAACATCTAAGTGTTATAAAAAAAGGAAAGAAGCTTATCCCTTTCATCCATACCTTAAGCCATTTTCTAAAGCACATTTAATGACTTAGTTCTCTTTAGTGAATGGCTTATTGAGTATTTTCTTATTAATTCTAAGTTTGGGTTAACTTTAAATAATCCTATTCAATATGAAAGGCTTCTTAAGATTAATATATTTGAATTACTATTATATGATATATATTAATTCATTCCTTTCCATCACATGTAACATGCACATGATTTAAAACTTAGCATATATATACATACAACACATTTTGGCACACTTAAATGATGAAGGATGCATACATACTTAGTGGGAAAAGAAGACTTTCATTCATTAAGCATGTATACATATATAAAAGATATAAATAAGTACATGTCATTGTTAACCAGGGAAGTGAGATAATCAAATTACCACTTTGGGGCTACTTAAAGCCTCGTATTCCCAGGATGTCTAGACTATATACTTGTTATCTTAAACACGTATCAATGTATACAAAACTATAGAGATGAAAGTCATGCAATAGGTGATATTTTCTTTAATTGAATTATTTATATATATGGATTAAAGATTTATCCAAATTCTAATAAAAAATATATAGGAATGAAATTAAGTAAGTACGTGCCTTTGTTAACTAGGGAAGTGAGGTAATCAAATTACCTCCTTGGGGCTACTTAAAGCATCGAATTCTAGGATGTCCAGACTATATACTTATTAACATTCAATCATGTGTAGATTTATATACATGAATAAAAGAAAGAAGCATTACATCCACATACTACATATTTTAGTGACTTAGGTAATTATGAATACATGTATTTTTAGTAGAAAAAGAGAGGGTTTTCATTCTTTAATCACACACACATACACATGTATAAAAGATGTAAGCAAGTACATGCCATTGTTTAAATCAGGGAAGTGAGGTAATCAAACGACCTCCTTGGGGCTACTTAAAGCATCATATTCTCAAGATGTCCAGAGTATATATTTGTTATCTTAGATACATATTAATGTATACTTGAGTTAGAAGAATAAATACCATGCAAAGATTGTATTTTGTTTAATTAAATTATTTATATATATGAATAAAAGCTCTATCCAAATTCTACTACCAAAATACATAGGAATGAAATCAAATGGGTACGTGGCTTTGTTAACCAGGGAAGTGAGATAATCAAATGACCTCCTTGGGGCTACTTAAAGCCTCCTATTCTCGGGATATCCAGACTATATACCCATTGTCATTCAAACCTATGTAAACCTATACATGTATATAAGAATGGGAGGTTTTCACTCACATATTTAAACTATAAACACATGCAAACCTTAAATATTGATAACTATCATCACTCTAAATATTATTATTGATTTATAAACTTTGGAAAAATACATTTGAATTTAGTAATGATAATAGCTACACATATGATAAATTAAGCCAACACATGCAAGCTTAGATAAATAAATTTTATTTGATTGATTTAAATTTGAGAAGATGAATGCATGAAACCACATGACTTATAACATTTAAAGTGGTTGGAAAGGAATAACCAAACATAAACATGTGATTCATTCAAATACATTTATTCCTAAGGACAATCACATTAAAATATTTTATTTAAAGAAAAACAAAGCTTGGTATTAATTTGATTCTTAGATTTGGATTGAACTTAAAGAGGAGAGATTACTTGCTATTTTAATCTCATTCCCATGTTGGTAACCTTAATTAGGTCAAGGAAAGGTAATTAAATTAATTTTATGAATTAACTAAGTTGGATCATTAATTAAATCACTTACTTACCCTTTCTTATGCTTTTTTAATTTAATTAATCATTTAATCATGATCCAAAAAATAATTTGAACAGGTGAGAAAATAAAATTACAATGCTCCTAATCTAATACAATTGGATCATAATTAAAGATTAATTAAGTACTTTTATGATTTTCCCACCTTATGGGTTAATCATAATTTCCTTAATAGATATTTATCTTATTAAACACATAAAGAGGAACTCTTAATTTTATTGTTAATTTTTTTTGAAGTGATTTGCATTTTAATTTGATTTAATTTAACCACTTAATTGATTAATTAAGCACTTAATTATTCCCATTTTAATCAACTCTTTTAAAATGAGATGGATTTGGGAAAAAAGACTAGGAAAGAGTTATAATCACTCTCCCTTATCCATTCATTGTTAATCAGTGATTATTAAGCTTAAGTTAATCAATTTTTATTATTTTGAATGTTAATTAATCATTCAATTAATTAAATGAGGTAATTAAGGTTTGAAACCTTAATTTCCCTAATTGCCTAATAATAAATTTCAAGGAAATCATGAGAGGTAGAGGTCATCCCCTTAAATCAATTCTCCAAGTTTGGAATCAATTACTCAAGTAATTAGGGCTTAATTAAGCTAAATAAGTATGCATTAAAATCTCATGGCTGACCCAATCACCTTTGGGTTTGGTGAGCCAGTGTCCCTCTTTCTTAGGTGGAGGCTTAAGAGGCAGCCATGTTGAGGAGAGTGGGTTTGACCATTCAAAAGGGGTATTTGTCCCATTTGGCAAGCTTTACCCATTGGGTTTTGGGTTAATTCAGGTCAAGCATGGGTTAGGTTGGATTTGGGCTGACCCATGGTGACCTGAGGAAGGACCATGCCAAGTTTCATTGGATTTGGGCTTGGTTTGAATGGGTTTGGCTCAATTTGACCCCATGTAGGTCAAATTTGGCTAGATTGGGTCAAGTCGACTAATTGATCAAATTGGGTCAAACCAAGGATTGGGTCAAGTTTAAATGAGTTTTTGGAATGTTTTGGTGTAATTTATTTGGTTCAATTTGTCTTGGGTTTTTGGATTTGACCCACTTGAGTTTATATGGGTCAAATAGGTCAATTTACCAATTTGGCCAATTTGGCCAAATTGACTTGGGTTAGGCATTGGTTCATATTCAATTGATTATTTGAAGATGACTATAGGCTTTGATTTTAATCAATTTAGATTTAGGGATGATTTAGACCAAATTGACCTTTTAGGTCAATTTTGGCTAAATGAGTCAATTGGGTTTAATTGGTCAAATTAGGTTCAATCAAGGCTTTGATCATATTTAATGATCAATTTAGAATGAACATGAGGCATTGGTTGTAATAAATTTGGGTTAGATTTTGATTTGACTCAATTTGACCATTTAGGTCAAATTAGGTCAACTTGGGTCAAAGGGCCAATTGGGTTTAGTTTGGCTCAATTGATGGCCAAGTCATGTTCAAGGATTGATTATAGGTTGATATTAGGTTGATATGAATCATTGGTTTTAATTAATTTGGCTTAGGATGAAATTTGGTTAATTTGGTCATGTAGGTCAAGTGGGTTGATTTGGTCACATGACCAAATTGACTTAAGTTGACCCTATTTATTGCAATTGATCAATCAAGGATGGTCAACAATCATCATAGAAGGGTTTGGGTAAGTTGGTTCAATCCAATTTGGGTTGGATTGGAAGTTAGCTCAAATGAGTCCTTTAAGTCACTTTAGGTCAAGTGAGCTTAATGGGTCAAATGAATTGATTTTGGGTTAAATTGAGTTTAGTGGAGTTTAGATATTGATTTGGGATTGGTTTATAACTTTGGTTGTAATTGATTTGGGTTCAAATGGATTTTGGGTCATTTGAGTATTTCAAGTCAAATGGGTTAGGTTAGGTTTGATTGAATTGATTTTGGCATGGTTGATTTGATTGTAGATTGGATTTAGTTTGAAATGATAATTGAAGGATTGATTGATTTATGAGAAAATCAATTGAATTTTATTTGGATTGAAGTAAAATTTGGCTATGTCCATAGGATCATATCATAGGCTTAGGTTTGGGTTATGGTGGATTTGATTTTGGCTTAACGATTTGAATATGAGTTTAGATTTGATTGGAATTGGTTATATTTGTTTGAGATTGAATTTTGGCTAAGGCAATAGGCATAAATTTTGTTAGGCTATAGTTTAGGTAAGCTTCCCTAAGTTCGAAGGCATAGCCTAATCCTATGGCTAATCCTTTTAAAGTCTCTAGGCTTAGGTTAAGTGTTCGCTTATCCACTAGAAGTGTCTTATGAATAAGCAGCTCTTAGTGTCTAGAAGATCCCTAGACCTATGATGGGAAGATTGGATCCTTACTCCAAAGTGAGGTCAATAGGTTCATAGAGGGTTGGGTCCAATTCGAGAGTTATGGAAAAGTCCAAGGATGAGTTATGTCAAGTTCAATTGGATTTGGACTTGATGTCGTTGGGTTTGGCTCATGTAGACTCTTATAGGTCAATTTGAATTCAATTTGGTTAGATTGACTAATTGGTGAAATTGGACCAAAGGGGTTATTACGTCAGGTTCAAACGACTCATTTGGGTCAAATGTGTTAAGTTAACTAATTCGACCTAATTGACTAAAGTGGGTGCAATTGAAGGTCAGGGCATGTTCAATAATGTATTTGGAGATGATTGTAGCCTTTGTTTTGATCTATTTTAGAATGGGTTAAATTTTAGTTCAATTTAACCCTTTAGATCAAATTGAGCTAAATGAACCAACTTGATCAATTTGGCTAATTTGGATTTAATTGAGGCTTAAGATAAAATTGGGGTTGATCGTATGCATTGATTTGATTGAATTAGGGTTAGACTAAGTTTTGGTTCAAATTGGGCTAATTAAACCAACTAGGACAATTTGATTAAATTGAGTTCAATTGATCATTGAGTTGTATTCAATAATTAATTTAAGATTTATTGTAGGTGTTGGCACGGTTAGATTTGGTTTGGATTGAGTTTTAGCTTAATCAAGTCACATAGAGTCAAGTAGGTCATTTGGTCAATTTGGGTTAATTAGCCTAATTGAGTTCAATTGAAGGGAGGGTATGTTTAGTTATATATCTGGAATGTTTTTAACTAATTGGAATGGTTTAATTTTAGCCAAAAGGTTGAAATTACATTTTTGTCTTAAACGGTCCAATTGAGTCAACTCGAGTTAAGTTGACTAATTCGCCAAATTGGGATGTAATTTGGCAAGGGGTATGCTTAGTTATGTGCTTGGGATGATTCTAAAGTGTTGGGTTAACCAAACTTGGTATGACTTAAGCTTGAGCAAGATTTGATCTCATTGGTTCCATTTGCACTATATTGGGTTAAGTGGGCTAGGTGACTTATTTAGGGATAATTGGGTTTCCTTTTGTGCTTGGATGATTATAATTGGCATTAAAATTTATTTAAGATCAATTGAGTGTGTTGTGTGAGTCTTTGAGTTAATTAAGCTAGGTGTGATCCATTAGTCCAATGGGTTTGGCCCTAGGGTTGACTTCTATGAGTCTTTGATTTTGTTTGGGTTTTCACTTAACCACTAGATGTGTCCTAGTGTCTAACTGAAGAGAGACTTTAGTGCTTGGATTAGATCCTAGGTCTAAGGAGTGATCGGTGTCAATCTCCAAAGTGAGGTCAACATATACCTTCAAGTTCTCAGTTGGTTGATCTTCTCTTAAAAGTTGGCAGAAGTAACTCAACTATGAAATTATTATGATCATATACATAACACTAACTATTATTTTGGAAGACATAGTACTCACTCTCACATAAGACTCATGAATAACTCATAGGAGGCTTAAAGCAATGATCCTAACCCTTGCCCAACTTACTCTACTTTGAATTTTTGATAGGAAACGTGATATATTTCAAATTCTTACTTTTTTAAACATGTTGGAGTAGGCAAGATTCTAGCTTCATATTCATACCTCTGTAAGCAGCTATGGATCTTAGGGGCAAAAGGGCTCATTTGATGCTTCTAGTTTTACAACCTTATTAGATCGCTTTGAGAATAGAGCCACTATGTTGTAATAAATTGAACAAACTAACACTTGAATTTGAATTCCTTTCATATGCTTCAAAACACAATTAAATCATTATATGATGTTTGTGGTCATGATTCCAAATCTGAAACCACTATCATGCATAAGAGACCCCTTCATAGGATCCCTCTACATTAACCAATCAAATGTTGTTGACTTCATATTCTTGATAGTCATATAGTGTTCAAATATCCTCAAACCATATATACATCTAGCCTAGTACATTATTTTGACATGTTGTGTTGACATTAGATTCCCATTTGTTGAATTGCTTTTTTGAAATTTTCTCATAGCTGCCTTAAGCATTATCTATGTGTTGTCTAGGGTAATAACTCTCTATAGTCATGCACAAGTCCAACATGATAATGAAATATGATTCATAGATCCTCCCTATCAAATACCTCGGGAATAACTTTACATGATGTCTTCTTAGACCACCACCTAGACTTATTACTTTCAGATTCAATAATAATATATGTCAATGGAAATAAGACATTGTTAGCATTCATAATATTAGCTGTGAGTAGAGTCTTCATATACTTGCCTAAATGAATTGTATCATCTAAGCTCAAAATAGGGTGACAATACATCTAACCACTAATCGATGGACCAAATGCCCAAAATAATCAGTAAAATTGGTTAAATGGTCTACACTATTAAATGGTCACTAATATTTTAGAAATAGACACCCTTATAGCTAAAGACATAACATTCATAAACCTAAATAATGATCTATATGACTCCTCTCAACTACCAATAATGGTCTTAAGTGTCTTTGTTCTTGTCTCATAAGTCTTCATATAAGACACTTTAACATTATACATAACTTCAACATGTCATATTATTTTTATTAGTTTGAGATCTAATTGCTACCTTATATTGAGAAGTCTGATTAATAAGATGATCTTTGATGTGCACTATCATTTACTGTTATTCAAAATTGTGTGAGTGCATATATGTCAATTGGTAATTCTATAAATTATTCAAGCTCCATAAAAGTGCTTCCTGCAAGATGTGCGCAAATGCCACTTACACATCCTAACTCAGTAATCACTTAAAGGACAAGCAACAATGAACCTTGTTTTGTTAGAGTATACCATCAGAAACTCAACATTGTCTACAATCGGCTACCCACTAGCTGTGCATTATAACTCATACTTTATTACAAAAAAAACATATCTTATACTAACTCACCGAGAAAAAAACCTTCTTGAGTTAATGTCAAGTGCTCAAGCGGACCATCAAAACAGTTAATTATATCCCATTCCTGTGCAGTCTAATAGTATTGAGGTTAGTAATTGTTAATTGTCATACAATCAAGTTGATTACAAATAATGAATACATTTTTTTAGTATTAGCTCATGGCCTAATAATGATGGATTTTTAGCTTCTATTCCAGTAATATCTTTAGAATTAATGCCATCATTACTGATATCTTCACTGAACCATTATCCATAGTCTCATATCCTCATCATTAATGGCTAAATGGGCATCTAGGTATTCTTAACGAACATAATCTTAGATAAAGCTTTTGTAAGTGTTAAAGTTAAAAAAAATTATGTGATTATAATGCCTTTATCATGTATTTATATGTTAGAATGTATTTATTTTAAGTATATTTTATGTTGTAATATAGAACAACACTTAGGCGCTGCAAAAGCAGTGCCATAGATCTTGATATGGCCTAAATTATGACAATTATACAACAAGGCCAATGCCTAGGCTCTATATTGGTAATGGCACAATGCCATATCAGACTCATTTTAAGATTGTTATACAAATCTTAATTCTTAGGTTCTGCATAAGCAACACCGTGACACTATATCTAAAAAATAATATGAGGTAAAAGCAACACACACAGTACTACGATGATGGATCAGCTGTGCTGCAACACTAGGCCTAGAAGAATAGATTCTTGACTATCTAGCACCGATTTTAACAAGTTTTTGAGATAGTTATAGCAGGAGCGTTAGGAAAATTGACAACGGTTATATCTATGCTATATATAGGGGACATTTCCAAGGGAAAAGGATCATTTTCCAGACTTTTTCTTTGTTTCACTTTTTTGGCAAGAGAGTGAGTGTGTGTGAGAGTTCTTTGTGAAACACTTGGAGAGTGACATTCCAAGTTCTATGAGAGTATTGTAAGAGTATAATGAAAGAGTATTTTTTATGCAACAAGTGGAAAAGGAGATCAACAATCAAGGATTTTTAGCGGGGGATGCTAGATATTTCCTTTAGGAAATATTAGAGGATCATAGAGAGTGGACTTGGAAGACTTACTTGTTGTGTTGTTTCCTTTCTTCACTAGTTATCCTACATCCTGTTTTACAATGTTTAATTAGATTTTATTCTCCCTTTATTATAGAGCACTAATCTATAAAGTGCTATAAATTTATGTGAGATTTCGATGTTTGTGTTGTATTAAGCTTTATTTGTGGATTAATATAAGAAAGAACTATGAGCTATGAGCTTGACTGATACTAATGTTGATTATGAAAAAGATATTCAGTCTGAGGATGAGAGTAATGAGGATGATGATGAAAATGATACTAGAAATTCAACTTCTATTGATTCATTGGAGTAAAATTCTCACACATGCGTTAAAGGTACTTGCACTTTTTTTTATAGATATGCCTTTAAAATAGTAGCCCGAAGTGACATATAGCTATTTTTTACATTCATTAATTATAAAATAGGTTCTTTTATATATTTTATATGTGTACTTTTACATGTCTTTTTATATACTATACCTGCATATACTTGTATATTATAATTCACTCTCTATATTTAGTTTTAGTATGTTATTTATGATTGATCTAATCATTTTATTTTTTGTACTTACAGATGACATTGACATTAGGTGGTGGTGATGATGCTCCATGACATTCATTTGTGAGCATTTTCAGGTGGAAAAAGAAGGTTGTGAGTCAACCCACTATTCAGGCTATCACCATAGTCACTACTTCAACCTCCATTTTGATTTCGCCACCTCAGACATCTAAAGTAGCCAGTAAACATGCCTACCATTCTCTAAAGCCTGCAAACACTACTCTGTTCTACCCAAGTCAGCCACCATAGATTTCACAGAGCCTAGGTTCAGCATATAACTTTTGAATAGCCAAATACATTTACACCCACTGAATCGTCATTGACACACATTTTTATAGAGCCGGAGGGCAACACGTAAGCATATTTTTAAAGTTTTACTTTTGGCATATTATATTTTTAATATAAATTATAATTTTTAGGTACAATCCATCTAAGGAAGTTATTCATAAAATCAATGACATAATAAGGAGCAAGTATGATGCTCCATATGTATCATGGAAGAAGGTCCCAATTAAGGTTTAGGACATGTAGTTTAGAGAGTTTGAGGTATTTCCTAAACTATTTATAAATATTTAAATGTATTAGTTAATCTTGAAGAATTACTAATTAGCATTAATTTGTTTGATGATATAGAAGAATTTGAGCTGGTTGTGAGAGCATAACCGAAAGATTAGAAGAAACTTTGAGCCTAGAGGGACAACTCGACTATGCAATATGTTCAAAGACATACGCAAGTATGGGCAAGACCTTTTTGGATTGGAGAGAATGTGTAGGCTAACCTCTATAGAGTACGGGCCTCCCTATATTATGCTCACAAAAAGGAGCAGTTGAAGCAAAATCTCGCTTCTGATTGTGGGGGCAAGGGCAACTCTCTACACACTGGAGGTTTAGTATCGCACACCGTGTACCGATGGAGTATGATAAGTCATTAGTCAATTTTATTAATTGAACCTAGAATCATGATTAATTAATTTTAATATATTGTTTATAGGCTAAAGTTCTAGACCGAGAGCTTATTGTTACTGAATTGCATAGTAGAATACATCATCATCAGATTTACCAACAATGTGTTGACGTTCGTTCATGGAGAGCCTATGTAAGTTAACATTAAATTTTTAGAAATATAATTAAGTTAATAATCTATTATGGTAAACTTACATTCCAATTGCTCATTGGAAGACTACATGTTGCTGAAGACGTTGTTAGTCAGGGCTCCATTGGTGCATGAAGTTCTAGTGGGTAGTTTGAGCAATCAGAATATGATATATGGAAGGAGGTTGTTGGGGGGGAAGAAGAAAGGATGGATTTATGTCAAGGGCTCATAGGGATTAGCATATGATGCTCTCCATTCATTCTCTGGAATTAGCAGTCAGTCGATTGACAATGTTATTGAGAAGCGAGTCGATGCGATGGTCGAGGGGATGGAAGCCAAGATGATTGCATAGATGTAAGCCCGAATGGCTACAATGGAGGCTAGAATGAAGAAGATGTGCAGAGATAGCCTCTAGAGAAAGTAGTTCGTGGTGGAGATGGATGATGAGAAGACTGATGATGAGTAGGTCTCATTTATACTTTATTTTCATATGTAAATAATTTGTTCAAATATTCATTTTTAAACTAGTTCATTTAAATGTTTTAAATTATTAGTTTATTTTAAGATTTTCAAAATAGTGGAAATTATAAAGAAATGCCTGAGATTAGCTGTTTGTTAGTCTTATGTGGATGTTGAGTGCATTCTTGAGATTAGTTATTATTTAACCCATTACAGGTTTCCGACAACCTTACGACAGATTTTTTATCGATAATCTTGATACGAGGCGTCGACAAAGAAACAATCGCCAGAAAATTTTCAACAAAACCTACGCCGAGGATTTCCGGCATACCACCTCCACTTGAAATTTCCGACAAACTCATCAGCCGAAATGGCCGCGGAAACTATATAGTCGGAAATTTCTCATAGTGATATTTCCAAATGGTCTTTCCACCTGTTCTTCTTGATAAATATTCTGGCAGACAATCCGCCAAAATTCTGACGAAATATATTATTCATTGGGAATCAAATAGAATATATTTTTCGTCTTATTTCTGGTCCGTCGAAAATCATTTCCAATTACGTTTTACTGTCAGGGTGAAAATCGTCGGAAACGCAAATTATCGATAGATTTTTGTTGATTAAGGATAAATTTGTCTGTCGAAAATATATAATTTTCTTGTATTGTATAATTAAAATTTTAAGAAATCTAACTAATCGATTTTGACACCTGATATTGACCGACTTTGAAGGTGGAGCTTGGCCACACTCCCTTTGAAAGGTTCGTCTAATAAAGTTAAATAAGTTCTTCACCTTCAAACTTGTAAATTCTTGAGCAAAAAATTTGATTTGAGAGAAGAAAATGAAAGAAAACGAAGAATGGAGTTTGGGGAAGAAGAAAATAGTTTGGAGTGAGCGAAATTGCCCGATTTGGCTGTGTGGTGTGAGAAATCCTGGCTGCAGTGCCGATTGGGTATACTTTGTTTATTTTTCGCTTTCATTTTTAATATTTTTTAGACTCTGATCGGTTTTAAAAAAATTTGCCATATAAATCATATTCATCGCTGTGATGTTTTGACGTTCGTTTGCAAGACCGCTGTGCTTGCACACATAAATTCCTCAGGAGTATGTTTCCTTGGATCACTATGGGCTATCTATACAATAAGGTTTCATGTTGCCTCTGCTGTAGCGGAAGTGCAAAAATAATATCCGACCCGAACGAGTCAAGATTCAAAATTGGGGTTGAGTTCAAATATGGAATTGTCTTAATAGAAAATTAAGTAAGATTTATAAATATTGCACATATTTTTTAATATATTTATATATCTAATATCTAAAATTTAATATTTATAAATATTATAATTTTTCAATATTTAAAAATATGCATTCCCTTTAAAAGTTAATGATATTACTATTTTTTATGTAATATTTAAAAATTGAATTTATGTTAATATTAAAATTTATATGTTAAATTTGTAAATGTATAAAAACTGTGTGCCAAGTATGTAAATGTCCAAAAAAAAATTGAAAGAAGACCCTCCTAATAACTAACTTGCAGCAAATAAATTCACAAAAAAAAATATTAAATATATTTAAATTTATAGATGACATAATTAAATTTAAGGAAAAAAACATCGCAAGACATAATTTATTTATTTTTTCAAGTATTTATTCTTCTAAAATGCAAGCTTCTCATCTAATCATTTTGCCAAAAAAATTATCAGAGATTTTTTTTTTAAAATCAATTTCTTTTCGTATTATGATGTGAACGTGAAACTCATAGAGAAAATTTTTAAAATGAGCATTAATTAATAATTAATTAATATATTAAGCATATTTAAAAAAAAATTTGAAAATAGATGTCGCTGATAAATGGCGACGGCCACCTCACCGTATGGTAGGGTCCAGCCAATTTTATCTTTATATAGCACCCATAATCTGACCGATTTAGAAGCCACCGACATTATCGGGCATCGGTTTCACACCATATATTTGCGACTCACACCGACCCCATTATTTCGACTCGACACCGACCCAAAGAGTTTCGGTTCTTCGGCATCCCGACATCCGACCGGGGCCGACCGTGACATTTTCGATATTTATGTTGGAATCTGGTCCCCCCTCCCCACACACTCGGTTCTCTCGGCATCCCGACATCCGGCCAGCTCCTTGTGTCGTCGGCTCCACCGTAAACTTTGTGTCATCGGCTCCATCGCAAGGTCTTTCCAGATCGCAATGTTAGCAGCACCAAGGTAATAAATTATTTTTTTTGCTTTTACTTTTCTCATTTAAGTAGGCAACAAGGAAAGGGAACTTTGAAGGTAGGGAAGAATTTCATTCTAAGTTATGTCTCTATTACTGCTTGTGGTATGCTATGGGATTTATATTATTTTATCGTTATTTCTGAAGATGTTGTATGTTGTTTGTGTTTGAAGCTGCTTATACAGCTTTTTATCACAACTATGTCTGAAGATGTATATTACCATTATTTTTTTTTATGAATTATGAGTGAATTTTTAGGTTTTGTTAGAATTTTGGTTGCTGAGCAGATAGTAGAATGAGTCAGGAGCTCGTTTCCTTAATTCTCTTCTATGACGGTCAACTGATCGTTGACGATCAGTTTATTCCAACTTATGTCTACGGAAAAAATCGGCCCATGCAAGTTTCGCATCACGTAAGCTTAGGAGATTTAAAACAGAAAGTGCTCAGCTCTCTGCGTATGATGTAGATAACTTCGTAGTGAAAATTACGTGATGTTTCCTGTCGGCGCGGGATACATAGTTTCTACTATTTCTGATGATGAAGTCTGGAGTACTGTATTGGATGAAGCTTCCCGGCAGACATTAATTATTTATGTGGAAATAAAGCCACAATGTACTGCTGCAGCAGAAACTTATATTGATGTCATGCAAAGAAATGTACACTCGACACGCCGAGTTCACTTCACCGCCAACGCAGTACTATCACGAACCAGAAATAATGTAAGCATTTACCTCAACATCAGTGTTGGTGTTTTTTCTTTTTTTGTGTAGGATATCTTCTATTTTTTTAAAAGATTATAGCTTTTTAATACAGAATCGAGCTACATGTTCAAGCACAACTGCATGAGCAATATAGTTCATCTAGAGTAGTACCCGATGAGGAGTACAAAATGATGAATAGCGAATCAAGCAATGCATCTGATGATAGCGATGCCGAGGATGATTCTTTGCTGGATAATGCCAATTTATGTGACATCAATGTTGGCCATGAGCTTCTTCGAGTCGTTCAATCCAGAATTCATCAGATGACGATGTTATGATTTGCAATAATGAATATGTCTGAATATGTCAAACCACAAAAGATTGGGATACAAAAATTGTGTTTGATGGTCTATTTGATAGTTCAACTTTTGTAGATGACATCGAAGTTCCAGTATAATTATATGAAGGCATATGTTTCTCAAATAAGAAGGAACTTCGCCAAAGAACCGCTTGGTCAATTTCACAATGTTCGCCTCATCACACATCAATCGTAAGAATTTTATCATATATGTAAACATAAGTAATCCAAAGCAGATCTTGACAATGGCGCATGCACTGTAGCAGAAGCAAGAGGTTGGGAGGTGCTTGGAGAATAGCAACTTTTGGTGTATCGCACACATGCGTTACCACTATCAGTGGTTCAGGATATCATTAGTGCATTTCTAAGTTCATTAGTTATTTCATAATGCCAGTTATGCGATTTCAAATAGACTTGAAATCTAGAGAGATCATAGGAAGGATGAAATCGAAATTTAATATAAAAATCTCTTACATGAAGGCCTGGTATGCGAGGTGTAGGAGTATCAGAGTAATATTTGGTAGTTGGGAGGAGTCATTCCGCTCTTTAGCTTTATTTATGGCTTTATTATGCTTTGTGCAGCCCGACACTGTTTACAGAATTATGTCATCAGATACATGCAGGTTTTGGAGGTAATTCTGGGCCTTTGGACCATCGATTTCTAGTTGGAGATATTATCGCCCTGTTCTCAGCATGGACGAGACATTCCTACTAGGCAAGTATCGAGGTACGTTGCTCACAGCTATTGGTATTGATGCGAATAACGGACTATTTTCGCTTGCTTTTCCTATGGTTGAATCTGAGAATAATGAATCATGGCTCTGGTTCATTATGTGCATACAACAGCTGTTGCCTACTGTTTCAGCAAGAAGCAATTTATGTATAATCTCAGATAAGCATTCAGGGTTGGTTCATGGATGCCGTGATGTTTTTCCATGGGCAATTGCTTAAGACATCTTAGGGAAAACTTCAAGAAAGCAGTGAGAAAAATGGGTATTACGGATGTAGAGTTTATGTGTAGAATGAGCCACACATCACACATCGCACAGTGTTAGTTGAGCGTTGGTCCCCCTAGACCAACACTTTCCATTTCGCCATAGGCTAGATGACAATGACATTGCAGGACGTTGCAATGTTTTTGGGTTTGCGCATAGACGGTCCACCGATCGTCGGGCCGATCGTCGGGCCGATCGTTGTAGGATAGGGGAAGCATTGGTAGAGTTGGCCTGACTGCTGTGATGAGCTTTTAGGTGGACATCCCATTCTAGACACTGTGTACCATGACCCAGTCGACCCCGCAGTCCACTCGACATTTCGGATGGGGCAAGCACACGCACAGACATGCATGCCGCTCAGGTGGTTACGTTAGACATTTTTCAGGGAGTCCTACGTAGACCTCCCAGAGTTGGACTTTACCAGACATGTACGAGCATATATTTTGTTCCTTATGGGGAGTTTCCTACAACCTGATATATCTGGGTTAGAGGTGCACTTGCAGTATCTAACGTTGTTAGAAGATTTACACACATTCAGTACTTTATCGATAGGAGGCGCAGTGCTAGCACACCTATATAGGGAGTTACAGTCTAGTCCTATGGCATGGTATAGGTGGTGGCGTTGTTGTACTTTAAACTCTTGATCCCAGAGGACTTACTACCCCAAAGCACCTGCCAAGCGAGCATATGTTAAGATGAAGATATAATTTGTAAATTTACTTAGTTACTGTATCTAAAGATTTTCATAGTGACATTTGAAACTGGTTTACTGTGGGCGGAGCATATCTTAGCGACGGAGGACCTCTTTCGGCCTTTCTTTGGGCATCCGGGTGACATGGACTACCATTTAGCTATAAATACGTACGAGCAGATGTGTCACGATCTGAGCTCGAGGACTCACATCAGCAACTACAGGCTCTAGCACGTCGCGGTAGATATATGTCACACGTCTTCGATTCTCTCGACCACATAGGTGGGACATAAGCTGGTCCATCCACTTATCTTATGATCCGACCATCTTCTTTCCCGAGCTCCCGCCTTAGTACCATTCTACATTCATCACGATTGGGTATCTGAGACCTACCCAGAGATGGGGTCAGATGTTGCAAGCCAGATAGTGCTACGATAGCCTATAGACATCGCCGTCGACGATAGTGTATAGAGGTGTATCTATTTTGTATAGCTGTTGGTGGATTTTTTTTATTGTGCACTTTTATGTGCATCTGTACTTGAGTTTATTTTTTGCTTATGAATAATATTTTTTTGTATAATCTGATTAGTAGTACATCTGTATTTGTTTGATGCTACCAATTTACATTTTAGATTATTTCTTTACTACCTGTTTGCATTTCTTGTAGTGGTAAAAAATGATACATTATTTTTAAAAAAACCAAAGCAGGCAAGTCGCCCACTTATCGGGCGAGTGGCTATACTTAAGCCAGTCGCTCGATAATCGGTTGACTGGCTTCACTTAAGGCTAGTCGATCGATTATCGACGGCAGTATGCCCTCCGATAAGTGATCGACCCATGCCACCTCAACGGTGGCGTGGTGACACTTATCGGGCAGTACTATTTTCAAAAATTTTTTAATATACTTAATATATTAATTAATTATTAATTAATACTCATTTTAAAAATTTGTTCGAACTCATACCATATTGAGATGACTTTTCTAATTGCCTCGAATTGACAAATTGGTTAACGTGATTCTTTTGACAGTCTAAGTTAAATTTTTAGTCATGAGAGTTGACCCAATAGTCAAATGTAGCTTCTAAGTTGGCTTGGTCGAACATAAAGAAAACAGGAATTTAGGATGAAGTTGGAGTTGATTCAAGCTATTCAATTCTAGAAATATAATGTACAAGGTGATTTAATAGAACATGATTGCATGATATCTTATGTCATTCTCTCTCTCCTCTCCCTCTCGAAATTCTAGAATCAAATTATAAAAATGCACACATGCATCGTACCATAAAATTCATGACCTCATGATTATTAGAAAAGCCTTTGATCGAATGGTTCACAGAGGTACGATATTATGTGATTCTAACTTGTTATTATTTCTCATTGCATGATCTTTAGATTTGAGTCCGAAGGAAAAATCACTTCTTAGCGAATCCTAGCACCGGACATTGATGAGGAGCTATCTTTAGTGGCTTTCATTGCCACTTGATTATGCTATTGCGTGTTTCCATGCTATAGCGGACTTTTTCATCCTTTCACTCTTTTGATAGCCAATTTGCTTACTCATGGAGAGAGGATAGCACTAGCACCTGCATTGTTAGCCTACCTATATCATGAATTAAGGTAGGGTGAGCGTTATAAATGACTCGTGATGCTATGACATAGATGCTACTTGGCACTACTTACATGGATGGATTCATACACATATTTCAGGAGCTTTCAGCTATCCTGAGATGCCATCCTATTTCAGAGAGAAGTATTTCCCTATTATCATGTAGTTGAGCAAGGCTATAGTTTCCTTAGACAGATATTATATTCAGATTGTCATGTTTTCTCCATTACACATGATGAATCACATTCAGATCATTCATAGATCATCCTTTTATAGCTTGCCAACTTAGAGCTTGAGATGGAGATTCATAGATTCTCTTATTGATAGAGAGACACCCTTAATATTTTCAAATCCAAGATACAAATGCATAGCAGAATATCTCATTGGACTGAGACCTATTTGACTTTGTTATCAATGTCATGAGTCAATGATCTTGGAGGGATACAATCCCAACAGAGTGTCTAGATAGTATGGCTTCACTTAGGCTATGCTAATATATAGACTACTACATATATTGGATATAGTAGAGGCTCATTTCCTGTGATGTCAGCTTGGGTCTTAAAGCAGAAGAGCTATAACTATGGGAATCCCAATGCAAATATGTTGAGTTTGAACTTTTCTCACTATGCACTATTTATCAAGTGACCCTATTAGATATAATCACTATTCTAAAGACCTCACTCAACACTACTTCACATCAAGTCTCTCTAGTTCTTCAAGATCTTGAGCACAGTCTCAGAGCCTTAAGATCCTATCAAAGAGAGCTTTCCAGAGCATAGATTGAGCTCCTTGTCATATCTACTGAATGGAGAGAATTACAACTGAGGAGACAGTATCTATTAGAAAAGAGATCTATGGTCAGACAAGCTATCACAACTATAGAAGAAGATTGCTCACAGATAGACACTCAAGTGACAAAACTTAAGCAAATTCTTTCCTTATTAGTCTATGACTAGGAAGCTACACTTCAGCATCTCCATGAAGCTCGAGAGAGGTAGTCTACTATGGCCTATAGAGCTCATACAACCTATGTCTGTATTAGAAAAAATCAGGCTAATCATTTATAGCTACAACCACTTTAATATCACTATCTTATATGATATGTGAAAGTGATTAGAGATTTTCAAAAACTATGTTTTCTCTCTTCCTATTATATTGCTACAAATAATCATAACTAAATAAATAAATAAAAAATGAATGCATCATGTCCAATCGACATGACACATTCATTGGGAGGAAATTTTGTTTACATCTAAAACATTAAATAAACTGAACATCTAGACTAGTGGCACTGTGATGCTGCAATCACAATGCCTAAGTGTTGTCACCACATTACAATATCTAGAAACTCAAACTCTAACGGTTGCCTACTTAAATAACACAGTGCCATGACATTGTGATCCCAATGCTTAGGTGCTATCACAACATATTTAAATATTAAAAGCAAGAAAACTAACCCTTACTACCCCATCAATAACCCCCCCCCGCTGAACTATCGTTGAACTTGAATCTAGTGTGAGAAGAAAAACCCTCCCTCCATCGATCTTGGATATGGAACCTGGGAGGAATGCTTTATACTAAAAATGTAAAAAATTAGCACTACTAGAATTTTATGCCATAGAATTTTCGTAAAAAATATCAAATTCTTCAAGCATTTGGTTCAAAAAATAGAATTCCTGCTTTGCAATGCCACGACGTCATGGTCTAGTGCCGAGACCTTGAGCACTCAGGAATGAAATCTTTGAAACTCCATCCTACAGTGCTGAGATGCCAAATATTTGGTGTTGCAACACTAAGCACTCGAATTGCTATCTTAGTTTTAGTACTAAAGTACTGTATTTCAACATTACAGTGCTACGCTCTTAGGTTTCTCCTCTTTAAAGTAACATCGTAGTGCTATTTTTCCAATACCAAGGCGCTACACCTTGAAATCAATTAAACCATTACATTTGGTTCTGATGTGAAATAAAATCCTACCCCTATTGATCTCAGATCTGAGGTAAGAGAAAAAGATGCTAATGCACTAAAAATTATGAAATCTAGTACTGTTAAGGTGTTATGCTACCAAAATTTTAAAGTTCTCCAAAATTATTAAATATTAGGCACTGATAAAATAGTGCCACGATGTTATGAGTCTAGCACGGAGGCATTGAGCTCTCAAAAAAAAATTAAGCTTAGGCATGCATTCTATAGTGCTGAGGCTTTATTGTTGTAGCACCTTCGAGCTGATGTTCCAACACCAAAACATTGAGCTCTCAGGAAAAATTACACTGCAATACTCATCTGACAATGCCATGACACTGATATTGCAACACCGAGACATCGTACTCTTGAGAAATTAAGCCTTAGGCACCCAATTGATAATGCCAAGGCGCTCATATCATAGCGTCGAAGCACTGATCAATCTAACATTAAGCTGAAATTAAACCTATAGCATCGCGATGATACACATGTGCTCAATTTCTAACATCTCATTTTATTTTCTTTCTTTAAAGGCCTACCTCCTAAGGCTCCTACATCTATATGTCTTTTGACTCATGGTCATTAATGGAGGCTCAAAAGTGGAACCTACCTCGAAAGTATTAGGAAAGAAAAGAATAGGTATCTTTTCAGCAGATATAAGATCTGCATGGACACTCTTAGTGACCTCTATAGCTACCTCCTTGCCAATGGTAGGGGTACAATGAAGCATTCTAGAGAACTCTAAGACTAGCTTTTTGTCTTTCATAGAAGCATCACAAACAAGAGCAAGGGTCACTCCGTTAGTAGTGATATTTTAACCCTCAAAATTGGCTCCAAATATAATGACAGAGCCATCAAGCAGCCTACTACTATCAACTGAAAAATTGATTCTGGATATAGCAACGAAAATAGTAGTCCAACTATTTCCTATTTTCATATAAAAATTATATAAGTCATAATAGGTTTTAAATAATATAATGAAGTCAAAAATCTTTTTTTAACACATTAGGAGAATTTAGCAATTTTAATTATAGTCAGAATTCTTTTTTTTAAAAGAAAATATTCTGAAACTTGAAAATGTACAAATTATAAGACTCACCTATTTAACTTTAATAAATAAAGAGGTTCTATAATTCATTTTGTAGATGTTGAATATGCTTTGCCAAAGATGAAATGGAGATGTATTAAACAAAATGAGAGGCAATCTTGACCCATGAATAACACAAGTACATTACCAATGTATAAAGATGAAAGTCTATTTATAAAGATGGAGAGAGAAATTAATCCCTAGTGGAGTCACTAAAAATTATCTATGGAGAAAATTTATATACCCCATAGATTTTAGGGATACTTATAAAGATAATCAAATACATCGTTAAGAAATAAATATATTATTTCAGAAGATAAATATATCACTCTATAATGGATTCCATTAAGTAATAAGTACTCCTAAAGCAAATGGATATTTGATATTCTATAAATTTTTCTCTTGAACTATATGAAAAAGTAGAACAAAGTTTATTTATTATAGGGTTCATAATTCTATATAAGGGAAAGCTTTTATAGTTAATTACATCTTAGAAAGAAAAAAATCCCTCATAAGAATACCCTCGATTAAAAAAATGACTTTTATCTTCATAGATTTCAAAGTTTGTCTTAAAAAGATTGTTAATTCAAAATTTAAAGAACACTCCAAGGAGGAAGAGTTCTTTTTAGAAGTCAATCGAGAATAAGTAGGAGACACCTATAAATATTGGGATGCCTAATAAGCATTTCTCCTATTCTACCATTTGTCTTTACATTTTAAAAATTGAATTTAAAATTTTTAATTGCCATTTTATTAAAAGTCTATAACCTAGATTTTTCCAGTACATGATTATAGAAATGCCTAGTAATTAAAGACTTATTCCAATGGGATGCTTCCAAACCTATGTAAAAAAAAAAGATTCTGATATAAGTCAAAAGCTCAACCAAATGTAATTACTAAAAATTATTTGTTCATTTTCTCACTTACGAAAATGAACATATTCCTGACTCTTCTAGATTTACTATCCACCTTGGAAGGGTTGTCAGCTAACACTACCTAAGAGATTTTAAATTCACGATTCTAATATTTTGTATGCAAGATGGCTGAAATGTTGTATTTAGAAAAGAGGCTAAGAATCTAAAGTCACTCCCTAAACACTTGGATCATAATTGTCATGTTATGAACCTAACTAATGCAATAATTTTAGTGTTTCATATATTTTGACTAACAATTTTATTTTAATGCTTGGGTATGCAATTTCATGCCTACAACTAGATGTAGTTAGAAAATGATTATATGCCAAATCAAAATAAGAAGGCGCACTTGTTGGATTTATGAGCCTCATGTTTAATCCAATTAATTTTGATGATAACAAATGTATGCTTGGATGTTTTAATGTATATTTTATGTGTTTCAAATATATTGATTATTAATTACATATCCAATACATCTCACAATATATTTGATGAAATAGTAAGTACAAAAGAATGAAAGATAGATCAAAATGGATAGCGTGAAGCTCAAGATATAATATTTTAGGTTATATGCATTTATAACGATCTTCGAGGTTCATATGAGTTCATTGGTATGAACTAATTTGCTCACAACTTAATATATTATTTTTATTTATTTTAAATAATGATAATGAGGTTAATTTATATAAATCTTTATCTAATTAACATTCAATTATATGCTTCATACAAAGCATTTGAATTATCAAAATAATAAATGATAATTAATTATGGCTATTGAGTGTAAATAGTTTATATACTTAATATAATTGAATATTTTAATTTAATTTAAAAATTATATGATAACTAACATATGTATGATTATATCTAAATTATATTATAATATTTAAATATAATATTTTAAAATTAACAAAAATACATAAAATTTAGTATTTCAGCTAAAGTCATTTTATAATCAAAGAATTTAGATCTGATGTTATCTCCAACGAGTTCCTTCAATTTTTTTCTTTAATTTGATAGGTTATATGACCCATGTTTTATTAAAATTGAATTTTTTATTTTTTTTAATAATGACTGCATACTACATGCTTTGAATATATATTAAGAGCCATATTTGATTATTTTTGACTTGCCCATGGGACTAGCCAATTTGTCATTGTTTAAATTTAATATTTATTTAATATTAGTCATATTTTTATTGAATATTATATTATTATATGATAAGATGATATTAAAATAAAATTATTTTTGAAATAATTCAAAATGACCTTCTTACTTATAAATAGTCCTCATTCTCTTCATGAAAGGATTGCTCATTCAATTCAAAATCTCTACAGTAAATCTAAGAGAAAACTTCATAGATTTTCTTGCCAAGTGTTCTCTAAATATTGCAAGAACAAATCCTTGTTTTGGAAGCTTTAACATCTTCAACTAAGCAAACTTTCTCAAATTACTTGAGTTTATTTTTCTTGATCTTAATCTCTTTTAGTTGTTCAAACTATTTTCATCATCTATTTATTCTTTCAAATTTTTTACTTTTAGTGGATTAGTCTTAGGATATTAAAGTTTAAAATATTCACATCAAAGTTTCTTCAATCATTTTTTGTGTGAAAAACTCTTATGATAGTTTGTAGGATTTATTTCATCTTACTGAAATTTTTATCCTTCTACAAATTTCTTTTAATTTCTAGAAATATTTCTTTATTAGACTTATTTGAAAGATCATTTATTCTTAGATCTATTTTAGAAGTATATTTTAAGCATTTTAAATTAATTTATTGTTCAGAAAATATTTTCATATTTGTTAGATTTATATTTTAATTAAAAGCTTACTAATTTACATAGATCTATCATATTCTAATTTTATTAAGTATTTTGTGATCCATTGCATTAATTTAAAGCATCATTTTCGTTAAAATAAAATAAATTATTATTGAAATTTTAGAGTATATGCTAGATCTATTATATATCAAGTTTCTTTATAAAAATAAATTTATAAAAACTTAAATTAGTTTATTTGTAACTTATCATTTTATTCCAACTAGTATCGTTTGTTTAAATATTTTTCTCTCGTTAAAATTTAGTAAAGCTTGTTATTTTTATTGTTTAATAATTAAGAAAAAAAAGTTAGTAGAGAGTTAATCATTCTTACACTATTATATACATATTAATTATAGTTTCTCTTAAACTTAAAATTATTCCCTACTAAAATTTATTTTATTGTGTAATAAACTATTGTGAATTTATTTTGAAATAACTTTTATATTAGTCTACAAATTGTAATAACATAAATATCTTACTAAGATCACTTTAAGATACTTATTTTATTATTTCTTATTAAAATTAAGTGAGCATTCTATCTTGTCAAAATTATAAGTTGTAAAGTGATCATTTATAAATTGTAAGATTACTTTTTGAATTGGATAGCTTGGTATATTTGTGACAGATATACTTAATCAAAATTTATTATTTTATAATTTTTTTCATGCTATAAAATTTATATTATTGTTGTACTCACCCTTTTGTAGGAGAGTACACATTATTGTAGGGGTTGTACTAGCCTTGTTATAGGAGAGTATGATTTATAAGCTATTTTGTATTTAGTGGAATCCTAGTGAGGGGTGGCTAGGCATGGACTTAGGCCGATTTTGGGGTTTGGCCAAACCACATAAAAATTATGTGCCTATTTTTTTTCTTTACTTTAATGTACTTTGTTTTTTGTAGCACTGAGAATTGTATCTTGTCTTTATAAAATCAAAAAATTAATTTTCTACTAAAAGTTATAACTTAAGATTTAACTTAAGTTATGCCTAGGGCTTTATTTATGATAAGATTATGAATTTTTATTTTATATTTGGGTTGCTTAATTTTAAATGGGGTAGCAAATTTATTTTTCTTAAAAGTCTAATGTTTCCATGCTTTTCGTCATAGAAAAAAAAAAAGCTAAAAAAGCATGCATTTCTATTGCACAACTTAAAATAATGCAAGCCAAATTAAATTAAAATAAGCTAATACGGTCGGGTACCACTATACACCTTGGAAGAAAGGAAAAATGGCAGCCGAGCTTTGCCTTTATATAGCCTAGCTTAGAACTATAAGTCTTGATCCATGAGGGTCTCCACCAGGATCATCACCTTCTTCAAGGACCTTCATGGGTTCCACAAGCGACCACCAGATCATAAAGTCAGCTCCTGCTATTCCTAGACCCCATAGATCCTAACATAATTCTAGGCTCAAATTATATTTTAAAATTTTAAAATAAATTTCTAATGCCTACAGAATAGATGTCAAAAAATACATACAACACACTAGTAGTTTATATTTCAAATAAATGAGCTTAGCACTAGTATTTGTGAGTTCATCTATTCTATTAGGCTATGCTTAGAGATTTAAGTAGCACCTACAAGCTAATAGTATTTATTTTATATTTATTATGATTGCTTCTTTAAGCACAACCCCCTGCAGAAAATATTGTTAGCCTAAAAGAACACCATAACATCTAGACTAACGCACAAATAACTCATAACCATCACGTCTAAATTATACACCACAAAAATAAGAAAAACATCATTTCACATTACAAAACATCATAAATCCCCAGCCAAACCTAAACCTAAAGTTAGTGATCTAATAATCTAATTTGTGAAAAAAAAAAGGTTTGTGTGGTATGACTTCACTAGGACGTTTAAGTTTTAAGTTTGTTCAATTTTACCCTTGAATGGTTTTAATTAAATTAATTTAATTGATTTTAGATTTCATTTTGATATGAGATTTATTTTTATATTAAGGTTGAATTTAAGTTTTAAATGATGAATAATAAAATAAATTCTGTTTTGGGTAGAATCCATTCCATTCAACATCTTAATTCTGGTAGAATGAAATTTTCATCTTAAGATAAAAATTCATTCTAAAGACCAAACTAATACCCTAAATATCTTAATTAACCTTTTTTTTGAATTTATGTGAATGATTTATTTGAGTTGAATTTAATTTGATTAATATCTAACTCATTCTTTATGTTTGAAGATTATATTCTTTATTTAATTTTAAATCTTATTGGAATTTAAATATTTTATTCTTATTTCATTTAAATTTTATTGGATTTGATTAATATATTTTAATTTAATTAATTTGTGCCTTTTAATTAAATTTAAAATGATCTTCTAAATTTAAATTAAAATTTTAATCAAATGGTTAATTGATTTTATTTTAATAATTATTTATTTCAATTTGATCTTTTAATTTGGTTTCAAATAATTTAATTTATTTCGATTTCAAGTTGTTTGTTTAAAATATATATTATTGGATGTGATTTCATAATTTAGAGTTATATTTAATTTTATATTTGTTTGACTTTATTAAAGTCTAGGATAGAAAAGCTTATTTAATTTTACATATTTTAGTTTATTTCATTTCATTTTGACTTAATTAACCTTATCCACTTATTTCATTGAACTAATATTTGTATTTATTAGCTTAAATTACCTAAGTTATTTTAACTTGTTTGACTAATTTTCAATTTAAATTTGTTTCAAAGCCATTAACTTCATTATTCAAGTTCATTATTCAAACAATTTATTTAGATTTCATGACTTAGGATATTTATTGGTTTAATTATTTAATTCATTGTTTAAGTTGGTTTAAGTGATATCTTATATTTAAGGGTTTATTATTCAATTAAATTTCTTATAGTGAAGTTCTGTTCATTAATAGTTAATTCTTGTTTATAATCTAAGAAAATGAATGAAATGAACTACTTAGGTCTCAAACCTAATATAAACCATCTTAAGCTTTTTGGTTATTTAAGTTAAATGATTTGATTAATCATTTATATTTAATTGCAATTATCACCATTCATTCATTTAATGTTAAGTGGATTTAAGATGACTTCAATGTTAATGAATTTTTATTTAAAAGTAAAATCTAGAAATTAATTATTCTTATTTTCCAATTGATTATTTGGGTTATTATAAGTTTATAAATTTAATAACTTAAGGCTTAATTAATTTTAAGCTTCTTTTAATTGCTCTTTAAATCCAAAATATGTGATTAATTAAATTTCTCAACTTCATAAGGTCATAATTTTTTTTAAGTCCTCTGATGTTATTTCAACTATTTTGTATTGATTACATTAATTTTTATAAATTCTGTGATTTTTCTAATTTATTGCTTGATTTAAATTAACATAAGAATTGAAAATTTCATAACTTCTAATCTAGAAGTCATTTTGCTATGAAAGTTTTATGACTAGTGGGTACCTTGCCAATTTTATTTCCTTAAAGCTTCATCTTGATGAAATATATATTTTAAGACCTATTATGGATTTAATGATTTCACTAAAACTTAAATTAAGCTTAAATTAATAAGGATTCTTTAGGAGTTTTAATTTTCCTTAATTTCTCTCTGAAAGATGAATCTAAAGAGGGTTTATTTGAGAATTTTAAAGTCTTAGTTGATTAACTGTAATTTTTCAATGATCAGATCAATTAAATGAATTAATTAATTCACTTAATTACCTAATTAGGTCATTTTGATGATTAATAGTTTTTAGTGAGGTTTAATATTTTTCTTGGGTTCATTAATGTGTATTATGATGATTTAAAGTACTTACATGATTTTTCTCAATTTTTTTTAATTTTTTATTAAATTATTCCATTAAATTAATGTAAAAAGATTGAAAATTGTATATATTATATTTTAATCACCAATGAATTTGAAGAATTTTATCTGAAGTGTATTATAACCTCAACATCACTTTCCCAAAGTCTTAGGTTGATTGGGCTAATAATTTTGGCTAGTAATTTTGGCTTAATTAATTTTGGCTAATAATTTTGGCTTAATGAAGGCTTAATTAGTCTCATGTTAATTTAGCATCGGGGACACTGTTTTATCAAGATCATTCGATCAAAAGATCGAACAACCTAGAATCAACTCACAATTTCTTTGAGGGATTCAATTGATCGGTCCGACTAAATCATATTCGTTCATTGCAAATAGAAGGAACGGACGACTATGATTCTGTCTCCTTCATCTATGGTGGTGACCGAGTGCTGTTGGATTTTCATAGATAATCTCTTGTGATCCACGTGGTGAAATCATGAGATTTCAATTGTAAAACAATCAAGGTGAAATTTTAAAGGAATCTATACAATTTGATCAATCCATAAACTAATTTGATTTCACAAATGACCAATGTAAAATTAAAGGAAGGTCGATTTTGGACATACCACATCAATGTTGGGTCTTAGCGGTGGTTTGGGTATCGAAAATGCTCAAGGAAGTTGGATGAAGCTTTTGAAGAAGCAATCATGCTTTGCCTTGGTGTGGAGATGAATGTTTATCATCGCATACCAAAGTTTGGTGTTGGGAATAATCGGAGGAGCTTGGGAGGAGGGGGAAGGTATGCTCATGCTTGATTTCACTCAAGGAATGTGATGGAATTGACCAAAACTTTGAATTTGACCTCTCCTTAGGTTTTTATGATTGGCTGAGAGCTTCCTTATTGGTTTGGATGGGTGGTCATTGACCATGGGAATTTGCAATCCAATGATGGTGCTAAAGGCAGTAAGAAGATCCAAATATGTATTCAAATCTCTTAAGAAAGCTAGGGCAACATACATGGGTGAGATTTGGAAGGATTGGGAGGAGGCTGGCCCGATTTGGGGTTGTTTCTTCCATGGCATATTCCATTCTCTCCATGGATTGATCGGGGCCTCTTTAGACAACTTGCTTTGGTTGGCAGCTACCTCGGGTTCATCCTAAGATGAGTCTAAATGAATCCAAGTGTAATTTGTTTGGGTTTGGGCTTAAATGTCTAAGTTTGATCCATGTGAATTTAGCTTAAATTGGATTGGATTATGTTAAGCTAATTTGATCAATTAACATTGGACGTTAACCACTAGTCTCTTTAGATTGATGACTAACTGCCCAAGTCAAACCATGAGTCAAACTCAAATTTGTTTGTTTGAGTTAGGCTTAGGTTTAAGTGTTTAAGTTTGATCCATTTTTGGCTATCTTTTGCTTTTGGATAGACTTTGATCAATTCATTTAATCAATGGATTCATACCTAGATTGTGATTGTGCATAATTGCCTATTGAAAGGCTTAGAAGCCAATTAAAAGTTTATTTAGATTTGATGTGATTTAGCCAAACATTTCCCTTTTTGACCTAAATGGGTCGAGTAGAATCTCTTAGCTTAAATGACTACTTTAGGATTTAGATTTAGCTTCAATTATGTTTTTTTATATATTTTATGATATTTTTAATTGATTGGTTTCATTAAATTTTTGCTTGATTTTGATTTTTATCTCCACTTGACCCATTTTGACTTAAATGTGTTAAGTTGAGCTCAATTAAGTCAAATGATCAATTTAATTTAATTAAAGTATGTTTAGACTCCAATAATGTTTAATTAAATGTTTTGGATGATTTTGAGTAACTAATTTTTGCTTGTTTGAAGTTGATTTGAATTTTGACTTAATTGATCCAAATTATACTTAATGTGTTAAGATGGGTTCATTTGAGTTAAATGACCAAATTAGTCAAATTGATTGAATTATGTTCATTTATGACTTTCAAATGATTTTGGATGTTTGATCTAAATTAATTTTAATTTTATTTTGATTTTGGTTTCAGTAAGGTTCATTTGGATCAAGTGATATAATTAGCCTATTTGAGATCTTATTAGATTTAGATTCATTTAGATTTATATTTACACATGTTCATTTGACAATTCTAAATCATTGGAATGATTTAATTTAATCAAATTTTGGTGATTTGACCTTTGACTTAGTTGGAAAACACATAGGTCAATTCTAGGTCAAGTGACATAATTGAACTTCTTAAAGATGGGTATCTAGCGAGAAGGCCAAACCTAAGAAACATTATTTGATAAGACCATCTTAGGATCCATGAAATATCTCAAGAACCTAAAAAATAATTTAAAATAGAAGCCCCGACATATGACGATGTTCATGACCCTAATAAATTTTTAGATTAGTTAATCCAAATGGACAATTTTTTTATTCGTATCAAATGGATAATTACCAATGAATAATATTTATTAAAATGAAATTGATAGGTCATACAAAAATCTATTGGAATAACATCTTAGCTAAAGTAGAGAGATACGATAGAAGTATCATAACATGGATAGAAATGAAAAAAATCTTAAGTGAGAAATATTGTTTTGAAAATCATGATAAAAAACTCCATGAACATTTGACTACTCCTAAGCAAGAAACTATGTCAATAGTGGTGTGTATGAATATACTTGAGAGCTTAACAGCTAGAACCCAATGCACTGATCAAGAGTGGCAAATAGCTAACAAATTTGCTATTTGATTAAGAGAAAATATTGAGAATGAAATAGAGCTTCATGATCTTCAGGCTTTAGATGACGCCTTTCACTATGCTTTGTTCATATCTAAAATGAATAGTTAAATATCTTCTAAATATCCACCTATATCTCAATCTCAAAAGCCTATCATTATATCTAATCCTTCTACATCGAACAGCCCCTCTAACGTAAACCCGAATGAAGCTACTTCTAAAAATATTAAATAGATAATTTACTTTAAATGTCATAAGAACGGTCATATGCAAAATCAATGTAAGGCAAAAATCATGTTCCTAGATGAATTAGAAGATTTAGAAGAAGAAGAAAATATTGAAGATATACATGACAACATATCCTTATATGATGAAGAAGTAGATCCAAATATAGATAATCCAATATCAATTAAGGGATGTATAACTACTTCTATAGAAAAATATGACTATAAAAGAAGGAATATTATGTATATGTTATGCAAAGAAAAGAGGCATAACCTAGTAATAGATAAAGGTAGTGCTATGAATGTTATATCAACCCATGATATAACTAAAGCCAATCTTATAAGTGAACCTCACCCAGAACCATTTCAACTCAGTTGGAAAGTTATACATCCATACCTATCACTAATAGATGTTTTTTCCCAATTAAAATAGGTAGCTATAATGACCAAATTTGGTATAACATTCTTCCAATGCAAATAACACATATCCTATTAAAAAAACCATGGCTTTATGACTTGAATGTTAGTCATTATGGGCGTGAAAATACTTATGTATTCAAATATAATGTGAAAATAATTAAATTATTCCCTGTAAATCTACCAAAAAGAGGTCAATTACACCCTCTCATAGAATTCTTCATGGAACTCCACACAACTCTAAACTTCTCAAATTAGGAATGTGAAACTCTAGCAATATCACCATTCAAGGAAGGATATATATGTATATATATATATATATATATATATATATATATATATATATATATATATATATATATAATATATATATATATATATATATATATATATATATATATATATATATATATATATATATATATCCTAATACATATGAATCTCCTAGAATTCACAGAATTCACATTACAACTTTAGAGTTTAATGACTCTACTTCTCAATTTAACTTGCACCCTAAAAAATCCCTATTGATACTAAAGATCAGAACATACCTGCTGAAGTCTTAAATTTACTATCTAATTTATTAATTTGATCGCTGATGAGTGACCTAATGAGCAATCACCATTAATGGATATAGAACATGCTATAGATCTTATTTCTTATTCGCAAATACCTAAATTAGCCCATTATAAGATGAATCCAATTGAGCATGCAGAGTTAAAATAATAAGCAGATGAACACCTAAAAAAAGATTTTATACAAGAAAGTCTTAGTCCTTGTGCGGTACCTGCTCTTTTAACTCCTAAGGAATATGAAACTTAGATGATGTGTTTTGATAGCAGGGTAGTAAATAAGATCACAATAAAATATAAGTTTCCTATATCTATATTGAATGATATGTTAGATCTTATTTTAGGTTCATCATTATTTTCTAAAATTGATTTAAGAGGTGGATACCATCAGATAAGGATTAGACCAGGTGATGAATAGAAGATAACATTCAAAACACCCGATGGTTTTTATGAATGGTTATCATGTCGTTTGATCTTTGAAACTCTCCTAGCAAATTCATGAGACTAATGAATACTATTTTGAAATATTTTATTGGTCAAATCTTTATAGTTTATTTTGATGGTATTCTTATCTATAGTCTAGATGGAAAGTCATATCTACATTATTTAAAAATAGTCTTAGCAAAAGTTAAAATAAACAAAATTATATATAAATCTTAAGAAATATTTTTTTCTATCAATGAGAAGTCATTTTCTTAAAATTCATTGTATCTTGTGATGGACAAAAGCCTTACCCATCAAAAATCAAATATATTTTAGAGTAGCCAACTCCAAAGTCCTCATGGATGTTAGAAACTTCTATAGATTAGCAACTCCTATAGGAGATTTATAAGAAACTTTAGTACTATTGTAGAACCTATCATGGACATTCTAAAGAATGATAAATTTATGTAGACCATAGAAGCTGAAAGAGTCATGCAATGAATTAAAACTCTTATGACTTCCTCACATGTATTAAGACTTCATAACTTTAATAAAATTTATGAAGTGGCTTGCGATGCATCGAGTATTGAAATAGATGGAATACTAACTCAAGAAAACCATCACATAGCTTTCTTCAGTGAGAAATTAAATGATACTAAGCAAAAATATTCAACTAATGATATAGAGTATTATGGGATTATTTAAATTCTTAAGCATTGGAGACATTATTTATTACATAAAGAATTTATTGTGAGTACTGATCATCAATCTTTAAAGTTTATTAACTCCCAAAAGAAACTAAATCATTGACATGCTAAGTAGGTTAAATATCTTCAAGAATTTTCTTTTGTGCTTAAACATAAACCTACGATAGAAAAAAAACCAACAGACGCTTTATCTAGAGTACCTTTAATGATTTCATCCTTTAAATTTCAAATTTTGAGATTTACAACTTTGAAGTTAGATTACAAAATTTGCTTGATTTCCACATTATACACTTAAAATATAAATCTAAGATATTAACTTTTCATAGCTCTTTTGTCATTCTAGATGGAAATATTTAAAAAGGCAAGCAATTATGTATTCTTAAAACCTCTCTTAGAGAATTCCTTATCTCTGAATTACATTCAGGAGGTATATCAAGATATTTTGGTAAATTAAAGATCCAAAAATTAATTAAGCAAAGATTTTATTGATCATCCCTAAGAAAAGATGTTGAACATATAATAGCCCAAAATTATACTTATCATCAAGCTAAAATTGTCAAACAAATGGTGGGTCATTACACATCATTACTTATTCCTTCTAGATCTTGGGAAGACCTATCCATAAATTTTACATTAGATTTACAAAGAACACCTCGTGGGCATGATAGTTTTTTCATAGTAGTAGTTCAATTTTCTAAGATGACACATTTCATACCTAGTTTGAAATCAAATAATGCATCTCACATAGCAAGTTTGTTCAAAGAAATTGTTAAGTTGCACGGAGTCCCATCCATCTCTAATAGAGATGCCAAATTTATATCTTACTTCTCAAAAATATTATAGAAATGAACGAAAATACAATTAAAATACTCATCCTCAAATAGATGGATAGACATAAGTAATTAATAAGACATTAGGAAATCATCATAGGTGTTTAGTTGAGAAACATTTTGCAAAATAGGGCATGATATTGCCTGGATCTGAATTTGCATACAATGGTTTCATTTATAGAAAACTCATAAATCACCTTTCAAGATAGTATATGGACATAACCCTAAAATGCATATTGACCTAGCTAATACACCTAACCATACTTTCTCTAATTAAGTATATAGAATTGCATGTAATTTTAATATAGCCTTCATGAAGACATAAAAAATAATTGAAAATACAAAATGCTAAGTATGATAAACAAAATAATAAAGGTAAAAATTTTAAGGAATATGAGATAGGTGATTATGTATTTGTTTTTATCTACCCTAAGAGATTTCCTTCCACAAAATATAAAAAATTGCAAGTGAGAGCATGCATGTCATTCAAAATTATTAAGAATCTTGATATTAATGTTTATGTTCTTGAATTGTCCACTCATATATTCATTAGCCTTATTTTTAATATGAAAGATCTAATATCTTTTAAAAGAATTACCCAACCTCCAAAGTTACAAGATGATACTTTTGTAGGAGGAGATAGAAATTATTTGTCGGCACATGCCCGACTAATATTTTTTGAGGTAGAGAACATCATCATAGCTGAGGAACCCATAGATGATACTACTAGTCAGAGATTCCTAATAAGGTGAAAAGACAAACCATGATGTGAGGATATATGGATGACCTTAGAAGAACTACAAAGCATCACCCTCAAACTTATTGAAGACTTAAAGAATCCTAGCTCTTTGAAAAAGAGTTCTTTGAGGCCCAAGGAAGTTGATGTAGCACATCAAAAAAGGAAAAGACTTATCACTAAGTCACAAGCTAAAGCATGAAACTTAAGAGGAATTTTAGTAGACTTTATATGTGAATTTATATTTCATGTATTGCATTATATAATAATGGGTATATTTAATCATGTGTAAATGTTGTATTAGAATTATGGTTAAAAATAGGTGAGTTTATGTATTTAATTTCATGGGTGTGGGTCTAGCACCTTAGTGCGGCCTCTCTAGTGCCTTAGTGTTGTGCCCTATAGATTTTATTGGGTGGGAACAAAGAATCTGCTGCCTTGAAGCTGAAATATGGTACCATAGTGCTAGACTATGGCATCATGATACTGGTTCGTGGCACCTTGGTGCTACGAAATGACTATTCGAACTCTTTCCAATTTTTTGGTAGTATTCACCCAAAAAGATGCATCCATTCAAGTATAATTGCGATATAATAAAGAACTTTTAACTTTATGTGTGACATTTGAAGTGATATCTCTTTGGTTGGAGCTTAATGATCGATCATCTAAGAGATTCAGTGATCTCTCACTACCATTCTACTTTGGCGAGTAGAACTTTTGACCTCTTCCACTTTGTTGAGTAGAAGATCTTCTTCACTTTTCCACTTTAGTGAGTGGAAGAACATTGGAGCTTTTCTTTCCCCACATCTGCTACAACATCCTTCTTTTCGCGATCGCGCTTCATCAAACATAATCACTATGGATGCTAAAAGGCCTCTCGATGAGATTAATCCTGCAACTTTATGGGTAGGTCATTACAAAAAGGCGAAGAAAGCGAGGAAGTTAGAAGAGATCATTACCACTCCCGTGGTCACAACAAGCATTTCAGTTACTCCAATTATAGAGACTCAGTTGTGGTCACTTCCCCGGACCCACCAGAAGAGGTTAGCATTCGCCCCCTTACGGAATGAGTCATTGTGGCAAGTGTGCGACTAGCAAGTATCCATAGAGATGAGGAAGGGAGAGAGGAAGCACCATTAATTCAACGTACGAGAATGTTGGTGAGCCGAATGATTGGACTGACTACCACGATGGAAACTATAGAGGAATGGCTCATTGAGGTGAGTTGTGCATCTCATCACACACTACAAGCATTTTTTGTTCACGTCTCATACTTTATTTTAGATCGTAGCTAAGCGTTTCTAGCATTTAAGCCTCGACAATGGAAGGTGAGAGGTACTCAACAGCCCTTCAAGTCATTCCTTCCAATAGTTCAAGTGGCTTCATAAAGTCACTTAACCTTTCCATGGGTGATCTGCTTGGTCATTTCCCGAGTACAAAAGAAATTCCACTTACTTCATAAGTGGCTTCCCTTCCAAAGGGTTGGACCTATAGCAAATCCTATAATTGAAATTCTTTCCCAAGTTTTTAATTAATTCTTTTTTTGCCGACTAGCTGCAACTCTAGCTTTGTCGTAACCTAAATTGATAGCGTCACGAGTGGACTTGGATGATAGTTCAAGTTCGATGGGAGTGACCATCGAAGCTCCTATTGTTGCGACTAGATTTAGCTCTGCTGATAGTAGGGAAATGATAGTTAGTTTTCCCTCTTTTACTCATAGAGACAATGGCAACTCCGCAAGAGGTGAATCTACTCGATGACTGGGGGATAATATGGAGGAAGAATAGTGAGTATTCATAGATTCCTCCCAAGTCATCACTCAATGAAGGGAGGTTTCCTTTCTAAGAGAAGCCCTAGACTCGTCTAAGTAGGATATAGGCGAGTTGTGATCACATTTGCAGTTAAGAGTCGTAGTGACAACAATCCTTAGAAGTGGAGTACTAATGTAACTTCGTGACTGTAAGGGCCGAGACAGCAATGTTGTAGAACTTAATCAAATCGCAGAGAACTTCACTTCTCCTTTCTAGCATGAATTTTTTTATTTAACTACATATGCGAAAGAGGTGGGCTCGCCAAGGATTAAAACTCTGATCTTGTAATAAAATTACTATAAAAAAATGTATTAAGCCTATAATAAGTGCATTGTACATTTTACCCGTGAATAAAGATAATAAATATTTAATATATTCTTTGCTCGTGAATACTATTTGATTTTTTAGTATTGTGCTTTAATTATTTTTTTGTAGCTGCTTTCATTTGAGATATTAGTGAGATTCTACTAATTACTTCTTGACTTAATGCTTAATGTGATGCTCGTGTTACCACGTCTTTCTTATCGCATCAGTAAATTCCCTGGACTCGAGTAGTTGAAACTTTGTTCCTCTCCTCAAGAAGTGAGAGTAAAACCTCTCTATGAGTAGCCTTTGATCGCATTTCCATTTCTAGTAAGTATGGCTTTGCTGAACTGCTTCAACTTTCATCAAGCCTAGATCAAGGGGGTTCCAAGCTGTACTCCTCCTTGGCGACCTTTTGTGTTTTACGAATATTGTGGCGGTGACCCAAACCTCACTGTGCTAGTAGCCCAGAGGGGTGAGCACCTTAACTTAGTCAGGATGCACGAGTTATGCATTCCACTCATCGATTTCTAAAATGGGTTCCAACATCTTCTTCCTCGTGAGTGGATCAACATTCTAGATTTCATTAGAATAGTGCCCGCCCAAGTCCTTCCTAACTCGGTGGCGTGCATCGATTCTTTCATATTATGTCTATACGAGAAAATAGCATTTTGTGGAGCTTGGACTTTTTCCATCAAGCATTCATTGTCAAAGGCCATTAGGATAGGAAAGTATAATTTTCAATGACTTTACTGAAAATTCCGTCTACAAAATAAGGTGCATAAGTGGGGCACACAACTTCTATTTGTAAGTGCACGTCTTAGTGGCCAATGTTGACTGTCCCTCTTCCTTACTAACCAAATAGGTTTACAATGTTCTCGGTAGATATATTTTTTTCTACTCGCTAATTATTTTATATCTTTGGCGACTCGTTCTTTAACTTTTTCTTTTCTCACTTGCATGAGGGGGGACCCTCGCTGCTCTCAAGTTTAGCTTTGATGTGGTCCAATTCCTTGAGAAAGGCAACCGCCAAATTGGTAAGTGGTTGACATTGACGACTACCTTGCCTTTCTCAAGGTCAGTGAGGAGAAAGAAGAAGAACGGGAGCCAAGTGGGACTCCCACTGAGGCTGCTAATAAAGCAGGGTTGAGTACAACTCCTAAATAGTCTAAAAAAGAGCCGCGAGCTCAACGCCTCACACTTACCAGCAAAGCAATGAATCTACAAAGGAGGAGCAAGATAAGGGATTGGATAATAACTACACTTCCAACTTGCATGAGCCCACCCATGAAGCCTACAAGCGTGGATCTTCCATCTTCTCGGTGACCTTCCTAATGCTCGCCTATCATTTGTTATAATAATAATTTATTATTATTATTATTATTATTTTTGTTGAGAAGGGGTAGGAGGCATTCTCAAGTAAGTCTCAGCTTGCAAGTGTAAGGAAAAAAGTTGAAATCTCTTGAAGCTAAGCATGGGGACCTTTAGGTCAAGGCTGCTTGCCAGGAAGAGAAGAAAGAGAGCAACTCTGGAGTTTACTAACCTTGTGGAGGTGAAGAGAGAATTGGAGGAGGAACTCTCACGTCAAACTAAAGACTTTCGAAAAAGAGAAGCCGAGTTCATTGGATTTCTTGATTCTGACGAATACTAATAGCTCTTATAGCAGAAGCTTAAAAACAACACTCTCTTTATCATCTCCAAGTTAGTGAAACACGACCACCTTGATGCCAAGTTTTTTGGCCTTGTTAAATGTACTCGTACTCAGAGACTCAGATGATACCGACAATGAGGACAGTTTGAGTTAACATATCATTTCCTCCATCATTTCTCTATAAAAAAAAAACAATTTGGGCGAGTAGAGTATCTTTATCTTACTCACTTAATTGTAAAAATATTTTACATGAAATAAAAATTATAAGTGTATTTTTAATCGAGTATACATATCTAAGTAGTGATTAGATTTAATTCTTTACAAAATATTTTTGAATAAATATGTTATCGTTGAGCTTATACCCGATGGTCGATGCATGAATAACTTCATTTATAACTTACAATATTTTGGATTACTGATTAACATAATAAACTTTCCTAGGTAGTTACATTGGTATAGGCAATCTGTATATACTTACTAAGATGATGTATCCTTATTTGAATAAATCAGCTTACAAATTAAGAGTGTTTTGAGCCATTAATCAATAGAAAGAATTTCTTCGAGTAGCCTCTTTAGAATCATGAGATTATGTATACTTGCTAGTTTGATACTCATTCATTGATATGTGAAAAGCTCTACCTATGACTTAGAATATTTCCAAACTGATCACAGAAGAGAACCTTCATATAGAGTCATGTTGTACATTAGTCACCTCTTTAGAGAATTAACCTTGACTTGGAAATCAGGAGAATTGATCTTTTCTTTAGTCAGCAACCTCATGAGGTGTCAATCTTACACAATAGTTGCTAATCGTATTGAGTATTGATCATATTAATTTCCAACAAAGAGAGTTGATCTTTTCGAGTTTAGTGGCCAACCTCACGGGATGTCGATCTTACAATATTGTCAACAATCACATGGAGTATTTGTCTTTTTAGTTGTCAACTAGGACAATTGATCTTTCTGAGTTTAGTCACCAATCTTACAGATTATTGGTTTTACACAATAGTCGCAAATCTCATGGAGTGTTAGTCTTTTTATTAGCCAACTAGGAGAGTTCGTATTTTTGAGTTTAGTTGCCGAGCTCAAAAGGTAATCAGTCCTACATTATAGGTCTTGTAGAGTTGGTCGAACTCAAGAGTAGCTTATCTACCTCAATTTCTCAAGCCAAATATACTAGACCAAGTATTCATATCTCATAATCGGGCTTTCTATGCTCATCGAGTGTGACCATTTCCCTGGCCAAAAATGGCACGCCGAGTATCCTGAGTCATCACACTTCTTTGCTAGTGTTCTTATATTAAGGGATTGATTTGCTCAAAATTAGTATTTCACAAACCAAGAATGGTGCGCCAAGTGTTCAGATCTCCTACTCAGGCTTTCACTGGTTGGTAAGTGAGATCTTTTCTTAGAACAAAAATAATGCTCGAGCATCTTGATTCATCGCGCAGCTCCCCGAATATAAGTTTCACCTTTCAAAGTTCGAGTAGGCTCCTTTAGAAGCTATCATTATCTTGTGAGTTAACTTGTTTAAGTAGCAAAATAAGAAACTTTATTTTAAAAAATAAGAAGATATATGATTCTCCAAATTAGTAAATCAAATGCAAGTTAAAGGGATTGTTCTTAGGAATAAAATTTTTTATGGTCTCTAGCATACCATATCACTTGTATGTCCTCACAAGAATGAGATTGTAGTCAGTATGTGCCGGAACCAACTTGCACTTTGATTATGAAAGGTTCATCTTAATTATGGGCAAGCTTGCCCAAATATTCTGTTAAGCAACAACATCTACTTTCTTTAGTACTAGCCACAACTTTTAAAATACTTTCTCGTCCATATACCGGTCGTAGTACTTGGCTCTTCCTCTTTGCATCCTCTTGTCATAGTGATGCCTTAATCCTAAGTTCTTCAAGCATATTAAGTGTGTATTCCATGCTTCCAAGTTCGCCTTAAGCTCACTCGCCATCTCTATCTTCCATTCTTTCTATTGTCAAGACTCATTAAATCTGGACTTCATACTCGATTGGAAGGACTACTTTTGTGTCGTGTCACAATGTGAAGGGAGATTGTCTTGTTGTATCAGTGAGAGTTGTTTTGAGTGCCTAGAGTACTATGGATAATGTGTCTACCCACTTAGCTTTGGCACCTTCTACCATTATATTAAGCAAATTGAGAATATTTTTGTTGGTGGCATATACTTATCATTTGCTTTAGGGGTGACGTACTGATGTGAACTTCAGCTTAGTCCTTTGAGACACGCAGAATTCCCTTAGGCTTCTCTCGATAAATTGTGGACCATTAATGGTGATGATCACCAATGGCAACCCATACTTTCAAATAATGTTAATCCAGACAAAGTTTCTTACTATATAAGAAGTGATCTTTGTGAGTGGCTTTGCCTATATTCATTTGCAGTAATAATCGATCATAACTAATATGAATTTTTTTTGCTCGTTGGCAACTAGCAATGGACCTATTAGGTCCATTCCTTAAATAGCAAATGAACAAGGACTGGTGACTGGTTACAAAGATTGCAACTGCTATTATTGGAATGCTGCAAATTTTTGGCACTATACACATCTCCTTATGAACTCTTCATCATCCATTTTGAGCATGGGCCATAAATATCCTTACGTTAAGATTTTGTGGGTGAGTGGCTACCACACTCACCCAAATATATTTCCTCAAGGACATTCCTTTGTTCAACCTCTCTCACACATCTGAGATTGAGTGAGGTCATTGACCTTCAAAATAACTCACCTCATATTAATATGTATTGGGCTGCTTTGATTTGAACCTCATCAAATCCTCTATCATTTATTTAATTTCACTTGTCTGTAAGTAATTCTTGATGTTGTCGATCCAACTTCTACTTGTATTAACTCTCCTTTAGTATTCATCTTGGCAAGTTGAATAACCACGTGTTCCATGAGTTCGCAAGCTCAGGACAATAAATCAGTGAGTTGATTTTCTTCTCTAAGAATTTGCTCGATCTTAAAATATTGTAGTTGTTCAATCTCTACTTTTATTTTAAGTAAATATTTTATCAAAGATTCATCACGAACTTCATATTCTCCATTTACTTGTCTTGCCACAAGCTATGAGTCTGAATAAGTCGCCACATGTGCACCTCCAATCCCCCTAACAAATCTCAACCCCACAAGTAAAACTTTGTATTCGTCTTGATTGTTTTTCACCTTGAAGCCGGACTTAACTAATTGTGTTATTGTGATCCTTACTAGACTCTTTAGTACTATACCCGCTCTAATAGTTGATTAATCAGAAGATCCACTGATGTATATTTGTCATAAGGGCTATAGGTTGACAAGAATATATTGTGCACTACTGACGTCAACAAGGAAATCCATGAGGGCTTAAGCTTTAATTGCAATTTGAGGCGAATACAATACGTCAATAACATTCAATTCTACGGACCATTTCAGAAATCTTCATAAAAATAAGTGATCGAGCTTAACGAACATATATTTAAGTGGGTTATCAAAAAACGATTAGTATGGAGTGTGTCTAAAAGTAAGGTCACAGTTGTCTTGCCGAGGTAATCAGTGTAAGTGCAAGTTCCTCCATGAGTGAGTAATTCAACTCAACACCTTGCAAAAATTTACTAACATGGTAGATGTGCCACTACTTCCTACCTTCTTCTCTGATCAGGATTGAGCTAATTGAGTTTTCTCCTACTCCTAAGTAAAGCAACACGACTTCTCTATCCTTTGGGCTCTATAATAAAGAAGAAGATGTGAGTAGACTCTTCAAATAATTAAAGACATTTTCATATTTTAGACTCCATTCAAAATTTTTCACCTCTATGAAAACTTTGAAAAATGGCGAGCATCGCTCTCCTGCTTTTAAGATGAACTTGTTCAGTCCTACTACTCGTCCAGTAAGTCACTGTATCTAGATTTGTCTTTATGCCTTTAAGGATAATGAGAAATCCCAAAAACATCCCTACTCATATACCAAAAAAATTATTTTAGAGGGGTAAGATGCATATAGTACCTTTTAAGTTTGGCAAATGTCTCTCTGAGTTCTCGAATATGCTGCATCATGACTTGCTCTTGACTAGCAAGTCATCCACATAAACTTCTATATTTCTTCCCTTATGTTCTTCGAGTGCTCGGTCCGCTAGAATTTGGTAGGTTGCCCCTACATTTTTGAGCCCTACTATAATGCTTCTACTATAATAAAAGTCGTATTATTCAATTCTGTAGGATGCATTTGAATCTGGTGATATCCTAAAACTATGTCCAAGAAACTCATCACCGAGAATCCAACCATCATGTCTACGAACTCATCTATTCACCGGAGAGGATACATGTCCTTAGAACATGCCAAATTCAGGTTGGTAAAGTTGACACACATTCTCCACATGCTACTTGACTTTTGTACAATCACCATGTTAGACACCCATTCTAGGTATTGAACTTCTTTAATAAAGTTAGCCTCGAACAGCTTAACAACCTCCTCTTTGACGGTTTTGGCGAGTATGACTGCTATTTTTCTCATTTTCTACTTGATGGGTTGCACATTTACGCAAACATTCAAGAGATGGCAAGTAATATTGATGTCAATATGGGGCATCTTTGTTGTTGTCTGAGCGAATACATCTATATTGTCCATTAAAGTTCAAATAAAAATTTTTTATGCTCGGGTCAGAAAGTTGAGCTGACCCTTAGTGCTTACCCATTGCTTTGCATAGCCAAAATTTCTTCTATCTACTCAAGGACTTTGATTCCTATCAGTGCTATATCTAATTGTAGCACTTCATCTTCCGTGCTTGACTTGCTAACTACTTTCAAGTAGCACACATGGGATTGATTGAGGTTCTCTCTGATAGTAATCTCTTCTCCTATAATGGAAAATTTAATGGCTACATGATACGTTAATACTACCGCTCTGAATGTGCTAAGCAGAGGTCGACCACTCCGAATGTGCTAAGTAGAGGTCACACTAAAGATAACATGTAAGCAGCAGGGGCCTCTACTATGATGAAGTTGACCATTATCATAAACTGATTCTTTCCATCTCCTCAAATGAAGGGAAAAGTAATCATCCCCTCAATTTCTCAATGCTATCCTGAGAAACTATATAATGGTCCCCCAACGAGTTTGAAATTTGCTATGCCTAATTTATCAAAGACAGGCTTAAAAATGATATTAACTGAGCTCCCCGTGTCAATTAAAATATTTTGTACCTAGTAGTTGGCGATCACTATTGTCACCACAATTGAATCATTATAAGAATTTCCAATAGGGAGTCTATCCCTTATTGAAAAGCTCACTAGCACGATAGTCGTAGAGGGTGCTCACATCATAGCTATCGAGTTCACTTCTCTAGATTATAACATTTTCAAACTCTCCTTTTTGGATGACTCGCCATCACCCCCAAAGCTAACGGGTAGCAATGTGAACAGTATGTACGGGTACAACCTCATTAGTAGCTTTGATGACTTCTTTGTCTTTCCTCGTAATAAACTCCTAGAGCTTCCTTACTTTTATCAACTCGTCCACTAAGCTCTTTAAATGACAATAATCCTTGCTGTCATGGCCACGATCACGATAATAAGAACAATACCTCAACCGATCGTGCACTCTGTCAGCCTTCTTGGAAGGCAGTCGCTTGAAATAGTCTTTATTCTGGATCTCCTTTACAAGCTCGACCATTGACACTATCAGAGGGGTAGCTAGAATGGGATACACATAGTCGGCTCTTGGGTAGTGAGAAGACGGCTTTTTGAAACCTCACCCGGGTACATTTGGTCACCTTCTCTTATCCATCATTTTCCTTTGATACCCCTCCCTAGGTAGCTGATCCAAACGCCTCTTCAACGAGGCTTTTGTCCAAGCCAATGATACTGATTAGACCACTTCATTATATTCTTCAATGTTGACATGATTATTCGCCAGCTCTAATAGTTTGATGAATGTCTTAGGTTGCTAGTGCCCCAAGGTGAACATAGAAAGACCCCTCCTTCAAGCCTTGTGTAAGTATTGCTTGAGAGACCTCAAGTTTCAAATCTTTAACTTCTAGCATATCTTGCCGAAAGCGAGTAATGAACTTCCTCTGGGACTCGCCAAGTTCCTACCTCATCTATAAGAGAGCTTAAGAGCTCCTCAATGGCTTCTGAGCACTAACAAATGGCATGGAGAACATCCTTTTAAAGTCAAGGAATGATGTGATGACTGCAAAAAGCATGAGAACCACTTGAGAGGTGACTCTTTGAAGGTGGTGAAGAAGAGTCGACAATTCATCACGTCATATAAGTCCAACAGTGATGTGGTTGACTCAAAATATGCTATATGGTCGGTGGGATCTGTCCAACCCTTGTTTGATTCAAAATGCAAGATCTTGAACCTGTGAGGAGGGCCAGCTTCTACAATATTCATGGAGAAAGTATTGGTTGGCTTTAGTCGCTCCTTTGATACATCTCCTTCTACATTACTATCACAAGATTCATCCTCAAAGTCAAAGATCTTGGATTGATGAACACAAGGGACCAAAGATGGGTGTCCTCTTTATCACCGAGCTCAACCAGTAGTCGATCTTGTGGATCCTTCATTCCCCTTTGTTCTGGGTTCTTCATGACATGACTTCTCAATGACTGTGGACACCAAGCGAGTGATCATGTCCTTCATGTTGCGCAAATCTTACTGAGTTGCAAATTGCTGGACATTCTGCTCCATGTCGGCTGACCAATCTCATGTTGAAAGTCTTACTTCGCTTTGTATCTAGCTTCTAGTCATTAACCTCATCCACACTCACAACACCTAAAAGGATGTTGAATCCAAATCTATTTGGGGGTGGAGGAAAAACCTTGTGAAATACCTGGGAAATAGGGCTAGGTAAAGAGACTACAAGCTGGAGGACAAAGAAGTAGAAAAGTATAAACAAAATAATATTTTGTACTTAAATTTTAAGTATGGAGTATAAGGGTCTAAGGTGAAAGCCAAAAAATCCCCCAATAAGAGAGAAATTCCCTTTTATAATATCAAGAGGTGATTATAAATGAAAAATACATATAAGTTAAGTCTAGTACAAATGAATTTTCGCTTAAGTTAATGACAGTGTACATGTGAGTGAGTATAGATGTACTGGTTGATGGAGACAGATAGCCTATCGTTAGACAAGTATGTGACTACATATGAGATTGAGAATAGTCATCTCATTCCTCTGAGTAGTCGCCTATTATAGGCAAGTCGAGTCATGCCTTGTGCTTTGAGTTATTATCTTCCAAGAGCATGACTCTTGGGATTAAGTCAATCTTTCCATCATCAGATACACCTTCCAATAAATATATTCTTGGTTGGTGAGTACCTTTAGTGCGAGTATACTTTTCTTGATAATTAGACTTGCTTAAGCCTATCTGCTATCTTAGGTATACACCTTGTAAATGGCATTAAATATATGGACTACCTTACTATAATAATTCATGGTAAATGGCAACCCTTTCTTTTGAAAATCACAAAATAAAATGAACCAAAACTAATATTTAACTTTCAATAATGGAGAGTTTCTTATTAAGGTGTCCGTAAATGTAATTAATCAAGGTAGATACATCTCTCTAAAAAAATAGATAACCTATAATTTTTTTTATTAATTTAATGAAATACTTGTAAATAGATATTGATCATAGATTTTGATAAGAAATAAAAATTAATTTAAATTCTATCTTCTATATCTTTCTTGAGAAATATCTCATTTATAAATTATATTACTTAGTTAATACATTTACACCTCAAACAATAACATTAGATCCAATTTTGTATAAAGGCTACACCTAGAACTTACTTAAAAGATCTTAGAGATTAATAAAATAAAGAAAAATGAAGGGGAAATAGATAGTGTGAGAAATAGAGGCAAAGGAAAAAAGTTTTATTCTCCCAAGAATATATGAACAGAGATCTGATAATTCAATGATATTAAACTCCCCATGGAACTGCCATTTTATAGCTCTGACCCAAGGTTTAATATTATGAAAGATATATAATAATTCTATATGACTTTCATCATTCTATTAAAGCTGACACATGGCCCATTTTACAAGGAAATATGCTTTTATTCTATAGTGAGAATCGCAATTGATTACATGCCATTAGTTGGTTGAATCCTAGTACGTGTGATATTAACCTCATTGTGTGGAGGCATATACTCCATTAATCCAGTAGAGATTGTAGTCAAGCTGTCATTGTGGACTATCTGAAGTTTATGTGAACTCTTGGATCAACCTAAGATCGTGGTGAATTCTTCGGTTGAATGACTTGGCGAGTTCATGATCATTGCCAACTGTTTGAATTGGGACAAGCTTGTCTACTAGTGATACATTGGGCCTAGCTTAACTTGAACTAGGCTCATGGGCCATACTCACCTAGCAGGCATGTCCCTAAGGTGTGAATTCATGGAATGAGGGGTTCACAAAAGAATAAATGTATAAATTTTTTAAAGCCATGTTGACTAAATACAAGATACCCCCACATGCCAAAGAGCCTACTAATGAGAACCAGCTACACAAGGGCAAGTCTATTGAACTAAAAGGACCAATGGCGATTCAGAACAACAACGAGCACTTGACTATTTCTATTGAACAAAAGTTTGAATCACAACAAACAAACAAAAAAGTTGGATATTGAAGAAATTGAACATAGGGTGAGAACTGATTCACCTCAGGCTAAGAGAATTATGCAGCTCATATCATTGGCCACTGAAGATAAGAAAAGACACCAAACATTCACGTTGTTTTTCTCATCAAAATTATTTAAAAATTATCCAAATTTCAATACGTGAATGATCAAGATGTGTTACTCCGTTACATCACGTACTACGTTCAAAATATCAAAGCCATACTTTATTCAAGTTGCAATCTATCTGAAAATTAGAAAGCATATAGATACCAAAAATTCTATGAATAAATACATTAGGAAAAAATGTTACTTAATTTCACTTATTTGAATAATAAACAATTCTCTTTTGTATTGCTTGAACAATCATTGACAGAAAAAAACGTTTGGTATTGTTCATGTCTTTGTGAGATTGAAAGAATCTGCAATCTTATAAAACTCTTCTCTGAAAGTTGGCCATAATGATTCAGGAACCTGAGCATTAAGAGTGAAGAGCTTACCACCACGTGCACTGCAAACTGCAACATTATGGCGTTGGAATGATGAACTTTCAACTGAAAATTCTAGTTTGTAATAGTTCACTTTCATAGAAGGATCCTGCCTAAGGGTTGCATCTAGAAGCCGTGCTCTCACATCTGCTCCACGTCTTGATGCAGCTATCTTTCGAGCACAGATTCCCCACCTCTTCTGCAAATGAAGTTAATTGTACTTCAGGAACCATGATCAATCACACTATTTCATTCTAAGATGCAAGAGTATGACATAATTTGATTAAGCTTTTCAAAAGAGGATGAGAATAATACAAGAAATCATGAGGCACTGAAGAGACAATGACGCTAACATTGAGCTCCCTTGAGGACCCTGGTGGTGCAAAGGCTACAACTGGTGCATTGGGAACACGAAAAATTTGTGGAGTCGATCTCTCACTACCTAGTGGTGGAAGAGGTTCTAAGGATCTTTGAGATTCAGCAAAATCTTCAGCTCTGTACAATAATAACTTATCCCCAACCCAATCTGCTGGGAATATGAACTCTGCAAAAAATAAAAAATAAAAAAATAATATTTATCAATGGCATGTGATTTGGAAACAATAATACAAATTACTGATGAAATCTTGGTGAGCAGATGCTGCATACTTAATTACATTTAAGCAAGTTACTACCCTTCTAAGCAGATAAGTAAGACAACCAAAAGTATGCAATAGGTTTCTTATTCTCACCGTTTTATTTTTATTTTTTATTTTTGGAATTATTCTCGCCGTTACTTAACAATCTAGGAAGACAATCCTGATGTCTTGCGACAAAAGAGTGATCCTAAGCAATTATGCATTGATTCTTAGCAATTATGCAGAGTAATAATGTGGTAGAACATGCATCGGTAGAAGTGTCTTTCTTTCAAAAGAATGCAGAAATAATGGAGGTTCAGCTGAAGTCGTGATCATCTTCTAAAACCATAGAACAGAAAATGATAATCAATAGGAATAATTGTTTCATCCTGCAGAAGCATCAAGGCAAATAAGATTTGCAAAAGTTCCAGTTAGCAGTTAATGTTTAGGGAAGATTTTAATCTTACCCAGATAGCTAATCAAGTGCCATCGAACGGCTTCTCATCGATAGATAAATGTGTACAATAGAAGTTGTTAATCCCACATAACGCATGCCAATGTTAAGTTTTTATTTAAACTCGAGGAAACTGAGGAAATGAAATGGAACCCTAATATTTCATAAGTTGTTGAACAATTAATTTAAGTTTCTCAAACTCTTTCCATTTTATTTCATTCCAAGCCTTAACATCCAAAACAAAAGTAGAAGTTCGCCATTTTAGCAGCTTAAACAAAGAATATATATATATATATATATATATATATATATATATTTGAGAAGTTCAGTCTCAATTAGACAACACACATATCTGCTGTGCATCCTCCTGAACTATATTCGTTAAGAGAAATTGCATCCAATGTGGTTCAATTTTTTACACATTCGTACTTCGCAAGCAACTTTGGTGGTGTAGTTGGGACAAAGGTAAAGCGAAAGGACTCACCAAAGCCTTGGTCTGGATCGAAGAAGCGCGTGAAACCCTGGACAGGGTACAGAACGTCAAGGCGAAGCTCCCGGGCGGCCTCCGGCAATAATCCAAGTAGGAAGCTCGTAAAGCCGCCGAAGTTGGCGCCCACTGCAACCAGCGACGCAGCCCCCGCACCAGATAAAAGCCTGCGGCGGAAGACTGCGGCGAATAGTGCCAGTCCCTCCGACGGAGATCGCTCGCCGGCCGATGACCGGACGCCGAACCCATGAAACGGTGGCGATGACCAGGTGACGGCGACCCCTATCGCCCGCGACAAGGCCATTGGGGATGAAAACACGCGGCTAAGAGCGAGTGGAGACTCCAGGTTGCGCTAATGGATAGAATCGCGGCGAGGTAGTGCTCCTAAAACAATTTAAGTCGGCTAAATTTATAGAGCCGTTACTTGCTGGGATAAATTAGGATCCGGATTGATATGACATTCAAATTCTTCTGTCGACATGAATCTTAAGCGAAAGTCGATCGATCAATCGATCAATCACCGAAACATCATCGATTTTTTATAAATTAAACCTGAATGATCGTTAAATATAGAATATTTATAGTCAATCGAGCGTCTCGACGAATCTAACAAAAAGATCTTCAGACCTCATTTGAGCATCCAAATGTTAAATATATCAAATGAAGGAATCGTCCGTAACCATCCAGATGGGGAGTGGTTTGGATTTTCCATGTATTTACAAAGGCGCCACTCCTTTCATAAATACATTATATGAAGGACACTTTGGAGGCCAAGTGAAGAAGGAGAGAGCAAGAGAAGGAGGAGAGAGCTCGGCGGCTCGAAGATCCCAGATCGCATCGCCTTGACTCGTCGCCACCACCATCGGCCAATCGCGACCGCAATCGTCAATCACCTGTCGTTACTGAGTTCCGCAGCACCATCACCACTAGCAAAGTATTACAACGACCATTGTTACATAGTTGTCCCTTTCTTGTATAACATCTTGTAATCCATTATCGGAAGATTCATCTTGAGCATATACATAGTGGAACATTTTTTCTTTGGGGAGTGGTTTCCTCTTTTTGAGGTTTTCCACGTTAAAATTTCAGTTCTCTTCGCTCTTTAAATACATTATTGTCTTTGGACTAATCAACAAAGTTAAGGCGTAAACTTTCACTCTACCGCAACTGGTCTTCCGGCACGCAACACGGATATTTCTAAGAAAAAAAAATAAATCAAATGTGATAAAATTGGACACACGCCTTGTGACGCAATTTAATTTTTTAATAGAAAAAATTGGAGAAGATTGTCATCTTGCATAACCAATCGGCTGACTACCATGCTTCATATGGGAGAGAAGTCGGAGCTCTAATTTAAGTTAGTATCACATAAATCTTATGTTGTATCCTTATTACTAATCTTATTATTTTTCTTCCAATACACTTCACTTGATATCCTTTCAAAAAACAATATGGGGTTTTCATAAAATTAATAAATATTAAAGTAAATATACTGTGAAGCAAGAGATTTTTACTAAAGGATTTCGAGCTAATCATAAATAATAGATATGTTTTATTCTATGTATTTCAACTTTTTTAGGTTATTTATAATTTATAAAATTTTACTTGAATAATTATTAAAAATGATTAGAGAAATTATTTGAACTATCATCTCTATTTAAAAGTAAGAGATGAAACTTCTTAATGATGCTCCTAGTTCTAAGCAAATTCGCAGCATAGCCTACGAACTCTTGTTAGATATTTGAGCACCAACGAATATGCATTTAAACTCGCAAAAAAGTGATTACACTTAAGGGAAATTGTTGAACCAACATAGGATTGATTACTTTAAGGTCATGAAAAAAAAGTGGGCACTTTAGGACATCATTGATTCTCAACTAACAAATGGCATACTTGAAGGACGACATGTGATCAACAGGATCTAATTTCCCTTTGTATGATTTGAGAGACAAAATCTTAAACTTTCTTAGCACTTCGACCTCCATGATTTGCCTCGAGGAAGCCTCTCCAATAGTCTTATTTTGTCATCTCTCCTTCTTCTCTCATCTCCTCTTCTTTCCACACTACTATCAGGTGGAGAGGAATATTTAGTATTTGGGTAATAAGTATCAAAATTTTCTTCTCCTAACATAAACAGTAGTGCTTTCCTTGGTCTTGCAATTAGTTGATCTCCTCTGCTCACCACTAATTCAAAAGAACAAGATGGCATCCAAACTTTGAGAGTCACCCTCAGCACATGCTCCAATGTTTCTAGGATCCCCATTGACTTTTGATCTCTTAACTCATTCATATAATATAGAATAAACTCCCTGATGCACTCCATATTCTCTAAAATCTCTCTTATATTGATGCCTTTCTCGTATAGAGCTCCTCTTTTAGTTTGTAGCATGATCCACGCTCAACATACTATAAATGATGTTGAATCTCAAACTGTTAGTTGTCTCACAATACCTAGGATTAGATTGTAAGAGTAAGAGTGAAAGAATGCAAAGAAACAAAAAAGAAGAAAAAAGAAATGGAGGAAAATATTAGATAATCTAAGCCTTTGAATTAATAGCAAAAATTTCAAAAAGTCTTTTACTCGTCAGGTTCCTTTCTATTTATTAGTCTAGATCGACACATGGGTGGTACATTATTGATTACATGAATGAAAAAAATGACAAAGTGATGAATCCAATGGGTAACTAATTAAGTCACATAATCAGTTACACAATTACATGTCTCATTCCATGCAATTATGGCAGTTGTAGTTTGTTAAAATTAGAACAAATCTTCTTGAAATATTTTGATTAAACAATAACCCTTGTCTTGAAACCAACTAAAGGTGTCAAACACTGTCTTGAACTTGGTCCAAGGGTGATTTGATTATACATCTTTCTTTTATAGTTATATAATAGGAATTTGAATCATTCAGATATATTTCTTTTGATTTAATATTTTATAATCAACTCCATTACACATTTGGAGAGCAAAACCTCTCATTTGTTGGAGTAATGAACGCCAATATGCTATAAGTCAATTAAATATAAATTTAATTACCTATTTTGGAAAGCTTATTTAAATATCAATTTTCAAGCTATTTTTTGGCATGAATATAACTAATTTTTTCCTTATTATTAATGAAGTGAATTTTTTTAAACAATAGCTCTCTAATTTAGTAGATAGTCAAATCTTTTTTTTTTTAAGACTTCATAGTGAGCTTCATATGACACATTGATATTCTACATAAAGCTTCAATTATTTGTTTCTAGCATTGTGTTATTAACTAGTTATTTTAGTAAAAAATATTATAAACCCTCTAAGTCGATAAAAATCATTAAATTTGCAAGCTTGTTTTTAAATTTATAACTATTCTTTATTTAATTAAATAGTATTGAAAGAAGATAAAGACTTTGATATTAGTTGGAAGGAATTTTTTAAATGAATATTTTTTGAATGAGTACTTGTACACAATTGAGTTGAAAGGAAACAATCTTTCTTTTTTTGTTTTTTTTGAAAGGAAAACAATCTTGATTCTACAATAAGATGGCATGTTTACAATTTCAAAGGAATGTGTCACAAAATTTGTTAGCATTAAAATTACAAGTAAAATAATATGTAGAAATATGAAGAAAAATACTTTTTGATCTTTAAACTACAATGTCATGAAGTCTACTATTAACTTGATTTGATATTTTACTATTCATGATAAATTTATTTTGACATCTATTAGTGATGTAGAAGTCATTGAAGTTGTATTGAAGCTAGCATATAGAAAGTCATTAGTTGCATATATTAAAATAGATTTGCTTCTTCTTGATAAATTCATGATTGTCAACATAGCGAGTTAGCACTTAACTTCAATTTATTTGTTGAGAGATGTCAATCATTTAAATGACCTATTAAGAGTGTAATAAAGAATAATATAACATCTTGATAAGAAAAAGTGGAGCATAGAGTTAATATTTATTTTCTTATTAATATCTCATAAATTTAATTTAAATGAATGTTTATTAATTTATCAGTAAATCAATGCTATTAGCCCCATAATGCTTATGAATCAATGAAAAAAATATATAATTAGATGCTCTAATACTCTTACTATCTTTTAAGAACATAGAAGTTAATCAAGTTATTGCATAAGTTATTTGGATAGAACATATTTAAAATCTACAGCTAATGTAGGATCACCCCAGTTGGATCAAGTTAAGTTCATTGAAGCTCGAGAATTATCTATAAAAACTAAGTAGAGCTGTTGTATCTTAAAACTTCATAAGTTGTTTCGTGCATGTTTTTGACAATAAACTCAAATAATAAAAATTAAAATTATGCATTCTAAAATTTGATAAAAAAATGTATTATCAAAATGTTATCTAAATGTTGATTTCATAATTTACTAAAGATTATAATTATATTTAAATGTAATTTTTTACATTAAGTTCAAATATTAATTAATTTTATTTTTTTGTTTATACCTTTTTATTTTTATTGAATCTAAAATATTATTTTAACTATATTAATATATTGATAAATTATTTTATAATAAATTTATGATTATTATTTATGTATTAATCCTGCTATATTTTCTTAAATGATATATGATTATTGCATGATTTGATTTAATAAAATTATATATATATATATATATATATATATATATATATATATATATATATATATATATATATATATATATATATATATATATATATATATATATATATATATATACACAAAGGAGAAAAGGACTTGTCACAAGTTTTGAAATCAAAAGCTTAAGCTTATAAAGACTTTTATTATATTTTACGTGATATTTTATAATTGTGTCTTATGTATTGTATTAATGTTAGGCATGTATTTAGTCATGATTATGTGTTGTATGTATGTTGTGATTGAGATCATTAAGTGTTTAAGTGTTAGAAGTGTATTAGCAGTATAGTGCCTAGGCATTGGCCTTCTGGCGCCATTGACCTTTAGCCGATTCCAAATGTGGTGTCTGAACAAAGAAGTTAGCTAGCTTATAGTGCCTAGGCGCAGCAAAATGATAGGTTCTAATTATTTATTTATTTTTTAATGGTTTTTTTCGAAGGGACACATCCTTTGAAGTGTTGCAACTTATATAAATATTTTATTGTGTAATAGAGACTTTTGATTGGTTTTGTGTGAAGAACTTGAGTGAAGACTTTTTAGGTTGTAGCTTAGTAGCCAATTGTAGAGGGATTCGGTGATCTCTCGCTGCCATTCTATTTTGGTAAGTAGGACTTTTCTCATCTCTTTCGCTTTGGTTAGTGGAAGATCTGAAATACGACTTCTTCCTCTATCCACTATGAAGCTCGCTCATCAAGACCACATCATTATTTTGAGATAAGATCCCAAGGTTAGAAACATAGAGAAAGTGCTCGTAAATAATCTATATCAAATTTAAAATAAAGTTAGCTCTGTATTTTAGATTTTGTGTAATTTTTTTTACATATTTTAGTGATTTTGCAAGGAAAGCTTAAGCTAAACTCATGCGGTAGGCAATTTTATGAGTATTTATTTTACTACAAGTTAGTTGTCTTCACTCATAAAGCTTAGTCTTTCCCTACTTAACCAAGTTACAAGCCATAAACCATTACATGAAGATTATCTCGATAGAAGATCAAACATATAGAACAATTATAGACATGAATATCTTAGAATCCATGAACCATTACATGAGCCAAAAAAAAGATAAAATAAAATCCCCAAAGTATGATAGTGTTCATGAACCCAATAAATGTTTAAATTTGTTAACCAAAATAAATACTTTTTTTATTAGTATCATATGATTGACTATCAATGAATTATGTTTGCCAGAATTAAATTAGTAGGTCATGTAAAAATATGTTGGAATAATATTTTAGCTAAAGAAGATAGATCTGGTAAAGAAGAAATGACATGGCTAGAAATCAAAAAAAATTTAAGGGTTAATATTTTCTAAAAAAGTATGATAAAATGCTCCATGGACACTTGACTACTCTTACATAAGAAAATATGCAATTAGTGAAATATATAAATACATTTGAGGACTTAATAACTTCAACACACTGCATTGATCAATAGTGGAAATTAGCTAACAAGTTTATAATTGATCTAAGAGGAGATGTTAATAATAAGGTAGAGCTTCACAATCCCTAGACTTAGAGAAAGCCTTTCACTATACTTTACTCCTAGAAAAGCATAAAAAGGTTGTATTCGTATCTAAAATGAAAGCTCAAATATCTTCTAAAATTTCAACAACATCCCAATCCTAAAGGTTTATTGCTAGACCTAATCCTTTTTATATGGAACTACTCCTCTAATACGATCCTCACTAAATCTACTTCTAAAAATGTAAGAGAAATAATTTGCTTCAGATGTCTTGAGAAGGGTTATATGAAAAATTAATGTAGAACTAAATCATGTTCTTAGATAAATTGAAAGATTTCGGAGAAGAAGAGGGTATTGAAGAGATACATGATAATACACCACAATCAAATGAAGAAGTCGATCCCAATATAGATACTATGTCAGGATGTTTTGGTAAATTAAAAACCCAAACACTAATGAACAAATATTTTATTAATCGTCTCTATAAAATGATGTTAAACGATTGTAGCCCAATGTTATACTTACCATCAAGCTAAAATTATTAAATAAAATCAGGTTATTACATATTATTACCCATTCCTTCTATACCATGGGAAGACCTATACATAAATTGCATATTAGGTTTAGCTAGGACACTTTATGGACATTATAGTATATTTATCATTGTAGATAGATTTTCTAAGATGCCCTATTTGTTACCTTATTCAAATTCAAATAATAAATCTAACATAGCAAGATTGTTCTTTAAAGAAATCATTAGGTTACATAGAGTCTTGTCCACTATAGTTTCGAATAGATATGTCAAATTATTATTTTAGTTTTAGAAAATTTATGGAAACTAATAGGAACACAACTAAAATTATCTTTTATATTTGATCCATAAACTATGGACAAATGAAAGCCATTAATATGACCTTAAAAAATCTACTAAGATGTTTAGTTAGAAAAATTTTAAGAAATTGGGACTTAACCTTACTTACATATGAATTTGCATACAATAGCTCCTTTTCTAGTTCAACTGACAAAATACCTTTCAAGATAGTTTATGGATATGACCCTAAAATATCTATCGATCTAACTAATACACTTACTCATGCATTTTTTGATTTAATATATACATTTGCATGTGAATTTCATAACCTTCACAAAAATTAAAAAAATAATTGGAGGTAAAGTATGCTGAACAAAATAATAAAAATAAAATTGTAAGAAATATAAGATTGGTAATTATATATTAGTTTATATTTGTCCTAAGAGATTTCCTTTCACAAAATATAAAAAATTACAAGTGAGAGCATGTGAGCAATTTAAAATTATTAGGAAACTTAGTACAAATGCTTATATTATTGAATTATCCCCTCACATGTTTTTTAGCATTATTTTTAATGTGGAAGATCTAATATCTTTTTAAAGAGTTACCTAACCTCCAAATTTTATAAAATGATACTTTTGTAGGAGGAGATAAAAATTATTTGTAGGTACCTATCTAGCCAACATTCTTTGAAGTGAAGAACATCATCATAGCTAAAATGATTATGCCATTCATAGATTATTAATTAGGTGGAAAGACAAACCACCAAATAAGGATAGTTGGAAGACCTTAGATGAGTTAGAGAGCTTTGCCCCCAAGCCTCTTGAAGACTTTCAGAATCCTAACTCTTCGGAGAAGAGTTCTTTGGAGTTTGAGGGAATTGATGTAGCACATCCAAGAAAAAAAATGACTTATCATAAGGTCCCAAACCAAAAGCTTAAGATTATGAAGACTTTTATTATATTTTATATGTCTTGATACTTTATAATTGTCTCTCATCTATTTTATCAATGTTAGACATATATTTTTTTTATGATTATGTGTTGTATGTAAGTTGTGATTGAGATAATTAAGTGTTTAATTGTTAGAAGTGCATCAATAGTATAACACTTAGGCACTGGGCTTCTAACACTATGGCACTATAGCTGATTTCAAATGTGGGGTTTGTATAGAGACGTCAAGGCCTAGGCACCATGAAATAATGGGTTTTGATTTTCTTTAGTTTTTCAATGGTTTTTCTTAAGAGACACATCCCTTGGAGTGTTATAACTTATATAAATGTTTTCTTTAGTGTAATAGAGTATTTACAATGGTTTTGTGTGAAGAACTTGACAGAAGACTCTTTAGGTTAGAGCTTGGTGGCTAACCATAGAGAGATTCAATGATCTCTCGCTATCATTTTACTTGGGTTAGTAGGACTTTTTTCATCTCTTCTGCTTTGGTAAGTAGAAGATCTAGAGCACGCCTTCTTCTTTCGTCCATTATGACACTCACATTATATATATTAAATTTAATTCATACTTGTAATCCTTTGTTAAAATTCTCCGTATGTTTGGCTAAACCATGTAGTCATTTAGTTTCATTGCGTAGCCAAAATTTCCTATAATTTTGGTCAACTTAAATTGACTTGAAATTTTAAAATTCCATACTTATATTAGTTTATTTCCAATTTTGGCTAAACCATGTAGTCATTTTATTATGAAATCAAGTCAAACTAGCCCTTAACCACTCCTTGGATGAAATTCTTACATTAAATTTTATTAATTATTCTTCTAATCCTTCTTTTGATTGAACACTTTAAAATAAATTATAATATGTTCACTTCCATAACTTACTACTAAAGGTTGTCAAAAAAAAAAACTTGTATTTGACTAGTTAAGTAGTTAGTTTTTGATTAAAAAAGTGAGTCTATTATGAACAAATATTTTAAGCCTAATTTATAAATGAGCCTAAAATAAATAGCTAGTTCGTCAATTGAGTTAGTCTTTGTTTAGCTTGAGATCTATTAAAGTGGTTATTGGGTGTGACTGACTTTGTCACCGCACATGCATAGGCTTAACTCTTGCTAGTAATATAATTTTATAGTATATGTACATTATAAATATATCATTATTTTTATGTAAAGTTATTACATAATGTGAGCTTGGTAGAGTGGTTATCTAGCAATACATTATTCTGGATAGACATTGGTTCAAATCCCACTTGTTATTTGTATATTTGAATTTTAAAAATTTGAGGCAATTCGAGCTAAGCAAGCCAAACAAGTTCATTATGAATAATATGTGCCAAACATGAATAATATAATTTTGAATAATTTCAAACATGAGCTAGTTTTGAACAATGAATTTTTTAAATGAGCGAGACATGAATAAATAACTAGCTCACCCAAGCTTGGCTCATTTACACCCCAACAACTACTTGCCCTTGCATTATATTTCGTTGGAAATTTTGGGAGAAGGAGAAGCATTTTTGAGTATGCCTTGACAAAAGATTTTGGTTGGGAGAAATGAGGAGAGAATGAGGAATTTTATTACAAGTATTTGTTGAATAGTTTTTCAGCTTGGCTTATAATACAATGGCCTTATCTATTTATAAGCATGAGAGCAAAATCTAGAAAATTTTATAATATTACAATTCTTTTCATAAAGATTTACTCTAGAGGCTTCATATTTATTACATAGCCTAGAACCTTCTTCTTTATGCTAGTAATCCACAATAGTCTAGAGTCATCTTATTTTTTTAAATGTTCTAGAGTATTCTTCTCTTATACATAATTTGTACTATTAGTTAAGTACTCTAGAATAATTTTGAAATGTGCATAAAATTTTCACTCCTCCTTGAAATAAATTTTAGTAACTCCAATCATGTCGCATAATAGCTTAATCTTTGCTCTTAGAAGTACCTTTGTGAATATGTCTGCTGTGGTGTTCTAATTTGGAGCCCATAGGGACACCACGTAGATCTTAGGGGGTACTTATTGAGAAAATCAAGTGTGACATTAAAGTATGATTTACTATCTTAAAAGACATAAATATCACTTTACAATGTACCTAATCATTTAATAAGGACTCTTAAGGTAGATTAGTCTTACGATAGATCTTTCCCTTACTTTACATGGATAGGTAAATTAGGGTTTATTTTATGCCATGTTCTTTAGTTAATTACATCCTAGAAAATGAGAATTTTCTAGAACACTCTCGATTAAAGTAATTATTAAATATTTCTAAAACTTTTAAGGCTAAACAATAAAAGGATTGGTTATTTTTGGAAATCAAATGGGGAGAATTCAAATGGTAAGACTTATTTATGGATTCCATAGAAGGATAAGTAGGGAGTATTCAAGGTGCTGAAGAATTGAATACTCAATATATCTATGATGAGGCTTTATATTTTTGTTTAAGTTAAAAATTTTATTATATGTTGAGACTTATGTTACAAGGTTGGAATACCTAAGAGGTGAGGACTTATACTCATAGTAAAAGAGAAATAAGCTACCTCAGGACCTAAATCTAGAATGCTCCAACACAAGCTAAAAGCTCGACTTAATTCTACTTGGGGAAAGTGGGATATAATGGTTTACCTCGATAAGAGGGGTGACTCACGACTCTTACGGACTATGCGGGACCATTAGCTAACATTTCCTATGCTTTTAAAATCATATGGGCTCGTCTCACATAGATACAATATATTTAGGCTATTATTTAATTAGGATGGAAGCTTGAACCCTAAACTCACTTCCTAAGAGGCTAGATAATGTTCAGTATGCAAACATGTCTTATACTAATGTTACAAATTTATTAGTTTTTGAGATTATTTTGACACATTTATTTTGGACTAAGGCTTGAGATAATTATACCTACATGCATAATGAAATTGAGTTGTGTCCTAAATCAGTGAGAAAGATGTGTTCTTGACTACAAAAGATTACTCTCAAAGGTTAAGCATGTCCCCTATCATGCAAGAATGGAGATCCTCTATATTCAAGAGTTGAATAATTTGACATGCATGCTGTTATAGCATACAACCATTCAGCTAAGGGGTTGCTAAATCTTTTATTATCTTGATTAAAAGCTTAGGCTTTAAGATGATGAATTGATTAAAATTTAGTTGAAGTTATTAATGAGGGTAAAAAAAATACTTTTATCTTAAAGTGCTCACAACATCCACACCACATATCAAATCATCACACTTTAAAAAAGCTATGAAAAGCATGCCATTATTGCATAATCTAAATAAATAATCAAATATTTGAATTTTGTAAAAGAATAAAAGGCTAATGTGGATGGGTACTGTTGTACACCTCGAAAAAGAGAAAGAGTTGGGTAGCCGAGCTCTACTCTTATATAACCTATATTACAATTAAATATTACAATTGAAATAAATGTTATGGGGGTCTTCAATTCTTATCCTTCTTTCCTTCTTTGGATTAGCTTACTCTAAGCTTCATAAGGGCTCCTAGGTCTTTGCCTTCTAGCCACTACTCATTCTAAACCCTATAGAACTAATCCTTATCCTATTACATTATGTTATTTTAACATAGCCAAAATTTAAACTTCACATAAGCCAGAATTTATATTTCACATATTTGGACTTAGCACCACAAGCATTATAATTGGATTATGCTTAAGGGCATAAGCAACACTTGTAAATGAGAACATTTATATTCATTTATTATTACAGTGACCCCTCAAGCACAATCCCCTGCATAAGACATCATTAGGCTAATAATGACCTAACAACTAGTCTACGCACAAAATAATCCTAACATTAAGTCTAAAAATATTACATCACAACACAAAACATTTCACCACAATATACACCAGCTTAACCTAATATTGAGGTTGGTGACTTATTATTCTAATGTGTGTGCTAAGGTTTAGTGTGGTATGTCTTGATTGATCTTTAAAAGTAGGATTTTCTAAAGTCTTAGGATTATTTAAATTACCCATTAAAGATGGTTTCACTTTAAGTCTTTTAGTGGCTTGATTGGATTTTAACTTATGTGTTATTATTGTGTTCACTATTTACTTAAGATTTAATCATTATGAAGAGAGGAGCGAGACTTAAGTCTTTCATCCCTAGCTTAAGTTGATTTTTGAATATATATTATTATAGCTTTAATTCTCTTAATGAACCACTTATGGTTTTTATTTTGTTTAAGTTTAGAATAGCCTTAATAAATCTAAAAGGCATCTTATGATCAATGAAACTAAGTCATCATCACATGAGTAATATTCCACTATTTCCTTCCATTATTAATAATATCCACATCCTTTCATTTTAATTTCTCTAATATTTGATTTAGTATATAGATATACATGCAATATACCCATATTTTTGCACACTTAATGAATGTTGATGCATGAATTTGATAGAAAAAGGAGATGTCATCTCATATTTAAGCACATGTAAATATGTATTAGGAATTTAAGCAAGTATGTGGCATTGTTAAACTAGGGAAGTGAGATTATCTAAGACCTCCTTAGGGCTACTTAAGGCCTCATATTCCCAAGATGTCCAAACTATATACTTGACAATCCAAATATACATAAATATATACAAATGCATAGAAACAAAATCATGAAAAGGTTTAGTATAAATATCTTTTATTTATGTAAAGCTAAATGGTATACTGAAAGGGGTTTCACTTTACATTCTAACATAAGAAAACAAATAAATGAGGTTAAGCAAGTATGTGTCTTTATTAAACCAGGGAAGTGAGATTATCTAAGACCTCTTTGGGTGCTACTTAAAGCCTTATATTTTCTGGATGTCCAGACTATATACTTGCTAATTCAAATATATGTAAACATAAGTATAGAACATGGGGATAAAACCAACACTTGCCATCTTTTAATTACAAATAAATAAATATTTCATTAATTATTTATAATGATCATTAATTTAAGTTTCAAATTATTTGATTCATAATTAACATATAATTTCAAAATTGTTTGAGATTTACTAGTGAGAATAGCCACACCATATAATAGAATTTATCCAACTCATACAATTTGAATGCAATCATATTCTTTTAATTTTAAAACATGAACATATGAAGTGCATGGCATACACATTTATGATAATTGAAAGGAAGTAATTAAATATCACCACACAACATACTTGATTTCATTAAACCCTAAGGACAATTAAGTTAAATAAACTCCATTAAGCTTAATCAAAGCTTCTTTAAGGTTTATATTTAATGTTAAAGTTATTAAAACCAAACGATGAGAAATGATACTTAGAATTAACTCCATCCTATATTGGTTGTTTAATATGTTGAAGGAAAGAAGTTAAATACATTTTATGAATTAATTAGGTTCAATCCATTAATTACACCAATTTGATTACCCTTCCCAAGCTTATTTAATTTAATTAGTCATTTAAGCATGAGCCTTCAATGATATGCTTTGGGAAAAATAAATTTGGCAATGCACCAATATAGTTCTAATGCAATTAAGCTCATGCTTAAAAGTTAATTAAATTAAAGAAGGAAAAAAAAATTTAAGCTAAATACTCTTATTATTTTCCCACACCACTCGGAGAATCATAATTTTTTTGATGACTTTATGTTATTAAACACTTAAAGGGTTTTATGTGTTGCACTTGAGTTTTTAAATTAATTTCATTTGAATTTCAATATTAATTTCTTTAATTCATACTTAATTACTAAATATATTAATTAAATTCATTAAGAGAATACATTTGAAAATAATTAGGAGAGGAGGTACTAATTAATTCTCATGTTATCCTCACTATTTTTATAAATTAATTATCCCTAATTACTCAATTTTACTATTAATTAACTTTAATAATTATTGAATTAATTAAAAGGAGTAATTAGGGTTGAAATTTTGGATTTTTCCAAACCACTTGACAAATAATCCTAAGAAAAATATGGGAGGTAGAGGACATTCCATGGAATCTACATGCAAAATTTGGAATTAATTAGTCAAGTAATTTGGCCTAAATTAAAGTAATTAGCCTAAGCTTCAAACCTTAAATAAGCATTATTCATTAGGTATTAATTGGGGGTTTTGTTTTTATTAAATGCTCCTCTATCTAAGCTTTCCAAAATGAATTTATTTGTATTTCCTAGATTTTTTTATAATTAGTTATAATTTTTTTGAAGTTTTGGCTATTTAATTATATTTTTAAATCTTAATTAATTATTTTAAACTTTCGGTGCCATGTGGATGCTGACACCGCAACACTTTCCATGTGGCACTGTAGTATTGGTTATTTAAAATGTCCAACGTGGCTGCTGACTTAATGATGGCGGACATGGTTTCATCTAGACTGTCCAATCTCGATTGGGGCGGTTGAGATTAATCCCTTGATTATGAAAGGATAAATTGAGATTTTTAGCATGATTAATCAAGACTCTAATCATAGGGAATGGATGGCCAGTGATCCGTCATCTTGCGAACGCCAAAAGATGCACACAGTCCACCTTCCGTCGCTCAATCCGAGCTCATTGTAGCTCATTTGATGGAAAAATCAACTACAAAATTATCAGGGAAGAGATCTAAGGATATTTTATGGTGGAAATCACATGAAAACACAATTTGTTTTGAAAAAGAACAATGCCTAGGGGCCAAATCTATAGTTGCTAGAATTTTACTTCGTCGGAGCTAAAGGCCGGCGGTCCGTCAACAAAGGAAGCTTTGTCTTGAAGAGACAAAACCCTGTTGATAAGATCTCAAGTTGCCTCCCCGCCCACTGGTCTATGGACCAAATGTTATGGCAGAAGTCATCATAGTTGGCCTAGGGATTCCTTTCGGTGGTCGAATCGATCGAGAATCAATTAATTTTTGATCAGAGTGTGATAAAGGTGTATGGAAAGTTAATTTGACTTTGGTGGAAGTTTAGTGAGGTTGGATGGACTGGGCTCTTGGGTTTGAGTGGAGCTTGGTCTTGCCAGTGATGGAGTACATGGGCAGCTTAAAGATTGCACTCAGACTGTTCAGAATGCTCTGAGGAGTATACTCTCCTCCCCAACTAAACCAAGGGTTGAGATTGGCTCAGCCTTTAGTAGTCGTCTGACCGGAGTGGGTGGCTGGAGCTAGTAGGGGACAGCTGAGGTGGATGTGTGTGAGAGGCTAATGGAGTATAGTAGGGTACTAGGGAGTGTACACTCTTCCATAGGTGGACCAATGGTTACCCATGGGTGAGCTTACCCTCTCTTGGCCAAAGGCTGAACCCAATAGCCTTGGGTTATGTTAGGTCTATGGTCCTTTGTCCAAGAAAGGCCAAAGGTGGCTTCCAAGGCATGGGGATGTGGAGAACCCTTCAAAATGAGATTTTTGTCTCATTTGGAGGGCTTAGTTAAATGGGTTTGACCTAACCCAGGTTCACCATGTGTTGGGCCCACTTGGGCAGGCCCATTGGTAACCCAATGATGAGTCATGCCAAGTTTGGTTGTGTTTGGCTCAATTTGACTCATGTAGGTCAAATGAGCTTAATTGGGCCAAGTTGATCATTTTGATCAAATTGGGTAAAAGTGGAAGTTTGGTTAAATTTAATTGGCTATTTGAAATGAGTTAGTGCAATTGGTTTGATTTAATTTGGCCTAGATTTGGATTTGGTTCATATGATTCAATTTGAGTCAAATGGGTCATGTTGACCAATTTGACCAAATTGGCCAAATTGGCTTGAGCATGGGTTAGGTCTATGCTCAATTGCTCATTAGTCATTGACTGGAAGGGTTGATTTGAATTGATTTGGATTAGGGAGTGATTTGGTTCAATTTGACCCTTTAGGTCAAATTGAGCTAAGTAGGCCAATTGGGTTAGGTTGATCGAATTAGGTCTAATTCAAGGTTGGATCATGTCTAATATTCAATAGGTGATTTAGTTAGAAGCATTAGTTTTAACCAATTTAGTTTAGAATTTGATTCGGCCCAATTTGGACCTTTAGGTCAAATTGGGTCAACTTGATTTAAGGGGACAAATTGGCTTGGTTAGGTTCAATTGGCTTCAATTGGTGGTTGAGCTATGTTCAATGTTCAATTTCTAGTTGATGAGAGTCATTGATTGTAATTAATTTGGCTTAGAACATGATTCCCAATTTGACCCTTTAGGTCATTTTGGGTCAACTTGGGTTAAGGGGCCAAATTGGCTTGGTTAAGTCCAATTGATTGTTAATGCCCTTGCCATTAAAAAGAAAATTATTTTTGAGGTCATTAAAAGGGTCCAAATGGGCCTTATGCTAAAGAAGATCAAATTGTCTATTGTATAGACATTATCTACGTCTTTCTTTCCTAGCACTTTCGAGGTCGGGTCCACTTTTGAGCCTCCCAAAATTACTAAAATTTAGAAAAAGAATAGAGGGAGGAGACTTAGAAGACAAGCGCTAAAAGAGAGAAAATAAAAAGAAATGATAAAAATAGAACTAGCTAGGGAAAATGATGAATATACCATTCAAGATACTTCTCCTCTCTTAGGAGGTAACATATTCCACTCTTTCTACAACCTAGAAAGAGGAGGATGTGTCCCGGATTGCAAGTTCTCCACCTCATACTTTCATTTATGAAAGCAAGAAAAACTTTAGATTGATGAATAGGGAATCAAATGGCAGATTACAATAGAATCTTCATAGAACTCATAGGTCTTCCTCTTACACTAAAGAGGAATTACTTAGGGTCATGAAGGATCAAGTAATTAGAAGCCTTGAGAGAGAAATATTAGGGAGACCTACCACTTTCCAAAACAAAGGGAAGGGAAAGGTGGTCCTCCCTAATAGAACAAGATCTTATCAACCCATGCTCGTTAGGTCAAATTGATATCAATATCCAGGAAGGTCACTAACTTGGCATAGGGATCAACCTGCTAGCGTAAGGAGAGGTAGAACTTTCCTAAGAAAAAATGTAAAAAGGTTTATGTAAGAAAAGTTCCATTGGCCCCTGAGCCATGCTTTTCTTCACCACCACCACCATCAGAGAAAGCACTTATCACCCGACCTACTAAAGAAAGGCCTTCATCATCTTTACTTAGGCCCCAAACTGAAGGACCGCCTTCATCTTATAATTCTAAGAAGGAGATAGAGTCTCTTCATTTATCCCCTTATAATAAAGATATCTTGGATAAAGGACACCTTGGTTTGGGAGCCACTCTAGTTGTAGAGGAAGTTCCCACTGTCTATAAAAGTGATGAAAATGAAGCATTTGATGTGAAACCTATGGACATAGAAGAAGAGTCTGAAATCATCCTTGACAAAAATGGTGTTCCTCTCTATTTTATAAGAAAAGGAGATGAAGACTATTGTGAGAGAGGATGAGAAAAACAAACAAAAATAATAAAATTAAAGAACAATTTGACTTAGAGTAGGATGATATTTTGGAAGATGACTCAGGACTACCTGTTGCACAGACACTAGGGCATTAATGAAAGAGCAAGATGAGTCAAAAGGGAGTGCATTATCTAATCTATCTCAGTAACTAATTCTTCTTTTACAAAAGAAAGATGATCAGATCTTGAGGATGGAGAAGAAGATGGAGGAGATGATTGCTACCATGTAATCACTTCAAAGTTTGATTCCTAGTTATTCCCAACTCATTCTTTAGAGCATTTAAGAGAATCTCATCCCATGGATGAGAAGAGGTATAGTTTAGAAGAACATCATCAAGAACAAAATAAAACAATAGATGATGTAACTCCTAAAATTGACTCAAAATCTCTCATGGAACAACATATAAAGAAGGCATTGGCATAGTCTCAAGGTGCAATTTTAAATCCAAAGGGTAGACCCTACTGTGTGGAATATGATTATGTGCCTTACCTAAAGAGATTTGTCTCCCCTTCATTCAAAGTTTTTGATGGGATGGGTAACCCCAAACAATATTTGACATATTTTCAAGCAAGTTGTAGCAATGCTAGAGGGAGTGATGCCTTATTGTTTAGGAAATTATCAGTAGTTTAATTAGGGTTGCCTTTGATTGGTATGTAGAGATACTGAATGGTTCAGTGTACACTTTCATTGAATTAGAAAAAATGTTTATGAAGCGAGTCACTCGCACGCAATACCACATCATTATGGGTGATTTAGCTATTGAAAAGCAACAACTAGTGAAATTATTAGTTGATTATATTTTGAGATGGAGAATTCTTAGTATTAAGTGCAAGCCTCAATTACAAGAGTAGTAGACTATTAAAATACTCCTGCAAAACATTCATGGCCCTATGGCCTTCTTATTGAAGGGCTTTACCATTAAGACTTTTGAGAAATAATTAAATAAAGCCTCTAGCTTACAAGAAAAAGCTCCTTGGATGTCATTCTTAAGAGATCAATCTTTTGTAGAACCATCAAATCCTAAGAAAATGCTAGAAATGAAGGAAAGTAATGTCTCTATAGTAGACAAAGGAAAAAACCACAATTCAAGTTCAAGTAGAGCGGCCTCCACCTTATAGGCCATCGCAGTATCAGTTATCATTACCTCCTAAGAGGACTCCAACTAGCCCTTTCAATGAGAGAATGAATTAGACTTATTCTTTCAAGATATAGGTGGCGAGGGAAGATTTTTAAAAACTTAAATAAGAAGCCAAATTTCAAACTACCTAATCCAAAGAGACCAAAACAAGTCGGCAAGGTGAGTGACTTGAATTATTGTCTGTATCATTAGATGTTTGGTCACAATGTTGAAGACTGTTTAACTTTTAAGTGCGGAGAAAATTTGTGACACCACATAGAGTTTAAAAATTCCTTATTTGAATGATCAAATATGGCATTAAGAAATAAATATATTATCTTGAGGGATAAACATGTTACCTTATAATGGATTTGATCATTTAATAAAAGACTCCTAAGGCTAATGTGTCTTTTATGTACCAGAGATTTTTCCTTTGGAGAACATAAAAGAAAAATAGGGTTTAATTTAGACTGAGTTCATGGTTCCCTATAACGGTAAGCCCCTATAGTTAATTACATCTTAAGAAGAGTCTCTTCCTAAGAATACCCTTGATTAAAGAAATAAGTTATTATTCCTAAAGATTTTTAATGTGGTATTTAAATGATTTATTTTTGGAATTTTTAATTGGGAATGATTCAGATTGGAGAGAATTATTATGGATGCCAAATGGAATGAAGTAGTAAATGTCAATTGATACTGGGATGCATGGTAGATATTTCAACTATCCTGTAATTAGGCTTTAAATTTTTGAATTTAATATAGATTTTGAGTTGACATTTTCTTAAAAGTCTAGGACTTAGATTTTAGCAGCATAAGACCGTAGAAAAGCCTAGGGTTGAAGACTTACTCCGAAGGAGATGCTTTAGAACCTAGTCTACAAGTGCTTCTAACTCATGTTTGATGCTCGACCTAATTTCATTTTGGGAATTATTGGTTATTCCCAGAAACAAACCTATCCCTAACTCTTCTAGACTTACAACATGCTTGGAGAGGCTATTGGCTAACACCACCTAAGCATATTTTAAATTCATAATGCTAAGTCTCATGAAAGCAAGATGGCTAGGTTGTTGTATTTTTAAGAAAGGAATCTATGAACCTAGACTCACTACCTAATCCATAAGATCATGTAGTGTATGAAATGTATCTAACTAATGCACATTTTTCAAATTTTTAGGTGTTTCGATTAATGATTTATTTAAGGTCTTGGGTATGCATTTTTATGCCTAATGACATCCAATTAGAAATTTTTTTGAGCCAAATCAATAATAGAAGGTAGGCTTCTCCAAAGAGGTGGTCATCCTCATAGGTCAGGTGCCCCTTATGTGCAATGGAAAAAGTTATCTAATTCAAAGATGGAAGAAATATGATTTCATGGTTTTATGAGCAAATTAGTTTCTAATTGACTTTAAGTTATTTCTAGGGCTTTAATTTACATGAGGATTTGAATTGTGTTATTTTTGTTTCAATTATTTAGATTTAATTGGGTAGAAAATTTAATTTTTCTTGCAAGCCTACATCCAGACATTCATCACAGAAAAGCACAACACATAAGAAACCTAGAAAAGTAGGCTGATTCTATTGCACACCCAAAATAAATCAAGCCAATTTAAATTTATAAAATAGGCCAATGCGGTCAAGTGCCACTGTACACTTCGAAAGAAAGAAAAATGGGTAGCCGAGCTCTGCCCTTATACAGCCAAGTCTAGAACTACAAGTCTGAATCTATGGGTCTTCTTTTTTAGGATCGTCTCTTTCTTAAGGGACCTCCATTGGGCATCACAGGGGACCTCTATAGCATCTCCTAGTAGGTCAACTCCTGCTAATCCTAGACCCCACAGATCCTAACCTAATTCTAAGCTTAAATTTATATTTTTAAATTTAAAAATAAATCCTAAGCCCCTGCAAAACAAATGCTAGAAAATACAAATAGTACATAACAGTTATATTTTTCAAACATACGGGCGTAACATTAGTTACTTGCCAAGCCTTCCTGTCTTATGGACTATGCTAAGCGACTTTTTAGCATCTACAAGAAAACAATAATTCTATAGTTTATATTTATGGTAGTAGTCCCTTTAACACAATCCCCGCAGATGGCAATATTAGTTTTAAAAATAATGTCCTACCATCCTGACTATCATCAATTAATCCTAGCCATCTAATTTAAAATAGTACACCACAAAACAATAAAAACAATTCTCATCACATAATCACAAAAAATCACATAACGTCCTAACCTATGTCTAGGATTTGTGACCTATAATTCTAGTGTGTGAAGAAAAGGGTTTGTGTAGCAAGACATTACTAGGCTTTATGATTTTAATTTTAATTTCTTTAGTTTTGAATGTTGGTTTATTTACTTTTAGATGATTTTAATTCTAGTTATTTAATGATTTTTATCTTCATTTTAGGTACATTTTATTATGTTAAAATTAAGTTTTCAAGAATAAAGAATACAGTAGGTTCCATTTTAAATGGAGCCCATTCCATTCAACATCTTAAATCTTAATAGGATGATATCTTCATTCTAAGGTAAAGATTCATTCTAAAAATCTAATTTAAATCCTAAGTATTTTGAGAGGATTTTAAATTTATTCAGTTTATTTCATTTTGTTTTATATTTCTTTATTAGAAATTTTATGATTTTGGTTTGAATTAAGTCATTCTATTTATTTGCCTTTTAATGTGATTTTTATTAAGTTAATCCATTTATCATTATGATTTGAGGTTCTTCTAATTTCTTTGATTTGAGTTTGTTATATTGATATTTATCATTTATTCCTTTAGTTTGATTTACTTTACATGTTTACTTAGTTGATTATGATGACTTATATGTTGTATTGAGTTCATATTTGATTCAATATTTATGTTTGTTCATTAACTTTACCATATTTGATTCAAGGTAAACCTTAAGTGTAGGTATTTTCTCTATTCAAGTCAAGTTAATTTCCTTTTCATTAATGTGAAACTTTGGAGTTAATTTAATTTGTTTATTTTTATTAATGCTCATTAACCTAAATAAAGTAATATTCAATTTATTTCATTCCACTTTTATTACTTCTTTATATTAATGATTCTTTCATTATGGAATAGTTCTAAATTGACATGATTCATTTAATTTAAGAAAATGAATGATCTTTATCTTTTGAAAAGAACATTTAACTTAATGTAGATTTATTCTATGACTTAAGTAATTAAAAAAAGGTTATTCCTTTCTTTATTAAATATGCTTTATTACTTTGTCATTTTAAAATTTTAATTCATTCTAGTTTATGGTTTTAATTACACTTAACCTTTTTAATGTTCACATTTCATTTTCATATGTTTGCATACTTATCCTTTTATATTAACATTTATACCATTTTATTTCCTTATGTAAATGATATTAATGTATTTATGTATTGACACCTTATATATTTTAAAAATCAATGATCTTTTTATATTTCAGTTTATAAAATGAAATTATTATGATTTAAAAATTTATCATAATTAAATATGATTTAAGTTTCATATTTTCTTTAGTTATGATCTTTAACTTAGAGTTATTAGAATTATATTGTTTTTAGTTGACTTATATATTTTATTTAAGTGTTTTGATATTAACTATAATGTTTTAAATTTGTATTATGAATTTTATAATTTTTGTAAATTTTTTGATTTAATATTTTCTTTTAAATTGACCTAGAGGCTTGGAAAATCAAATAGTCCCAATATAGAGGTCAAAAAAATCTGAAATTTTTATGGTTGGTGGGGTTTCCGGCCTATTTAATTTTCCTAAAGTTTCACTTTGATTAGAAATTTAATTAAGGTGTAATTAAGGTTTTAATTATTTCATTAAAACCTAAATTAGGCTTAATTTAATAAACATTATTAGTTCAAGTTGATTAATTAAATTAATTAATTCAATTAATGGCCTGATTAAGCTAGTTTATGAATTATTATGTTCTCATGAGTTTTAATAATTTATTTATGATCATTAGAGTATATTAAAATTTTTTAAATCATTGCGATCAATTTTCATCCTTTATTTAATTTATTAATAAGTAATTTCATGAAAATTAAAGTTTAGGGTTTAAAATTTCCAATATTAAGATTCACTGCTCAAACAATTATGAAACACTTACATGATGTGTGACTTAACATCAATTTAAATGTGCCAAAGTTTCATTTGGATTGGATAATTGGTTTGTGAGTAATTAAGGTATGCAATTTTTCATTCAAACCGAAATTAAGGTCAAAATACCCAAAAATAATTTAGAGATTTTAATTTTAATAGATTCCTCTTATCAAGATGAATTGATAGAGCCCAAGTTTATAATTTTTGGATTTATATTTAATTCTTTATGATTTATTGAAGTTTAAGATATTTTCTTAATTTTTAGTTAAATAAAACCCTCTTTTTCTATTTTGGCTTGTCGGATCCACGTGGATCCGATGTGGCACCACTTTACATGTGGCACTGTGTCATTGCACCACACGGGATCTGATTTGGATCCATGTATAAGAGGTGGCGCATGCGATTTGATTACGAACCGTTTGATCGAAGATCGGATGGCCTTGATTCGAGCCATAATTTCCCTTATCGGAATTAATCAGAGATCTTGCTAGATCTCGGTCATCCATACCTTTTAAAAGGAACATACGACAAAGATTCCGTCACCTACGCCAATGGCAAATGTCAAGAGCCATCTATCATTTTTTAATGTTTTTCAGCCATCAAATTGTTGAAATCGTATGATTTTGATTGTAAATCCATTATGGGATCTAAATGGTTTGATCTCACTTGAGATCAAATTCTCTTCAAAAAGCACCAAGTTCAAAAGCTTAAAAGAGGTTCTTAATGGCATACCTTGGTCCTAGTGATCTCCGATAGTGGGGTTGACTCCAATATCTATGGAACGATGTTGGAAGGTCATGTGTGAATTGGATTTCTTCTCTCTGGATTGCTCCTAGACTAACCTTAGTTTGAATTTCGGTAATGTTGGACATTCTTTGGCCTCCGGATGGTGAGGGAAGTGGGGGAAAGTATGTTTCAACTTTGTGTGAGGTTAGAAAAGTGATGGAAAGGTCTCTTGCACTTGGGAAATTCTCTATGTCTATCTCTCTCCTTGGCCATGCATTTTTAGCTTTTTTCTCTCCTCCCCTTAGTCAGCTGAGCTAATTACAACTCTTGGGAGTTAGTTTCCATGCTTCTCAGCCACCCACACCTGTCTATGATGAAGAGGTAGAGAGGGAATTAAGTTATACAAATGGAATTTGGCTTTTCCTCCCTTGGACTTGTCATGACATTCCTTACTTTATATTTATATGAATGATCTTTAAATTATTTAGTTTGTGCTGGGAACTATCATTAACTAAGTCTAAGAATGATTTAATAACATGTTAAGTGAATTAGTAGGGGTTGGAATTGACATTCTTTTGGATTAAGACATTTAACTATTTCTTGCTTTAGTTTAAGTTAGGTCACCTCATTTAATGGATTAGCCTTGGTTTAATGCTTAATATATGTCCATTTAATCATTAGTGAACCTTTGATAAAATGGTTTTAAGGATTTTAAGAGTTCTAGTATTTTTTTTTTTTGGTTTAGTCCATCCAAGGTAATTGAATATAGGTTACTTTTAATTAAGTCAAATAATTCATTTGGCTTAATCATAATGTGTTTGAGTTTCTATTGGCTTAATCCAAGTAATTTGAGAAGCTTTGGATAAAAAATTTTCAATTTTATTTCATTTGGAATCCATTTTACCCAAATTGGGCTTAATGGGTTAAGTTTGGGTCCAATGACTAAATTGGTCAATGTCGACCCAATAATGGGTTGGTTTATGGTCAACATTCATATTCAAATGAATTTGGATATTTGGTTTGAGTTTATTTGAATTTAATTTGGGTTTAAGTCTAATAAGTCCCATTTAGTCTTTTTTAGGTTAAATAACTTATTTAGTCTGATCAAGACCACATTGGACTTATATTCATTAAATTCATGTTTAAGTATGATCATATTATCATTAGAACCATTTGGAATGATTTTATTTGGTCAAATTTTGATGGGTTGACCTTTGACTTGGTGGGACCCATATAAGTCAAACCCTTATAAAAGGGTTGACCAACCTTTGACCTTTGGATTGGATTTGGATTCAATTAATTTTATGTCATGCTTTTATGTTTCTGATTTCATTTGATTTGGATTTATCTTGGGTTTAATTTTAATTTATTTAGGTTTACATGGTAATAAGCTTAATTAAGGTAATTAAGTTTAGTTCCCTAATTAAACCTTTATTTAGGCTTAATTAAATTTACATTTAGAGTGGTGTATATTTAGGTTGAAGATTTGGATTGAATCTAACTAAACCCATTAAGTTAGATTAATCCAAAGAAAGTATACCCCATCACTAAGTGTGATGACCTTGGTGCTTAGTTAGAAGGCTTCTAATTTAGGATTAGGAGTCCTAATAAATACCTTTAGAAGAAATGTTAACCTCATCCAAAAATGAGTTCAACATTAAGGACTGCCTTGAAAGAAATTATATGAGAGGGCTGGTAATAATTCCCAAAGAGTACCTAGTGGACTTTTGACAAGGTTCCATTAAGGTAATCATAGGTGAATCTTCTAGTTTTTTTTAGTCCTTCTCCTTCAAAAGAATAGAATATTGCTTTATCCCATTCTTTTAAAAAATATTTAATAAAAAATTTTAAACATTCCATATAGGATTAGATGAAGATTAAAAAGAAGATCATCTAGATTGATCCACCAGCATCAGAAGACTTAGTCCCTCCTCTACCCCATTCAACATTATTAGATGTTCAGATGACTAAAGAGAGTGGTGAGAGAGGATTATCTATTATATCTAAGAGGATTTTGTATGATAAGGATGGAAAGACTAGGCCTTACACTCTTTTATGTTTATGTACTCATTTCACTAATATGAATAAAAAGCCTAACTCTAAAGGAATTTCTTACATTCTTAATATTTCTGATGAACATGTTGAAAATAAAGAAAAATAAGACGCTAATAAAGAAAGTTCTCATGCTGATTATAATATATTTTGTGAAACAGGGTAAGATAGTGAGATTCCTATGATATTTACAAGGAAACCCTATTAACATAGAGATAGAATTATCAGATTTTGAATAGTCTTTAGAAAAAAATAACAGTGATGAGGGACAGATTGACGACCCCCCTTGAGATATCATTGAGGTTAATCTCTATAGTGAAACGATTTTTCCACCTTGTCTGTCTCCTACTCCTAAATAAAAAGACAAACAAATTGTTGATCAAAATTTAGAACCTTTGCAAAAAGATCCAATAGTTAAGCTAACTGTTTCCAAGGTCGACTACAATAATTTAGCCCATCGTAGAAAATCCCCTGCTAGATCAAGCATTTATGACGCCCTTATTTTATTTAAAGAAATGAGGGAGTCATTAGTTTAGACTTTACTCAACTTAGAGATATGTCTGACCCAACTTGCAACAACTTCCTTAGATGAGGCTTGCTACTTCAAAGAGATTTTGGGGTTACCTTCTCCAATGAAGATTTAATTTTGGGAACCACAGATACTATCGACCCCTTTACATTTCTGTTAAAGTGTAGAATATCAGATTTGATCATGGTGCCTTAGTGAATATTATGAACTTTAAAACACTGTCATTTTTAAGGATTGATACAAGGAGGTTTAGTTCTGATAAGATATTATTGAGGGGGTTTAATGAAATGGGAGAAAGCTTTAAATTCAATCACTTTATTGTTGAAGATAGAAGGATGGTTCCTTCCTCACACCACCAATGTATTATGTTCACTAGGGATAGAGTAGAATGCACCTTAAAATGTGATATACAACCATTCTCTATTCATGATATTGAGCTTTATGAAGATGCTGCCTATTATATGCCTAAAAGGAAAATTTTTGATTCCATGACATTTAGTGCTATTAAGGTATCAAAGAAAAGAAAAGATGTTATAACAAATAAAAAAGAAGAAAATAAAGAAAAGGAGGAAAAAAGAAAAGAAAAAGAACCTTCAATAATTCAAATTGATTTAAAACCTAGCTCTAATGAAGATTCCAATAAAAAATATGCCTTAATAAAATTTGAGATTTTATTAGAATCAGATAGTGGTGATGAATAAATACAAGCATTAAAGGATGATCCTGATTTATCTACTTATGAAAAATTGAAAAGATATGTAGATACTTTGACTCTAACTCCCTTATCTCAAAATAAAATTATATAGTTTGAAATCAAAGTAGCCTCTGACCTTACAGGAGAGGGTGGAAGAATATAAAAACTTTTTTGTACCCTAGTCTTTAGGTCCAAAAGTAGATGTAAAGCTTGAAAACCCATCTTCTAATGAAATAAAATAGAACTCTCATTTGATTGATATCCTAACTATGTTAAAAATGCTATAAAATATGGTTTAATTTCTTATACTTGGCCCAAAGATTTGGCCTAACACATAGAAAGCTTATGGAATACCAAAACTAAAAATTTGAAATCCAAAGCTAGTGCTGGGTTCGATATCATTAGACCCTTGGATGATAATGAACACTACTCAATGATAAGAAATCATATGGAATATGATCAACTCTTTGGAATCTTATATAATCCTTTAGAAGGATCTTGTATTGAAACATCAAATGATCTACATGATTGCTTAAATCAAAACGTTACCCCTAGAATTCAAAGAAGAAATAAAATCCACTACTAATGAATTAAAGGAAATTAACTTAGGAACTGAAGAAGACCTGAGGCCAACTTTTATTAGTTCATTATTGGGTCCAAAAGATTCTGAAGAGTTGATTAACTTACTTTTTGAATATAAAGATTATTTTGCATGGAATTATGATGAGAAGTCAAGTTTATCTTCAGATGTCATAGTTCATAAACTAAAGATTAAACATGATATAATTCTAGTAAAGTAAGCTTCTTGGCATATGCTCCTAGAAATAGAACAACAAGAGATCACTAAAGTAAAAAAAAATTAATTAAGGCTGGGTTTATATGAGAAGAACAATACCTTTCTTGGCTAGTAAGCATTGGTCCAGTAAAGAACGAATGACCAAATATGCATTTGTGTGGACTTCAGAGACTTAAATAAGTCTTGTCTCAAAGATGTGTTTCCATTGCCGATATCAGAACTTATGATGGACATAGCCTCTTTGCATGATGTCTTTTTTATTCATGAATGGATCATCTGGGTATAACCAAATAAAGATGGCTCTAGAGGATGAAAGGCATATGGCATTCTAAACTCCTAGCAGGATATTCTTTTACATGTTCATGCCATTCAATCTCAAAAATGCTGAAGCCACTTATCAAAGAGCAATGACTAGAATATTCAATGATTTAATTCAAAATAAGGTCAAATACTACATTGATAATCTAGTCATTAAGAGTAAGGAAAAAATCATTTGTATCACTTATGGATTGTCTTTGAATGGCTGCGATGTAATAACCTAAAAATGCACCCCATTGGAGTAACTTTTAAAAAGTTTTTAGGATTTATAATGAGGTACCTAGGATCAAAATTGATCTAGAAAAGATAAAAGCTATTATTAAAATGCCACCACCTAAAAGACATTAGCTAAGGTCATTCCATGAAAGGTTAGTATATTTAAGAAGATTAAAATCAAACTAATGTAGAAGATGTTAACCATTTCTAGCATTGACAATGAAAGATTCTAAATTAATTTAGGATGAGAAATGCTAGAGAGCATTTAAGGATGAAAAGCATATGGCATTAAAAACTCCTATCAGGATATTCTATTACATGGTCATACCATTCAATATAAAAAATGCTGGTGCCACTTATCAAAGAGCAATGACTAGAATATTCAATGATTTAATTCAAAATCAGATCGAATACTACATTGATAATCTAGTCATTAAGAGTAAGGAAAGAAATCATTTGTATCACTTATGGATTGTCTTTGAATGGTTGCGATGTTATAACCTAAAAATGCACCCCATTGAAGTAACTTTAAAAAAGTTTTTAGGATTTATAGTGAGGTATCGTAGGATCAAAATTGATCTAGAAATGTTAAAAGCTATTATTAAAATGCCACCACCTAGGAGACATCAGCTATTGCATGAAAGGTTAGTATATTTAAAAAGATTAAAATCAAACTTATCTAGAAGATGTCAACCATTTGTAGCATTGACAAAGAAAGATTCTAAATTTATCTAGGATGAGAAATGCTAGAGAGCATTTGAAAGCCTAAACCAATACTTGATGAATCCCCCTATTTTGGCTGACTAGATTCTAGGGAAGCCATTAATCTTATACACTACAACCTTAGATGAATCACTTGAAGCTTTATTGGCTTAAGTTAATGAAGAAGAGAAAAGAAGAGAAAGAAAACTCCGCTTATTATCTTAGTCATAGACTCATCCTGGTAAAAATGAATTATCCACCTATTGAAAACATTCTCTATCTTTAGTTTTTGCCGCTAAAAAAACTAAGGTATTACATGCTTTCTCATAAAGTAAATTTGATTTCCAGAGTGAATCCTTTGCAATATCTAATGACCTACCCAACATTGTCTTCACATCATATGATCTTATTGTAATTTGAGATCACATTTATCTTTCTCTGTGTTATAAAAGGTCAAATTGTAGCTAACTTCTTAACACCACATCCTTTACCTGAGAGTTCTCCCTTAAATGATGATCTTCTAGTTGAACAAATCATGATACTAAGGGAGGAATCTAATGCCACTTGGGAATTATATTTTGATGGTGTAGCATCGTTAAACAAAAGTAAAGAATTAAATTCTTCTATCATAGGGATGGTAGGGATTAGTTTGATTTTTATAACTCCAGATAAAGGAATGATGGGATATTCCTATTATTTATTTGAGCCTTGTACAAATAATGAAGCTAAATATGAGGCTCTTATAATTGAGCTAGAGTTAGCAATCCTTATGGATATTAAAAATATAAAAAAATCTCTGAGGATTCCTAGCTAATCATTAATCAAGTGAGTGAAATCTATAAGATTTTTCACCCTAAGCTTTTTAGTTATTATCAATAATACATAATGAATTTGCTTGTAAAGATCCCTTTTGTAGCTTCGTATAGAATATCGCATAAAGATAATTCTATAGCAGATGCTTTGGCTAAGCTTGCCAAAGAAATCATATGCTTAGAAAAAAATTTTATATCTATAGAAGTTCAGAATCAACAAGTTCTATCCCCTATAGATTTATATTACATGAATAAAGAAATAGAAATGCAATGGGTAGCCACTCTTGTTGAAGTTCATAAAGAATGTGATTAGAGATAACCATTCCTTGACTATTTAAGTGTGGGGAGGCTCCTTGAAGATAATTCATTAGCAAATCAAATTAGGAAATGTGCATTATCTTATGCATTTATTAATGATGTGTTATACCATAGATCATTTAATTAAATGTGGCTATGTTTTTTAGATAAATAAGATGCCCATAAGATTGTTACTGAGGTACATTCTAGATTATCTGTTGCTCATCAATCTGGACCTAATGTGAAATTAAAAATTAAAAGACTCAGATACTATTGCCTTTGATGTTAAACAAATGCATGAAAATTGCATATCATTATCATCAATGCCAAATATATGGTGTACTATTATATCAACTTCCTAGTGTACTACACCCAACATTACCTCTTGGCCCTTTAAGAGTTGGGGTACTAACAACATAGGGCCTATTGATCCTCCTTCATTAAAGGGGAAACATTTTATATTAGTTGTAACTGATTACTTTTTAAGTGGGCTGAAGCGTTTCTAGTGAAAGAAATGAAAGGATACAATGTGCTTAAATTCTTTCAGGAAAATATCATATATCATTTTGGCATTCCTTGATGCATCATATCTGATAATGGTTTGTCATTTAAATCAACTAAATTGAATCACTTTGTGGATAAACATAAAAGCAATTATAGATATTTGACCATCTATTATCCTAGGGCAAATGGAATAGATGAAGCATTTAATAAAACTCTTGTAAAATTTTCGAAAAATATACATGATGAAAATAAATGTCAATGACATGAAAAGTTTGTTATAGCCTTATGGGCCAATCAGATCGCATGTAGGACACCAACTCAATCTACACCATATGTTTTAGTTTTTGGAACTGAAGCTATTCTTTCATTGGAAGTGCAACTATCTTCATTGAGGATAGCAGCTTATAACAATATTACAATAGATCAAAATCAAAAACTTCAACTGGAAGAACTTGAAATCCTTAAAGGATGACATCTGAAAGCTTAACAAGACCTTGAACTTTACCAATCATGTATGGTTCAAGCACATGATAAGTTGGTCCATCCTAGAACTTCCCAAGTAAGAGACTTGGTCTTGGTTCTTAAACAACCAATTTTAGCTCATCGTATGATAGGCAATAGATTCGAGCCAATGTGGGAAGGACTATTCATTATGGAAAAAGTCTATGAAGGATGCTCTTATTAATTAATTACTTGTAATGGTGAACATCCAATGCCATCTATAAGTAGATGTTACTTAAAGAAATATTAAGTATAAAATGTAGTTTAATTTCAAAAAGTGATAATCAATAAAATTATGTTCATTTTTGTATCTTTTGTAATTTATTGAGATCCAAACATTATCTCTTTCAAATTCTAGGTAAAATTTTATCAATTTTCTTAAACCTTTTTGATGCATAATCTCTACATTCCCATAAGATGGGAGCTAGCCCATTTATGACACCCTTCCTATAAGTTTGGAGCTACCCTTTTAAGGCATAATTTCTTGTATCCATAAGATTAGATTAAGCCACCAATACCACTTTCTTGTAAATTAGACTATTTAGGTTAAGACAAGTCACTAAGACCCCTTTCATATTAGTCAAAATTATGGTTAGGAATAAGTCATCAAGACCCATTTCCTATCTTTTAACTATATAAGTTGGATTAAGGATTAAAGACCCCTTGTTAATAGTTAACCAAAAAAGAGTAGGTCCCCTTGTAGACATCCTTCAATTGATAAGGATTGGATTAAGTCACTAAGACTTTTTTCTACTAAATACACTACATGATTAAGTCACTAAGACCCCTTTCCTATTAATAGAAATTTTAAGGTTCAAGATTAAGTTATTAAGACCCATTCTCCTCCCTTTAACTATTTAAGTTGGAATAATCCGCCAAAGGCCCCATCTTATTAGTTAACTAAATACGAGTAAGTCCCTTAGTAGGCATTCTTTTGTAATGACAAGGTTAGGATTAAGTCATCCAGATCATTTTCCTATTAATCAAAATATTGAGGTTTAGGATTAAGTCATTAAGGTTGCTTTTCCTCAACATAGCTATTCAAAAAGGAATTATGCCATTAAAGGCCCCTTCTAATTAGCTGAATTTCACTAGATAAGGATTTAAGTTTTTGTGACCCCTTTTCTAGCTCAAAACAAAAGAAATTAAGGAGTGGAATACGTCAATGAAGGCCCCATTCCTATAAACTACTTAGGTTAGGAATTAAGCCCATATGACACCTACCTATTAGTCATAATCTTAAGGTTTTGGAATTAAGTCATTGAAGACCCTTTTTCTTCAAGATCAGCAAAATTTAAACACCTCAAAGTTATACTTGTGTCTCTATTAACTAGATCAATCAACACCAACATGTGTAGTGTACTCTAGTTAGTCCACCACACATATTACAGGCCCATTTGTTGACCTCATTTTTGGATAAGGTTAACATCAACTCTAAACCAATAATTAGGGACACCTAATCTTAGATTAATAGCCTCCTGATTAGGCAATTAACACACTATGCTTAGTGACCTAGTAAATTCTCTTAAGGTTTGACCTAAATTAATGGGAATAGATGGATCCAAACCCAACCCAAATCTAAACAAATAATTGACCCAAAAATACTCCAATTGAAAACTAAATCTAATTGTACTTAGACTAAGGTAATTGGAATGGTTAACCCCGCTATCCTACTTAATCTCAAAAATTAGTTAAACCCAAAAAAAATTAAAATAAAATCAATATAAATTTAAATCAAATCAAATTAAAAGCATAAAATTATTATATGAACGGAGTTAAATCCAAATGAAAGTAAAATGGAAGTCAACCATCAAACATGAAGTTGACTTATGTGGGTCTCACCAGATCAAGGGTCAACCCACTAAAATGTGACCAAATTAAGTTATTCCCAAGACTTCAAATCATAAAAACAAACATATTTAATCATGAATCAAATGAATATAAAACTAATAAGTCCTCAAATGGGCTAATTAGACCAGTTGATCTAAATGGACCTTATTAAACTCAAATTTAAATTAAATAGAAAATAACCTAAATTAAATATCCAAAATCATTTGGATATCATCATTAAACATAATTCAATCAATTATTTGGTTTAATTTGACTAATATGGTAATTTGACCCAATTTAATCCATGTTGACTCATTAAACCTTAGTGAGTTTGAATTCAAATATACCATCAAAATAAATGATATTCATTGATCCAAATCATCAAGAATACTTGGCTAAAACACAAATAAAAGCTAAATACATTTTGATTGAGTCAAGATGATCATTTGACTCAATTGTATTCAACTTAACTCATTTAAGCCAAAAATGGGTTAAGTTGAAACAAAAAAAGTAGATAAATAAAATTCAAAAATTAATTCCAGATCCCATGAAACCCACTAATTAGAAACATTTTAAATGACCAAATAAACATAATTAAAGGCTAAACTTATGCCCAATCCATCAAATGGAATAAGCTAGGCTAAGCTAAATTAGAAAAATTCCTAAGTAAGGTAATTCAAGGCATTTGAACTTAAGTATACACTAACTATGTTAGAATTCACTTCAACTCATTCTAAGATGAATCTAGAATGATTAATAGCCAAAATAGGAGTCCAAGTCCATCCAAATAGAAAGAATATACCATGGAGAAATGAAGTGTATCATGCCAATAAATCCTCTCTAATATAAGATATCTCCTTGATTCTTCCTCCTCTCTTCATCCTAACTACTTTGGATTGACCTCGATAAGTTAACCACCCCTTGGAGTTAGCTTCCAAGGGTGGTAATCATCATAGGCAAAACCCAACTTGAATTCCTCCCAACAACTCTCAACCATATAGAAAAAGAGAGCAAGAGCTTTTTACAAGCCATTCTAAGCATCCACAAACCTTTCCCAAGTAAAACAAAGAAGAGCGCACCCTTCCCCTGATCCCCACACCACCGGCAAGCTGGAGTTTGACCAGACCCAACGAAAAGCTAGCAGCGCTTAGCCTATATATCAATCTGTGATGAGGCAATTCAATTCCTTGTACCTTGAAGCTTGCCACATCCCCACAAAGCTTTCTGAATCATCCCCATAGCCAGAGATCACCATCAGTGAGGTATACCTTGAACTCGACCCTTTTTACATTTGGTGTTGGTCCTTTCAAAATGAACTTGATCTCAAGTGAGATCAAGCCGTATATATGCACTTTATTGGGGTTTTTGATGGATTTGCAATCATAATTAAGTGATTTCATTGGATAGATCATCAAAAATTACTTTGATTCAATGGATGATGCTCAATTCTCATCGTCAATAGAAGAGACAGAACTCTACCATCATATCTTCTATTATGAATGGAAAACCAACATTTAGCTGGATCTTTAATTTAAATTCTATAAGAAACCTCAGAATAAATCCAAGCCATTTGATCTTCGATCGGACAGCTCGAATAAAATTGAGTTCCACCATCAAAATAATGTGGAATCCACGTGTATCTCGCATGGTCGAAACACATGCCATCATGTGTAAAGAAGCATTACATTAGTGCCATGTGGCATTGCTGAGGATAAATAGGAAAATCTAAATTTTTTGAATTTAAAAATTGTAGACAAAATACAAAAAAATTTAAAAATTTATAGAAAATAAAATATCCAACCAAAAAATCCAAATGAGGGCTATATGGACTCATCTCAGTGAGGAAAATGTATTAAACCAAAAATTCTCAATTTTTATTGGCCATTTTTGTGTTAATTTTGGTTTAAATGAAAATAATCAAACTCAAATTAAACACAAACTATTAATTCAATTAATTTCAAACTTTGGGGAATTGAGATTAAGGTTATAAAGCACACCTTAGATAATATTATCAAGATTTACAAGTAAATCTTAAAATATAAAATTTTTAATCCATAGGCTTTAATTTAAGAAAATAAATTAACATTAAATTAAAAAATTATGAAAATTCATTGAGTTAGCCTAGATCATTATAATGAACACCAATGAACCCAAAAATATCATTTGAATTCTCTAGAACTGAATAAATCCCAAAATGACCTAATTAAATAATTAATTGATTAATTAATTCAATTAATTGATTTAAACTTCAAAAATCATAATAAATAACTAAAAATTCTCTAGAACTGAATAAATCCCAAAATGACCTAATTAAATAATTAATTGATTAATTAATTCAATTAATTGATTTAAACTTCAAAAATCATAATAAATAACTAAAACTTCAAAAAAATATAAATAAATTCTCCATTGATTCCTCTTCTATAGGAGAAGTAAAATTCCTAATAAAGTCCTTCTAATTTAGCCTTAATTGAGATTTTATTGAACTAATTAAAACCCCAATTAGTGTTAAATCACACATTTGATTAAGATGAAATCTTATAAAACTTAAATTAGTAAGAAACCCCACATGCCATAGAAACTTTAAGATTAAATGGCCTCTAGATTTGAAGTTGTTGAATTTCAAATCTCTAGGTCAATATGAATGCAATAATAAATCAAAAATTACAAAATTATAAAAATTTAAAAAATCAACTTAAAATATTTTCATTAACATTAGAACACTTAAGGAAAATTTTCCAACCCTCTGATATTAAGGAATTTAATTAATTATATAGTGAAAGTTTAATAAATAATTAAGAACATAAAATTTAATCAAACTTCAGGTTCATAATTTATTAAATTTAAAATTAATCAATTAATCAATCGAGTTTTAATATTAATCAATCTCTGAATTTCACACTTAAAATATGGAATTCATTGATATGAAAGGTCCTTAATCCTACAAATAACATAATTCCACGTTTGAATAAAAATGGAAATATTAATTGAATCAATTAAATTCAAATAGACTAAAGAACTAAAATAGTCTAGATTTAAGTACGATGCCCAAAATAGTTCACTTCTTAGGCTTCCTAGGTTATGATTAGTAAAAGAAACTCTATCTTAATAAATTAAAGCAAGTAATGAAGCTTTATCATATAATGTTACATCAAGCCTAATTTAAATAATAAATTAGAATGGATAAGATAATGATTTTCTTAATTGATGAAATCAAGACTTCCACAAGATTAATTAGAGCTAATTGAATTAACTTACCCAAATTCATAAACAAAAACATTAATTAAATGAATGAATGAAATCATAACTTGAAAGTAATTAAATTATTCTATCCAAATCCATAAACATAACATTAATGAAATTAATTTAGATAAAGAAACCAATGATTAAAATAAACAAGTATGATCAAATAAACTAAATGATTAAAAATACATATGTAAAATCAAATGAATACTTAATCAAATGAAAAAAAAAAAACATAAGATTAAATATGGAGAAACTAAGTCATAATAGATAATATAAAACATTAAATAACACAAAACCTAAATGAATCAAATAAATTGAACTAAATTTAAATTAAATTAATCATGTTATTCATAATCATGATATGATAATATAAACTTTTAATTGAGATTTAAAGAAACATTTTAAATTTTAAATAATGGTAATAAATCAAATTAAAGAAATAATTAATCAAAGTAGAAGAAATAAAATAAAAAATGATGAATTCTTCAAATCTTAATGAAATGAAACTAAATTAAATTATATATTCCTAAACCTTTAAAAAGAAAATTAAAGCTTTAATCAAAATAAATTGAACTTAAAATAAATAAATTCAAAAGAAGTTAATTAAGATACTTAAGATCTTAGCTTTACCCTTAGAACCCTTAGAATGAATCTTTGCCTTAAGATGAAAATCTCATTCTACTAGGATTTAGGTTGTTGAATAGAACAAGTTCCACCCAAATTAGAATTTATTTTATTCTTCATTCTTGAGAACTTAAATTTCATTTTAACATAAAATAGGATTAAAAATGGAAATAAACTTGTATATCAAATAAATCACTTAAATTGAAACTACCTAATGAAAAATTGAGTAAGTTTTAAGAATAAAATAGAAGAAATTGAAAGAATAAAAATATTTTATTTCATAACTAGCAAACATATAGTGTATATTCCGGACACCCAAGGTTTTGAAGTCATCCCAAAAAGTTTTTGAAAGAATAAAATTGCTATCATTACTTTCTTCGTTGCACCTGGAAATCTCTTAATGAACAGTGTTTCCAATTTGGCAAAAGTTTTTTACTTAGTTGTTGGGTAACTCATCATATCATTCGAAGGCCGTTATGGTAAAATTTATAATGAATTGTCATAGCAGTGAAGTTCCATTCCCTCTGGTATTTTCTCAAGTGGCTTTGAACTTGGCTAGATGCTGCCATGTATTTTTTGTACCTGAGAAAGTGTTGAATTTTGGCACAACATACCCTCTAGGATATTATACTTGATCATATTCAGCCGAGTATGGTTCATCTTTTCTAACTAGTTGTTTAGCAGTTTTTGAAGCAATGACTACTTTGACTTTTTGGCTGAAGAGATCTTCTAGTTGAGATTTAGTGATAACATTAGCTTCTTGATGGGCAATTAATGTCATTTCTCCTAGGGCATCTTTCATTTGTGTTGAAGTTTTTGGCAAGTTGGATGTAGCATTTTGCATTCGCTCAGTTTCAACTGTTGGATTGATTATCTCTAGAGGATTTCTCAGAGGTACTTATTGCATTGTAATTGTTATGAGGTTAAGTTGACCAAACAACTCTTTCACCAATCCGTTCATTTCATTGAGGTGGTTTTTTAGCTAATTGATTTTTTGGTATCTTCTTTGGAGCTAAGAACCCATTTTTCATTGCAACCTTATTACAACATTGGTTAGCTCTTCAATTACTTCAACTCTTACTTGAGCTTCACCTTCGAGTTGTTGATGTTCTCTTACTGTTCTTTTTTATTTTATTGTTCAGGTTCCATGTTCATGTTTTGTAAAAGTGTATTGACCATGCTAACAATTTTGACTTCCATACAATCAATGTTTTCATTATTTTGAAAGTACATAATTGGTTGCTCTTCATTGATTTAGAAATCTTTATCTTTCTTGAAGAGTTGATTATTTGTCTTATCATCCACTAATTGACACATTTTAGACCAGCATTTCTAGTTTATGATAGAAGATTTAGTTCCTTTTATCATCTTGTAGGGTTGGCTCATATTGAGTTGTCTCATCCTTAATGACTTTGAATTCTTTAGGCACCCAAATTGATCCTAACCTTCTAGTGGTGGATCTTTTGGAATGCATCCTAGATTTCACACCTTGGTGTTCACTAGATGAATTATATTATTTTTTTTAGGTGGTTGCTAGGACCTTCCAACAACTGGCCACATAGTATCTTTGTATCTAAGGGCTCATTGTCGGTGTTCATTAAATATAATACTCATAGAATTTGAGTCTTTCTCTAAATAGGCATGGTATTTTTCAATATTCCCACCTCTTTTAAAGTAGGAATTTGTTGGGTTGGCGACCTAACTCACCAACTTTATTCTTTTCTAAAGGTTTTTGCTTTTAACAGCCTTCAAAACTTTGTGGATTTTGGAGGAGACGGTCTCCTCCTTTCATGGTTGATTTGTAACATGGGATATATATGTTCATCCCAAAAAAACTTCTTTATAACTCCTCTAGATCTATTTCTCTTGACCCAATAGAGCATATCAAAATTGTTATCGGTGGGTATGTTATTGGTGGATATGTTTACTGATGTTAAGGATGAACAGGCAATTCGGCAACTCTACGAGAAGCAATGTACATTTTGGTGCCCGAGGAAGATGCTTCATGGTCATTACTGCCTAGAGTAAAAGTGGCATCTTGTCAGATAATAGACTTTCGTGATGCACTACTAAGTAGATTGATTATGATGGGCTTCAGCTTAGGCTTGACAACCACTTTATCCATAGTAGACATTTTCATAATTTCCTTTGATAGTTTATTAAAGATAGAACCCCTTTTTGAGTTTAAGGCTATATGCTTGGGCACATTAGGAATGATCATATTCTACCTCTTTCCTTTATTGAATGCTATGGCATTCCATTGCCCTTAATATAAGCTTAGTTATAGGTCCAATAGGTAAAAATAAGACAAACTTAAAAAGTATTTTAAATTAGAGAGTAGCTCCAGCAGAACTAGCATTGATTACAACTTGAGGGAATATATTGGACCCCTCTCCTAATTTGACAGTCATCATATTTATGAAATTTTCCATTGGAGGTTTCAAACTTGGTTGTAGATCTTAAACCTGATATTTAAGTCTATGATGACACTATTTATTTTAATTTTTTCAACTAGAGATGGAGAGATAAATAATCCCTAACAGAGTTACTAAAAATCTATTCGCTTAGAAAAAACACCTTTGAGGAAGCTCTCTACCATCCTTATTAGGATGGGTAGGAGTATGTTCTTCTTGAGATAGATTGATATAAATTCAAATAGATTTCCCTTAACATTATGTTAGGGTTTATTTAGATATGGGTTCTAGTTTCTATAAATGCATGCCATCATAGTTAATTAGCCCTCTTGTCCCAATAAAAGAGCACTCTCAATTATGGTTGGAAACAAACATTTCTTTCTCATATAAATTAATGCTTAGTGTTGTGTGTGGTATGGCATAAATGATTTTCTAAGGGAAATAAGAGAATAAAACTAATCAAGATCTCATGGTTCTGTCATCCTAAGATTATATTATTCTAGTCTACCTACATCAGAGGGCTAGTCGTAATGTTTATGAAGTCTGACTAGTAGCTATAGGTTGCCCCATCTCAAGTAGCCCGAGTAGATTATAGTTTTAGTGTAGGGGTGTTTGCATGGTGAATATGTAGATTGGACTTACATTCCTTGGAATGCTAGTAGGATTAGGTTAGCCTAACATTTCTATGGAATGCTAATAGAGTGTTCGCATGAAAAATGGATAGATTAGACTTACATCACTTTGGAATGATGCCATTAAAGGATGTTTGCATGGTGAACGAGTAGATTGGACTTACATCCATTGGAAAGCCAATAAACTATTTGCATGGTGAATGGATAGATTTGACTTACATTCCTTTGGAATTCCATCTTTATAGGATGTTCACATGGAGAACGAGTAGATTGGACTTACATCCCTTTGGAATGCCAGATTTATGGGGTCATTTGCATGGAAAACAGATAAAATGGACTTACATGCCTTTCGAATGCCAGTAGGTGTGTGGGTTGTGGTTGCATTGCAAGCATGGGTCAGACTTACATCAAGTAGAAATCTATTAGATTAGACTTACATCCCTTTAGAATTCCATTAAGGTGATTGCATGTCGAACAAATAGATTAACTATGCTTACATCCATCGGAATGCCATTATGATGTTTGCATAGAGAACAAATAAATTAATTGGATTAACAGAATATTTATGTGGTAATTATTAATTTGTGGTTCCGAGGGTTAGCACCTCGATGTCAGGGTGCTATAGGAAAAAATGGTACAGTGGCATTGAGTAATTAGCACTATAGCATTACAAGATAAGAGTTCATGTCTTAAAAATATAACCAACACTACAGTGCTATAGGTATAATTTGAACTTAATTTTAGAAGGATCAGTTGGGAATCTAAGGTTTAATTTCTCGAGAGCTCAGCACCTCGGCACTTGAACATCAATGCTGTGGCACCGTAGAATGCATAGCAAAGCTTAATTTTCTTGAGAGCTTGGTGCCTCAGGGTTGAAATCACAACACCGTGGTTCTATTTCATTAGTTCCTAACATTTAATAGTTTTGGGAAAAACTAAAATTTCAGCAGCATAATGCCTTAGAAGTGCTAGATTTCATGATTTTTAGTGCATTAGCATCTTTCTCCCTTGCCATGGTTGCATGATCAATGGAGGGAGGATTTTATTTCACACTAGAATCAAATTTGATGGAAGAATAGATTTTAAGATGTAACATACGATGCTTATAAAATAGAACTATGACACTACTTCAAAGAGGTGAAACCTAAAAGTGTAGCATTATGGTTCTTAAATACAGTGTTGTAGTGCTAAAAATGTGAGACCAACCTAAGAGTTTAGTACTATGGTGCTAGATATTTGGAACCTCGGTGCCACGGAATGGAGTTTCATAGTTTTATTCCAAGAGCTTAGGGCCTCGATGCTGGATCATGTCACTATGACACCACAGAGTATAAATTCTATTTTTGATGCTGTTTCTTGATGAATTTGTCAAATTCTATGAAAATTCGGCAGCACAATATTTTAGCAATGCTAGGTTTTTACTTTTTTAGTAAAAAAGCACTCTTCTCTCTTATTCTAGATCCAAGATCAAGGGAGGAAGGATTTTTCTTCTCACACAAGAACCAAGTTCAATGATAGAGGTATTCTAATTTAAAGATTTAGGGATTTTGGTTTTGGGGTCATTTTTTTTACATCAAATCTAAGATCAACAGAGATAAACCTTTTTATTTCTCACCAGATCCAAGATTGATGTTGAAAATCTTTTTAAATTTTTTAGAAAGAATATTATATAAAAAAAGCATTTCCAAAATATTTTTTACCTAAAGTAAATGGTAGTAGGCTTAGATCTTATCTTGTGCATGAGGTGAACACTCTTGTGTAGCAGCAAAAAGCACGCTATTGAGAGTGCAGGGGACCGAGAGTGAAGAGGGCTGGTGGGATGTAGAGAGTGAGGAAAAAAGAAGAAGTTAGTAGAGAGCAGTTCGCCTCCATTTATAGCATTTGTAGATTCCGACCATTAGAGCAATTTTTTGCTCCATAATCGTTCCCCTCACTCCCTACTAGGCGATTATCACTGTTAGGGTGGGAAAGGTTAGATTTCTTATTTTTTTTTAACTAAAGGTCATCGTGACAATGCCTAGGCGGTGGGACTATGGTGTTGTTAGGCTATATTATTTAAGTAGGAAACTGTCAGGGGTAGTTTGAGTTTCTAGATTCTATAAAGTGATGACAATTCTTAGGCATAGTGATTGCAGCATCACGACAACCCAAGTTGGGATGTTCAATTTACTTTATTTTTTAGATGCAAATAATATCATTTTTCATTTCTATCATAAGGAAATTTAACAGACATAAATACATTAAATTTAACTTTTGATCATTTACTCTCATTATTAATTTCCCTTTTTGAACATCTATCATTATTCTTCCAGTAGCTAAGAAAGGTCATCCTAAAATGAGAGGTATTTTGTTATCATACTCCATATCTAATATCATAAAATTTGTAGGAAATAAATTTATCTATCTTAATTAAAACATCCTTAATAATACCCTTAGGATAAGTTAAAATTCTTTCATCTAATTGTAGACTCACACTTGTAGGTTGTATTTCTCCTAGCCCTAGTTTCTTGAAAATGATAAAGGCATTAAATTTATACAAACTCCAAAATCAAATAATGCTTTTCTAAAAAAATTTATCCCATATAGTGCAAGGAATAGTAAAACTCTATAGATTTTTAAGTTTTTGTCGATAATTTTCTTCTAATTATTGCACTACATTCTTTAGTAGGGGATACTATTTAATTTTTTTCCTAATTTTTTGCTTTTATATAGAATATATTTCATAAATTTTGCATATAAATGCATTTGTTACAACAGTTTAGCGAATGGTATATTTATGAACAATATCTTAAATACATCTAAAAATTAAGAAAATTGACTATCCATAATTTATTTTTGTAGTCTTTAGGGAAATGGATTGGTGGTCTTTCTCTCATTTTTTTAAATACTTCTCTTTCAGCTATCTTTTTATTTAATTTATTGATTTTCACTTCATTTATTTTTTTCTTATTTAATAATTTATTTTCATCATTTTTATTATTTAACCCAATTTCTTCTAATTTCATTCCACTTTTAATTCAATTGCTTTACATTGTTCTTTACCTTTATCTTTAGACTTTACTTTTATGTTGCTCCGAAAATTTTCTTTAGGTATATTTATAAGGTTATTAGCTAATAGCCCTAATTGAATGTCTAAATTCTAATTGAAGCTCTTCTCTTTGTAATTAAGTTTCATTTGTATCACTAATTATTCTAAAGTAGGTTTCTTTTCCTTAGTTTGATTTTGCAGAAGATATCCTGGTGGAATGATATGTCTAAAGTTAGAGTTTTGAAGGTTATAATTTGTATTATTCCAACTTCCCATATTTCTATTTTGATTAAAATTTTCATTATTATTTTAGGAAAAAATTGTGTGACTCCTCCAACCTAGATTGAATGTATTTGAATAAGGATCATTTGGTTTATTTGAGATATAGCTAAACATTTCCAATCTTTGATTAGTAAGAACTTATAATATACATATTTCTCCATTTTGTCCAATTTGATTTATATCATTAATATTTTGATTAATTCCTAAACTGTCTAATTTCTTAGATAGAAAATCTACTTGAGAACTCAACATTGTTAACACTATCTACTTTCTTAGGATTTAATTTATCTGATGGCCACTAAAAATTATTAGTTGTCATTTCCTTCATTAAAGCATAAGCTTCCTCAAAAGGTTTTGACATTAGGTTACCTTCTACTATTGCATCTATGGTAGTCCTTAAAGATACTACTAAGTTGTTATAAAATGATTGAATGATAAGCCAATCAAGCAATGAATTATGAGGACATTTCATTAATATTTTTTATACATTATATATATATATATATATATATATATATATATATATATATATATATATATATATATATATATATATATATATATATATATATATATATATATATATATTCATTATCTAATAGTATGACTGATGTAATATCATTTATTAGCTTAATAATTTTAAATAGTGGAAAATATTTTGCTAGAAATTTTTGATCTAATTCATTTCAAGTTGTTATAGATCATTATGGTAGTGAAAGTAGCAACATTTTAGCTTTATCTCTAAGTGAGATAAAAATTATCTTAATCTTATAGCATCATCACTTACCTCATTGTATTTAAATATTGCACAAATTTCTAAGAAATTCCTAATATGCATATTATGAGCTTCAATAGGTGAACCTCAAAATTGAGAGTTTTGCACCATTTGAATTATAAATGGTGTTAGTTAAAAATTATATGCTTAGCAATACTTTGATGTATTCCATCTACAATTGGTGCTGCATAATTCATAAGAGGTTTAAATGGTTATCTGGTTTTAGTATTTAGAGTTCATAGAGACACCATACAAATCTTAGGGTGTACTTACTAAAATAAATGAGCATGGCATCAAAAAATGATGTACTATCTTGAAAGGTAGAAACATCACTCTATAATGAACTCAATCATCTAATAAGGACTCTTAAGGTAGATAGGTCTATGTATAATAGAGATCTTTTCCTCTACTTCACATGAATAAAGTAAAGTAGGGATTATTTTATGCTGGGCTCCTTAGTTCCCTATGGAGGCAAGCCCCTAGAGATAATTACATCTTAGGAAATGGAGATTCCCTAAGAATACTCTTGATTAAAGTAATCGATTAATATCTCCAAATGTTTTAAAGTTTGATATTAAAGGATTGGTAGTTATTGAAAGATCAAGTGGAGTGCACAACATAGAAAGAGTTCTTAATGAAGTTTAAAGGAGGATAAGTACAAAGTGCTTATGATACTAGGAAGCCTAGTGAGTGCTTTAAGATATCCTATAGTGAGGCTTTACAAATTTAAAGAAGAAAAATACATTTATTTATATTGATATTTTTTATAAGGTTAGGACTTAGATTCCAACAACACAAAATTATATAAATGCCTAAGAGGTGAGGGCAGACTCATATAGCAAAGATGATATAAGTAGCCTCAAAACTTATATCTAAAGTGCTCTAGCATATGTTCAAGACTTGACTAATTTATTAGGGAGGACATTGGTCTTTTTAATAAAAGAGAAATGAATTGATCTCAACTATTCTAAACTTACAATCACCTAAAGTGGTTGCTAACATTTATGATTAAAAATTGGGCTAAATTATGCAAGAGAAGTGCTCCATTATTTATTAAGTGCAATCTAGAGTCCAAACTTATCATAAAATGGAGATTATTTGCAGAAAGAAAAATGCATGTCCATAACCATACAATAAAGGTTACTAAAATTTTTTATTTAATCAAAGTGAGGTTATGAGTTATTAAATCGAATTGAAGTTAAAGTAGAAAATTTAATTTTGAAAGATCCTACAAAGATATAAAAAGCAAACAATCAAAATTTAAATTGACTTATGAAAGGTATGTCATTTCTATTGTATAATCAAAGTAAATAATCATACAAACATCATTCAATTAAAAAAATAAAATGTTGTGCAATCGGGTATTACCGTATACGCCAAAAAAGAAAAAAATGGGTAGTAGAACTTTACCCTTATACATCCCAAATTATAATTAATTTGCAAATGAAAATAAAGTTATGGGGATCTTTAATTCTTCATCTTCACCTTCACTTCATGGATTGGTATCCAGGCATCATAAAGCCTCCTAGATCTAAACCTATTATCCACTGCTCATCCTAAACCCCATAGCTCTAATCTTAATCCTATTACAAAAATATATTTTTATTACATAAAAATCTAACTATGCTAAAAAGAGGCTAGCATAACACAAATTCAAGCAAAGTAGTTATATATTTTATATATTTGGACTTAGCACCTTGCCTTAGATTAACAAACCCACCTGTCTTAATGGATTATGCTTAGGGACTTAAGCAACACTTGCAAGAAAAAAACCATTGATAATTATTTATTAAAGCAGTCTCTAAAACACAATCCCCTATAAAAACACCATTAGTCTAATGCTACCCTAATATCAAGATTATGCACAAATAATCCTAACATATAGTCTAAAATATTATATCACAAAATAAAATATCTGTCCACAACAAAGTACCGGCCTGACCTAAGACTATGATCGGTGACTTAGTATTCTAACGTATGTGCCATGGCTTATTGTGGTATGGTGTGACTAGGCTTCAATGTTAGGATTTATCTAAGAGTGAACATTTTAATTCTTTATTAGAGGATGATTATACTTTAAGTGATTAATGATTTGAAATGATTTTTAAATTTAAATTATAATTTAATTATTTCGATTTCATTTGAACTTAAGAATTTTAATGAGAGAAAGGGGGAGTGGGATCCACCTTAATCCCTGACCGTAAGTTGAGTCTAAAGATAAATTTTATGGCTTCTAATCATCTTAACGAAATGTTATATGTTTTCCTATTAAGTTATATGTTTGGATTTGAACTAGGTGATTTTATCTAAATATGATAGACATCTTAAGATTAGTAAATCTAAATTATGGCCAATTTAATGATTTCTCCTCAACTTTGCTTCACCACCTTCAAATATTAATTTAATTAAATGTTAAATTTAATAAACTAATTAAATTCAATAAAAATATGATTATTTTGAATATTTCAAACTTTGATGCTTGAATGAATTAATATGTTTAATTTTTTTAACATTTTAATATAGAATGTATTTACATGATATATGAATTTTTTAGAAAAGACAAATTGATTATTCCTTATATATATATATATATATATATATATATATATATATATATATATATATACATATATGAATTTTTATAGAAAATATAAATTGATTATTCTTATATATATATATATATATATATATATATATATATATATATATATATATATATATATATATATATATATATATATATATATATATATATATACACACACACATACATACATTAGTTTATTGAATTTATATAAGTACATGTCATTTTTGAATAGAGGAAGTGAAGTAATCAGAGACCTCTTTGAGACTACTTAAAGTCTAACGCTCTCAAGATGTCCACACTATATATTTGTTAATTCATATACATATGTACACACACACACACAATATATATATATATATATATATATATATATATATATATATATATATATATATATATATATGTATTATATTTTACTACAAATCTCAAGGAATGTATCATTGATATACAGGGGTACAAGCTATCACGACCTATTTTCGGACTACTAGCCTTATGGCCTCGAGTTTTCAAACTATATACCTTTCAAAGTTGTAGTTCATATAAATAAAATTCAAATTCAAGTTTTAATTATTTAGATTAATTTATATTTATACTAATAAATAATTTTAATTCTATTAAAAAATATTTTGAGATTTATTAGTGATAATAGCCATACTATTAATCCAAAGCATGCAATTAAATAAAATCTTTTATTTTGTTTATAATGTGTGCATGAAACATATGGATTGTACATTTACAAATGATTGAATTAAGGTAATTGAATATTATCAAATAACATACTTGAAATTATTAATTCTTATGATCATTCACATGAAGGTAATCACACTTAAGCCTAATCAAGCTCATTAAGGGTTGATTTTAGAATTTTAGTTATTTAATCCTAATAAGGAGATAATATAATTAAGATTAAGTCTTGACTTGCTTCTATTCATTAAATAATTTAAAAGTGATTTAGATAATTTTAATGAATTAATTAATTAGTTAATCCATTAAGTCCAAAAGAGTCCACAAATTCAATTAAGACCTAACTACAAGCCAAATAGTTTTGAGAAAGTTACTAGACATGCATAAAGATGAAACAAACATGACCTAAAAGTCTTAATGCAATTGGGCTTATAATTAAGAATTAATTGAAGAAATGGGGAAAACCCAAAATTATCAATTACACTCAAAATACACCAAACCAATTGAGAATTTTGATTTAATTAGAAACCTCTTTGTTAGGAGAGCAAAACGAGGGTCTTGTAAAATTTTTTGGAGAACTACACTAATTACCACGAATTTTCTAAGCTCTATGGTAATTAGTGATTTAATTAATTAATTAAAGGCCCCTTAAGGTGATTTTGAGACATAATTAAGACCAAAGGTTATAATTATCTTATTTGGTCACCATCATTATTTTAACACATAATTAGATTCCCATGATCAATTTGATAATATTCCCACTTTTATTTATTTATTAAATGTATAAAATGACCATTTTAGCTTTGAAATTTTTGATTTCCCAAATTACTTAGCAAATTAACTTGAAATAATTATAGGAGGTAGAGGTCATCCCATAAGACAGTCTCCTTAAATTTCAAGCCAATCAGTTATGTAATTATAGCTTAATTACATTAATTAAGTAAAACTTCAAACCATAATTAGTCACTATTCATTTCATAAAAATTAGAGTTTTTATTCTTTCTAGATTCTCCTCTGTTTAAGCTTTCTAAAAAGAATTTATTTGCATTTTTTAGATTTTTCTATAATTATTTATGAATTTTTGAAGTTCTAATCATTTTAATTGATTTTTAAACCTAATTATTTGATTTACATAGTCAGCACTACATTAGTGCTGATGTAGTAGTGCTTTCCACATGGCACCGCATATTTAGTTATTTAAAATGTCTCATGTGGTTACTAACTCAGTAGCAGCATATGCGCTTTCATCTTAATTATTTGATCATGGATCGAATGACCAAGATTAATCTTATGGATTAAAAGGGGTAAGTAAAAATATTCTAATATAATTAATCACGATCGTGCATTCTAAACATTAAGAATATATAGTAGATGATCCCTCATCGACGTCTGGTGAGAGACAAACATTGTTCATTTTTTGGTGCTCGATCTGAGCTCATTAGAGCTCATTTGATGGCAAAAATGCATCCAAAATGATCAGGGGAGCATTCTAAAGGAGATCCTATGTATTGATTCTTGTCAAATGCACAAACTCTTCATAAAGGTCCATAAATCTATAATGATCAGGTCCCCTAATGGCTCACGGAGTTTGGTAGCTTGAGGTAAAGTGGACATGTCATGGGGGATGGACCAAGGATTGGCCAAATGAGGGCTCCTTGGTCAATGGCTGAGGCCAATAATTTTGGGTTAGGTCTAGTCAACATGAGAGAGATCAGGGCATGAAGGAGGTAAGGCAAAGGGAGGGGTTAGACCTTCCTATTTTGGGTTTTTGTTCTATTTAGGAAACTTAGCTTACTTGGTTTTTGTTCACTTGGTTCACCTACTTGCTACCAAGGGGACAAGGCGAAGTTATGGAAAGTTTGGTTGGGTTGGGCTCAATTTGACCTAAATAGGTTAATTTGGGTTCAAATGGGTTAGGTTGACCAATTGATCAAATTGGGTCAAGAGGGCTATTAAGTTAGGTTCAAAGAAAGAATTGGAGATTATTAGTGCAATCAATTTGATTTTTTTTAGATTAGTTTTGAGTTTGACTCATATGAGTTAATGTGGGTCAAATTGGCTAAGTTGACTAGTTTGGTCAAATTGGCCAAAATGGGTTGGATGAGGGGTTGAGTCATGTTTGATTAATCATTTGACATTGATTGGAGGCTTTGAGTTGAATTGATTTTGTTTAGAATAGGTTTCATTTTAAGTGGTCCATTTAAGCCAAATTGGGTCAAATGGCTCAAAGGTTGACTAAATTGGCTTCAATTGGTGGTTAGAGAGTATTCAATAATCAATTTAGAATTAACTGAAGGGATTTGGTCAATCCAATTTGGTTTAGAATAAGTTTTTGCTTAATTTTACCCTTTAGGTCAAATTGGGTCAACTTGGGTTAAAAAGCCAAATTTCCTCAATTTGGTTACAATTGAATGTTTGGATACGATGAACAATCTTTTTGAAAGAGATTGAATGGATTAATTTCATCCAGTTTGGATGGGATCAAGATTTGAATCAATTGGCATTGGGGTCAATTGAGAGGTAGGATATGTTCAATGATGAATTTAGAAGTGATTGATAGCTTTGATTGCATCAATTTTGGGTTGAATTTAATTTTGACTCATTTGGACCTTTTAGGCCCAGTGGATCAAGTTGGAATAAGTAATCAATTGATCAAATTGGATTGATTAGAGTGAGCTAGGATGTTCAATTAAGTAATTGAAATGATCATGAGGCTTGGATTGATTCAATTTGGCTTAAATCATGTTGAATTGGGTTTTGGCCCTATAAGGGTCATTTAAGTTAACTTGGGTTTAGGGCCAATTTAATTCAGTTTTGTTCCATTGGATTACAATCAAGCTTCAATAAAATTCAATTGAGTTTTAAATGAGTTTGAGTGAGTTCAATTTCAATCATATTAGATTTATTTTTTATTTAACCTTTTTAAATCTAAAATGGGTTAAATTGGATCAGCTTAGTGATTAGACCAAATTGAATCTACATGTCAAATTAGGTTTGAAATCAATTAGTTTTGGTCAAGGTTTGATTTGCAATCATATTGTTTAGTTCTGAGGATTGGTTTGGTATTAGAGTTGATTTGGGTTTGAGATAGGTACACCTTGCCTAATATAAGCTAGAGTCTAACCTTAGGATTGAACCCTTTGAGTCTTCTAGGCTTAGGTTTGGTGTTCTCCTAACCACAAGGAGTATCTTAGTTCTAGGAAGACCTTAGTGCCTAGATCAACTTTTAGGTCTAAGGAGATGATTTTCAACCTCACACCCAAAAGTGAGGTCAACATGTTCTCTTGCTGGTTGATTATCCATTACTAGTTTTCCCACTTGATCTCTCTTTTCCTTTACAATTTTCTTACAAATTCATTCAATTTCCAAGTTCAATGGTACTATTTCTATAGTTTTTTTCTCTATGTATGCAAAGTTTAGAAGTCACTACTTTAGTTCAAAATTGAAAGAATAATACACAGAACAAGAATAAAGATTATATATAGAAGGTATTTAACACTTAACACCTAACACAAATACACATACCAAACCATTAAATTAAAAATAGTTTAATGAGACTAATATTAACTCAATACAAATTACTATTTTACTTCAATATCGAACAACAACACAAAAAATGTGATTAGTACTTTTACCTTATGCATAAGTGCACCTGCCGAATGAAGTAATATGGAATAAGTATAGTATCATCCCCATAAGGATTAGAACAAAATTCAATATTAATTTATATTGATTTAAGTACTAATCTCTTAAAGCTTGATTTTTGTCCAACAAAGTGTAAAGTGCTTAATTAAAATAATTATCTACTATTTTACAAGATATTAAAAAGACTAATTTTTATATTTTTATAGGAAATATATGTGTTTTTCTTAATTTTAAAAGTAGTTCTTTGAATTTATAGAGTTTTTGTATTATGTATTATATTAAACTAAGTAATGTAATTAATTTTTAAGCTTGTAGTGTCAATGAGGAGCAAAAATGTTAAACCCTCTATGTCTAGATAAGTATAACAAAACCAATCCCTTTACCCAATTTTCTCCCTAGTGCCAAGTAAATTTTGATTAGTTGCATTACCTTAATTTCTCTTTAAATGATCGTAAATCCTAAAGATAATCATATATTTAATGTATTTAGCACTTTTATACTATATAGCACATTGATGATTATTTAGTACATCCATTTGCCTTTCTCATAATTGTTCTTCTAGGACTTCATCAAAATCTCTAGATCACATGATTTTAACTTTGCAATTAGACAGATCATAAGTAAATGAAGTATGAAGAAAAGTAAAATACCATGCCCATTAAAATTACAAATAATGTTGTTATATTAACACACAATCAAAGTCTAATACAACACAAAAATCTAACTACTCACATAAATTCATGACACTTCATAGATTCGTGCCTCATAGTAAAGAAGAAGAAGAAATTCTCATTTAACATTTTAAAACAAGACATAGGATAACCATATAATAAATCTAAGAGCACACCAATAGTAAATCTTCTAAGTCCACCTTTGCGATCTTTAACCACTTTCTCATGGAAATATCCAGCATCACCCGCTGAAAATCCTTGATTGTTGATCTCCTTCTTCAACTCTTACTTTAAAAACTACTCTTCTACATGAACCTCAAAACACTATCACAACACTTGGAGTGTCACTCTCCAGGTGCTTCACAAAAAAACTCATAGAGTTACATAAACTCACCCTCTTAGCAAGAAAAATAAAAAAAAATTCTAGAAAAAGTCTTTTTTTAGAGATGTCTTATATATAGCCTACAAATATCCTTGATCAGTTTCCCTAATGCTCTTGCCATAACATCCTCAAAATTGCTCAAAAATATCTTTAAACCATCACAAATCTATTATGTCAGGTCATAACACTATTGATGTAGTGTTGTAGTGCTGGAAGTGGATTACAGAACTATTGATCCTGTGCTAACCTACCGTAATTGCTACCTCTGCTTCATATTTTTCTCTAGTATAGCATTACAACACTACTTACATAGCGCCTAGGCGTTGAGCTTATTATAAGATTGTCCCAAACTGAGTCTGATCTAGCATCATGACACAGTTGATATATCGCCTAAGCACTAGCCTTGTTGTAAAATTACCTCTATTTAGGCCATTTTTAGCATTGTGACACTACTTTTGCAGCACCCAAGTGTTAAGCCTAAATTTCATCTTTTTTATTTTTTTGAAAATATTTCTATTATAACACCAAATATACTAAAAATAAACATATTTTAACATTTAAAAAGTATGGTAAAGTTATTAAATTACTTGAAATTTTCATAAATTTAACACTTATCATTATGCCAAATCAATTCTTCAAGCTTTGAAGTTGGTCTATTTCTTCATTTGATTGGCACCTTGTGCCACATCAATAATATTATGGAAGCTAATTCTAACATAGAATTTGTAATTCGTACACCTTCACATTTAATTTTAGACATTAGAATATAAAATGTAGAATTCAACATTTTGTTTTTTTATATTTTTGATAACATATCAGTTTACATTAGCACTGTTTCTATAGCTATAAATCAAATACCTTTGTATTGAAATAATCTACAACTTTAACTTAAAGAAACATGATTAAAGTTATATTTACATGCATTCCATCACATGCTTTTCTGATTCAACATGTACATTTGCACAATATTTCTAAAAGCCTTCATGAAGATATGAAGAAATAATTGGAAGTCACAAATACCAAATATAGAAAAATTAGAAAAAAAAGATATAATTCTAACAAAATTCAATATATGGGATCATGTTTTAATAAAATACACCTTAAGAGATATCCTTCCATATCATATAGAAATTTACAAGCTAGGGTATGTGTGCCATTAAAATCATTAGAAAAATTAGAACAATGCATATGTTATTGAATTGCCTAAAGACATGTTAATCAATTTTATTCTAATGTGGAATGTCATATATAATATAAAAGAGTTAGCCAACCTCCAAATGCATATAATGATTCCTTTGTAGGACCATAAAATCATTCCTTATAATGGCTAAATGAACACTCATTTAATTAAGTATACCATGTGGAAAAAAATTATGATACCACATAGATTTTAGAAATTTTTATTTGGATGATCAAATGTGTCATTAATGAGTAAACATATTATCTCAAAAGATAAACATGTTATCTTATAATTGATTCGATCATTTAATAAAAGACTCTTAAGGCTAATGAGTCTTTAATGTATCAAAGAGTTTTCCTCTAAATAACATGAGAAGTAGAGCAAGGTTTATTCTAAACTAGGTTCATTGTTCCCTATAAGGGCAAGCTCTCATAGTTAATTACATCATAGGAATGAAGGATCTCTTTCTAACAATACCCTCGATTAAAGAAATAAGCTATTATTTCTATGCATTTATAAGTTGGTTTCTAAAGAAAATGATAATTTGGAATTTCAATGGAGAAAAATCCAAAGTGGAAAGACTTATTTTTGGAAGCCAATTGGGATGAAGCATAAAATGCCTACTGATACTTGCATGTCCAATTAACATTTCAACTATCCTACCATTGGGCTTTAAATTTTGAAATTAAATTCTAGGTTTGAGTTAACATTTTATTAGAAATATAAGATTTAGATTCTAGCAGCACAAGACTGCAAAAATACCAAGGGTTGAAGACTTATTTTAGTGGGATGCTTTAAAACCTAAGTCTATAAGTGCTTCTGACATAAGTCAGATGCTTGACCTAATTTCACTTTTGGGATTTATTGATCATTCCTTTCATGAAAGGAAACCAATCCTTGACTTTTTCTAAACTTATAACTCGCCTGGAGGGCTACCAACTAACACCACCTAAGAGCATTTTAAATCGATGATGCTAAATCTCATGTATGTAAGATTGCTAAGCTATTGTATTTAGAAAAGAATCTAAGAACCTAGACTCAGTCCCTAATCTATAAGATCATGTAAGATATGAAATGCACCTAACTAATGTATATTTTTTAGCTTTTAAATGTTTTGACTCATGATTCATTTAAGGCTTTAGGATATACATTTTATGCCTACATGGTATGAAATTAGAAGTGGTTATGGGCCAAATCAATAAGAGGAGGCAGACTTTCCCAAGAAGGTGATCATCCTTACAGGTTAGATGCCTTTTATGTGTAATGGGTGAAATGTCAAATTCATGGAGTTAGAATAATATGCAACATGGTTCACAAAAGTTAATTATTTCTAGTTGATTTTAGGTTATTCTTTGAGCTTTAATTTATATGAAGTTTTAAGTTTCTTTATTTCTATTTGTTTCAGTTGATTAGATTTAGATTAGATAAAAAATTTAGTTTTCCCAAGAACCTAATTGTCCAAGTATCCATCACAAAAAGCATGATATAGAAAGAAACTTAAAAAAATAGGTTAATTCTATTGTACATTCAAAGTAAATTAAGCCAATTTTAAATTAAAGAATAGGCCAATGCCATTAACCCAAAAGGAAGAGAAAATGAGCGTCATCTTATACCTATAACAACAGTTTAGATTTATGGGTCTTCTTTCTAGGATCGTCTCCTTCTTCAAGGACCTCCATTGGGCTACACAGGGGACCTCTGCACCCATCTGCTGGTAGGGTCATCTCCTGTTAATCCTAGACCTCATAGATCCTAACCTAAATCTAAGCAAAAATTTACATTTCAAATTAAAAAATAAATCTTAAGCTCTGATAAATAGATGTCAGAAAAATATAAATAGGACACAGTAGTTATATTTTATGAACATAAGGGTTTAGCATTAGTTGCTTGTAAAACCCATCTGTCTTATTTGGCTATGCTAAGGGACTATTTAGCACCTACAAGCTATCAATAATTTTATAATTTATTTTAAGGCTGTCACTTTTAGCTTAGCCCCCTGTAGAATACAACATTGGTTCTAAAAGAACATCCTACCATTTACTCTAATGAACAACTAATCCAAGACATGTAGTTTAAAATAGTACACCATAAAATAAGCATCACATCACATCACATATATCAAAGATCAAACTAACCTAAGTCTATGGTCCATGACCTAATCATCGAGTGTGTGAACGAAATAGTCTTGTGTGGTAAGACTTTGCTACCCTAGGATGATCAATCACTCAAATTGGGTCAAACCAAAGTCAAACCTAGCCTTTGACCAAGTCAACATTTAGCCTAAATGAAACCTAAACAAGCCAAATCCACCATAAGCTAAATTAATTGAAACCATTGATCTAAATCAATCCAAAATCAATGATTAATTCAAGTTTTTGAAGTATGATTGATTTACTTTTGGATGGTTTCAATTCAAATGATTTAATGATTTGATTTTGTTTTCATTTTTTAATTTCATTTTTATGGTAAAGTGAAGTTTAGATTTTGAAGAATGATGAATAAAATAGATTCCACTTTTGGGTGGAACCTATTCCATACAACACCCTAAGTCTTAATAGAATGAAATCTTCACCCTATGATGAAGATTCATCCTAAAGATCTAACTAAGATCCTAAGTATCTTAATTAACCTCTTTTAGATTCATTTGGATGATTTGATTTGAATTTAATTTGGATTAATATTTTAATTTTGTTTTTAACAATTAATTCTTCTATTCATTTCTTTGATTTGATTAAATCTTTTTGGTTTGGTTATTTTCAGTGTGATTTGAATTGGTTTAATATTGTTTCATTAATGTTCACATCCATTTAATTTATGTTCATTTAATTTTAATTATGTTAACCTAACACATGAAGGTTAATGTTTTATTCCATTCTCAATTTGCATTAATTATGAATTAAGATTTTCTTAATTGATTGATCATGAATTTAATGGAATATTTACTTTAAGGTTTAATTATATTTTACATTTTTAATGATTTTCATTAAATCCTAAGCTTGTAATAAATCAAATTCTTTGAGTTAGAGTGTTGGAAAATTGTCCTTAAGTGTTCCAGTGTTGATGAAAGTATTTCAATTTACTTTTAAGAATTTTATGATTTTGTGATTTTATAATTTATTATTTTAATTATATTGGCCTAGAGAATTAGAAATTCCATAATTCTAAAATTAAAGGTCAATTAGGTTTGAAATTTTATGGCAAGTGGGGTTCCATACTAATTTGAGTTTCCTAAAATTTCACTCTAAGCCGATGTGTAATTTGGGATTAATTAAGGTTTTAATATTTATAGTAAAATCTAAATTAAGCCAAAATTAAGAGAAGTTAATTAGGTTTTTATTTTTCTTAAATTCCTCTCTAGAAAATTCATCCATAGAGGGTTTATTTGTAATTTTTGGTGTTTTGGTTGATTTATTATGATTTTCCTAACTTCAGTTAATTAATTAGATTAATGAATTTAATTAATTATCAAATTAGGCCATTTTATGATTTATTAAGTTTCAATGGGTTTCATTGATGTGTTTAAGTTCATTAGAGTTTATTATGATAACTTAAAGTGATTTGATCATTTTCATGATTTATTTTATTTAATATTAATTTATTTCATTAAAATTAAGGTTTGGAGTTTAAAAATTTAATATCTTTTGATTTACTTTAGAATAAACCATGAAAATTTTTTTTAAGATGTATTTTAACCTTAATTTCAATTCCCTAAAGTTTTACATTGATTAAATTAATGGTTTATGATTAATTTGAGTTTGATTATTTTCTTAAAAAGCTAAATTAATCAAAAATTACCCAAAATTAATTGGGGATTTTGGGTTTACTAGATTCTACTCACTCCGATAAATCCATAGAACCTTTAATTATAATTTTTAAAAAATTTATATCTTATTTATTATGATATTTTGAATTTTCATGCATTTTTACCATTTTTTAATTCAAAAAATGGGAAATTCCCGTTTTAACGAGAGCAGCCGACATGGCATTGACGTGGCACCATTGGGCAATGCAGGATCAACATCGATCACATGCCAAAAGTGATGGCTGGGATCAAACAGTTTACTATCTATGATCTACGATCGTCTGATTTAAGATCTACGATCTATGATCTACAATCTATGATCGTCCGATTGAAGATCAGATGGTCACGATTTCACCCGTGTTTCCTATAATGATTAAATCAGATCGTTCAACTTGATCATGGTCGTCCATTCCAAATAGAAGAAATGAATGGCTGGGATTATCCCTACTTTTGCTAGAGAATCGAGGATCATCTATCCTTCAAGATTGCTCTCTAGCGATCAGAGCAACAAAATCTGATGATTTCAATTTGGGAACATACCTCGTTGGTGTCGATCCCCAGTAGTTGCCATGCTCTGAGCACTCTCACCTTGATGGGATGAAGCTATGGGAGAGGTTTCTTGGCTTGCCTCCCTTCCAAATGCCTTAGAGACCATCTCGTGGCCATTTGTCATTAGTTTTGGCCATTCTCTAGCTTGTCGGTGGTGATAGACCTCGGGGATGGTTAATTTTGTGGTCACCACCACCCATGGAACATGTAGGGAGAGTAAATTTGGCATAAAATGATATCCCTCTTTTTTTGCATAAGCCATGGTAGATTTTTGGCTTGCGATTGGTGTAACCTAGGAAGGCTTCAAATTGGCTTCTCTTCATGTTGTGGATGGAATGGAATGAGAATAGGGTGAGGAGATGGCCTCTCTCCTCTCATTCTATACATGGTCGAAAAAAATGTCAAGATTTTTGGTGGTTGGAATTCAGCCACCGGTAATGAGAGGCTTCGCTAGAGGGTGGGTTTAGTCCCTTTTGGACTTGTGAGGAGGTTTGGATGAAAGGTTTGAGGGAAGGAAGCCTTTTCTTTCCCTTTCTCTTCTTTTCCGAGAAACTTCTTATGGGAGATCATCTCTTGCTTTTTTTCTTGGTTTTTCATGAAGGATGCCACCTTATCCCATTAATCTCCTCTTTGGAGGCTATCAACTAATTGGAAACCCAAACTAGTTGAGGCCAAGAGGTAGATGATGTATGGAGGATGGAAATGGAGTTATTCTTTCATGGGTGCAAAACCTTCTTCTCTTATGGTTCCACCTCATCCTTTTGACTTTTCTTTTTATGGCTTTTGGCCTCTCGACCAGAGCTCTTAGGCTGGTGTTTGCCTACCCAAATCAAACATAATGTGAATTTTAGGTTGAAGCCAAGTCCATTTAAGTTGGATTGGAGGTTTGAACCCAATTCATGCCATTTGGATTTGACTTAAATTCAAAGAAGATTTAATTGTGTTTATTTTGATCAATTGATTCAATTATCTTTAATTGATGATTTGTTTAGTTTAAACTTGATTAATTCATTTAGGTTTTGAATTTATTTTTTATTTCAATTTCATTTAACCCATTTAGGCTTAAATGGGTTAAGTTGATTCCAATTATGTTCAAATGATGCATTTGGCTTAGCTAAATTTTTTTAGACTCAAATCATGCTTATTTACATATATGGAGCGATTTAGAATGCTTGATTTCAATTGGATTGAATTTTATTTCAATTTTGACCCATTTGGCTCAAATTGGGCTTAATGGGTTAAGCTTGGGTTCATTTGGATCAAATGGCCAAAATGGTCAAATTGGACCTAGTGATGGATTTAATTATTTTTAATTATCATTTTTAAATGATTTTAAACAATCAAATTGAGTTGATGTCAATTTGATTTGAGTTTGGACCCAATAAAGCTCTTTTCGCCCAATTTAGACCAAGTGGTCTAATTAATCAATTTTAAGGCCTAAATAAATTTGAACTATTTTAGATTCATGTTTATACATGTTTACTCTATCATTAGACCATTTGGAATGATTTCATTTGGTCAAATTTTGGTGGGTTGACCTTTGACTTGGTGTGACTCACATATTTCAAGCCCATGTCAAAAGGGTTGACTAGATTTGACTTTAATTTAGATTTGGAATCCTTTTATTTGATTTGATCTGATTTTATTTTAATTTTTTTGGTTTTATTTTGACTTTGTTTAAATTTCTTTTGGGTTTAATTAATTTTGAGTTTAAATAGGGTAATTATGTTAACCATCTTAATCAACTTACTTTAAACTCAAGTTTCAAGTCTAACTAAACCCATTAGGATAGACTAAACCCAAAAGAGAGCACAAGGTCACTATGTGTAGTATCCTAAGTGCTTATTAAGATACTCCTAATTTAAGATTAGATGTCCTAATTACTAATTTTAGAAATGATGTTAGATTTATCCAAAAATGAGGTCAATAGACCATCACAAATAAAAAGAAACTTATTGGAATAATAGTTTTTTTATCAGATGGAGAGATAAGCCACCAATAGAAACACTTGACTTATTAGAGTGGATTTGGAGAAGCTAGCACTAAAGCTTTTAGCTAATTACTTATACTTCAATTCTCTAAAGAAGAGTTCTTTGGGATCTAGGGGAAATGATGTAGCATAAGCACCACATCAAGGTCTATCGACTAGAGCTAAGTTAAAAGACATAATGACCACTCATAGAAGTCATATCACTAGAAGTAACAGGACTTGAAATTTGATGCATGAAGACCACTTAGGAGACTTTTATATATCTATTTTCTATAATATAATTTGTGATACATGATGTGTATTATCATGTTTAAATGCATCCAATTGTAATCATGCAGTATATATATATATATAAGTGTTTGTTTGTCACTTAAGCATTCCAGCATCTTGGCACTATCCTCTGAAGAATTTGCCTAGGGATAGAGATGATAGCATTAAGGTGCGACATTTTACCGTACCATAGTGCTACAATCTAATAAATTTATTTTTAAGCAATGTTAGCTTTGTCTACTGAGTTATTTTGAAGTGATACACCATTTAAAGGTTGGAAACCTATATTTAAACATTTTATATTGTGAAATTACTAGTTAGTGATGTTTTATGAAGAATTTTAGTGAAGAAATCACTTGTGGTTGGAGATTTGAGGTTGGCCAAATAAGAGAGAATTTATTGATCCTACTTCCAATGCTACTTTGGCGAGTAGTATAATAACTTTTATTTGCTTTTAATTTCTTTCAAATCTTTATGATGTTATGTTTTTTTACTTATAAAATTATAAATTCTAAATTTTTCCATCAAAATTCATTCCATAATCCACTTGTAGGTGTTAGACATATTTTAGGTTTTCAAAGACCTTATTGTTATTTTCCTTGTAGTTAGCTCACCAAAACCTTACTAAATATTATAAAATTCTCCATATCATTAGTCTAATACAATCCCTATAATATCCTTTTATTAGATTGATCATATTCTTTATAGTTTTTTAGAGTTTAATCAACTTAATGTCAAATTAGCTTGTAGCCTAAACCTATCTCTGAGTGACAAGTCTAGAGAAACATTATAGTGAAATTATCAAATTTTTTCCAAAAATTATGAAATTTATAAATCACATTTATACTCTTTACCCTATAATTTTTATTCTATTTCATATGATTTGATCTTTGGTGAGAGAGATTTAATTAAGAGATGTTGGGATTTTAGATTTAGGATTATTTTTTTTATCTCGTGCTTGACCAACCACTTTCCCTTTATAAACCATAATTTCACTTATAATTAAACTCCACCTCATATAGATTTACTTTCTTAAGAACTTTAGGAGGGCACAATCCACCAATTTGACCACTTCAATAATCTAACCCTACCTCCACATCACACTATTATGGATATTTTATGTCAGTCATCTTGGTGATAATGATCATCGACATTATTAGAAAAAAGGTTAGCAATGACCTTTTTAAAATTGATAAATGATAGCATTAGTGTTGATGGCATGCAATAGCTTTATTAGTATAGTCAAGTATTGATGTTATTTACTACAAAATGTGATGACTTTATGTATATCATCAGTAGAGGTGATGAAATGCAAAGACTTACTGACATTGAGAACCATTAATGGGCATCAACGTTAATAACAATATGCCATAAACTTGTTGCCATCACTACACGTAATGATATTGTTGGTGACAATAATAATGATTTTACTAGTCTAGACAATCATTAACATAATTAGTGATAAAAGATAATGTTCTTATTTATATTATTAAGCATGAATGTTAGTGTTAATGGGACATGATGAAGTAAGCACACAATGATATTGTAGTGATAATGGTAATTAGTAGGTGTGATTTTAGTAATTTGTAATGGCTTTATTCATATTAGCAAGCATGAATATTACTTGTGATGATGGTTGATGACTTTATTAATCTCTAGAAGTGTTAATAGGGAATAACTTTGTTGGTTTCATTAGACATCAAAATTAGTGTTAATGATGGTTGTTAATATTATTAGCATTGACTAGCATAAATTTTGATGGTAAGGCTATGCAAAACTATTTTTGTTGTTAGCATGTGTTTTGTTTATAAGTAATAATAGGGAATGACCATATTGGCATTAATGCACATGTATTAATGTGTTAATGGTCTGCAATGACATTGTTTGTAATAATTGGAGACAACTTTATAGGCATTAATAACATCAACATTGTTGATGGATAGGTGCCAACATGGGTGATAATGATGGCCATTGATTTTATTGGCATCAAAGAGCATTAGCAATTCGTAGGGGCCTCATGCTTTTGCATTAGTATTAAGACCAAGGATCTTCATTTATGTTAACATTAGATGTCTTTTTTGCAAAGGGTGATGATTATATACCCGGATAAATTGACATATTGGGTGTGCATTCACCGCAAATAATCATCAAACTAAGATCAAGTATGCCATATGTCAGCAAAGACTCATCACACATATGGCCAAACAAGAAAAGAACCCAACAAAAGAAATAAAATTTGGAAGCTGACTACATAGATGAAGACTTTCCCTTGAAGCATAAACTTGCCTACATATGACTGGTCACACATTTGTAATATACACTAGATAAATCATCTCAACTACTTAAAAGAACCCTAATCATCTTAGTTGCCACTCATTGCTAGGCACTCGCCTCCTATTGGTGAGTTCCCTTTGCATTCAACTTACTTTATCTATACTTACCATATGTAATAACCTCTCGACCTTATAGAGAGGGGTCCTTTCAAAAGGGGTGGATACATTTTTTTTACTTCTTTCAGAGGTGACGGATCAGAGCCATCACTTTTAATTATTTTTAGGGAAAAAATACTTTATTTTATGTATTACTTTGAATAATAAAATTTTAGACATTCTTTATGTTTCATTTAATTTTACTATTTTATTTGTAACCCTATTTCTCAAGTACCCAAGAATGTTTTGTTTCACTCCACAGATAGATTTGGATTCAACATTCTTTTTGGTGCGGTGAGCATGAATGAGGCCATGAACTAGAAGTTAGATAAAATGTGAAGTAAGACACTCAGCATAAAATAACTCAGTGAGCATGAAGCTAAACAACGAGTAGTTTTCCATGCAATAAGATTTGATAGACATGGAGGATTAAATCACCCAACTAGTATAAGTTCTCATGGAAAAGGCCCATATTGAGAAACCAAAGGTTAGAGAAAATGAACGTTCTTCAAAATCAGTGACCCGCTGAGCTCATCAATTAAAGAAAAAATTATCTAGAACTCTCGGCATGGATGATGAGTCATACTATGAAGAAAAGAAGAAGACATATGGAGAGAGTGGATCAATCCAGTCAATGCTTTCTCTATGAGAATTACGAAGTTCATCCCTTACATAGATTCAAGATCCCGCACTTGGAGTAATATAAGGCCCCACTAACCCAACCGACCATATAACATTTTTTGAATTAGTGACATTCCTGGTAGACTTGGATGATGTAATTAACTGTCACCTCTTTTTCACACTTTCAAATAATCAGACCTCAGGTGGTTCTCACACTTGCTAGTAGTAATTATAATCTTAATCATTGATTTCAAAAAAATGTTCACAATGTTTAAATAATGCATAGAAACCATTGAAGACTTTCAAAGCACTTCTATAAATGAGACATGAATATTGTAAATAATTTTAAATGTTCATCACCATCTTTCAAAAAGAAATATTATAAATGAAATATTTGAACCCATGGAGGAATAGGCCACATTCGCTCAAGGTTTAAAAGAATGACCTTCCAAGTATGCCCTAAGGCTCCAACATCTTAAGACATTTATCAAATTACCTGAGTTGGTAAAAAATTATACAAATAATAAGGAGTATCATAAAGTCATTCAACCCATATTAATGACTCACAAGAAGGATTCAGTGAAGAGATAGAATTTGACTATGGAGACTGTACAAAAGGGGATAGCTTACTAGAGAAGAAATGTCTACACAAATAAGTATTTAGAAACTAGTTAACTCATTACTCAAGAGTCAAATTCTTGAAATCAACCTTAGTGGCCCCATAAAGGTGAGGATGGAAGAATTAGTAAACACCATCTAGAATAAAGAATGGTTCAAGCGACCACCACCCATGAAAGTTGACAGAATTTGTGATCGCTCCAAGTGTTATGCTTGTCATCAAGACCATGGACATGAAACTAAGGAATTGCCACCTAAGAAGCGTAGTTGATGGGATAATTAAAATTGGGAAGCTCAAGGAATTCACCACGGAAATGGATAACGAGGTTATAGAAACGGAAACAAACTCACCCCAGTGCACACAATTTACATCGTCAGAGTTGTCCCTACCATTTCTGGGCTCCATAAAGAATCCTTAAAGAGAGAGTGCCTCAAACAAATGTTAACTTGATGGCCATGGTGTGTGAAATACACCTCCATTATTCCTATTAGTTCTTCAATAAAAGACCAACCCACATTGACACCAATATAATGATGTAATCATCATCACTAAATTAATAACTCATTATTAAATTTAGAGTATACTAATAAATACTAGGAGTTTAGTCAACATCATTTTTAAACTCGTCATCCATAATTGAGATTGGTGAGTTTTAAACACATCCTAATTGAAGGGCCGTTGTATGGCTTTTCATGGAAAGAAGATAAATTGAAAAGATGATCACTTTTCCATTTACTTGGGTAGAAGGCAAGAAGCAATTTATTGTAATAGTTGGCTTTGATTAAGAAGAAGTAAACAAACTATTCAAAAAGCTTCATCAAGTAAGTCCAATACTTAGAGTGGGTGTTGGATGTAGTAATAGTTTCAAAGTCAAGTGGGAAGTGGGAATTTGTGTCAACTTCATGAAATTAAACTAAACATGTTTGAATGATTTTATTCTCTCTCTAGAATAGACACACAAGTTGACTCAGTAGTAGGCTACTCCGTGATGAGTTTTCTGGACCCATTCTTAAGATATTGTCAAATACAAATGTATCTTCTCTAATCAAAGAAGATGTCTTTCATTATCGTAGAAGGACCCTACCATTACAAGGTAATGCCTTTTAGGCATAAGAATGTGGGGGAAACCTTTTTGAGAATGAAAGATCGAGTATTCAATGACCAAAAATGAGAAAAATTGGAGGATTATGTTGACAACTACTAGGCAAGAGTAAGTTTCTCAAACAAGATATTTAAGATCTTATGGAGATGTTTATGGGAAATATTTATGACACCACATAAAGTTTAGGAATTTCTTATTTAGATGATCAAATACATCATTAAGGAATAAATATATTACCTCAAAAGATAAACATGTTATCCTATAATGGATCCGATCATTTAATAAAAGACTCCTAAGGCTAATGAGACTCTCATATACCAAAGAGTTTTCCCATGAAATACACCAGAAGTAGAGTGGGGTTTATTTTAAACTAGGTTCATGGTTCCTTAGATGGGCAAGCCCCATAGTTAATTACATCTTAGGTAAAAGGGTCTCCTCCTAAGAATACTCTCAATTTAAGTAAATAAGTTATTATTTTTATGGATTTTTAGGTTGGTTTTCAAAGAAATAATATTTGGAATTTCAATTAAGAATAATCCAAAATGAAAATTTTCTTTTAGGAAGCCAAATAGGATGAAGTAAGAAATGCTTATTGATATTTGGATGCACAGTAGGCATTTCAGCTGTGCTACCATTAAGCTTTAAATTATGGGATTTAATTTAGATTTTTAGTTGATATTTTCCTATAAATCTAGGGCTTATATTCTAGCAGTACAAGACTGTATGAATGCATAGGTCTAAAGACTTTCTTCAAGCAGGATGCTTTAAAAGCTATGTCTATAATTTGGTTCTAACAAAAGTTAGGTGCTCAACTTAATTTCATTTTAGGAATTATCATCCATTCCTCTCACTTGAGAGAACTAACCTCTCCTTAACTCTTCTGAACTTATAATCCACTTAGAAGGGCTGGCCGCTAACACCACCTAAGTGCATTTTAAATTCATAATGCCAAGTCTCATGTATGTAAGATTGCTAGGTTGTTATTTTTTTAGGAAAGAATCTAAGAAACTAGACTCACTCTTAAATCCCTAGGATCATGTAGGGTATAAAATATACTAACTAATGCACATTTTCAACTTTTATATGTTTTGACTCATGATTCATTTAATGCTTTAAGGTATGCATTTCTATGCCTAAGTGTCATGGAATTAGAATTGGTTATAATCCTAATAAATAAAGGAAGACAGACTTCCCTAAGAATGCGGTCATCCTCACAAGTCAGATGCCCCTTATGTGTAATAGGTGAAGTGCCCAATTCAAGAATCCAAAGCAATATGATTGCATGATTTTTGAGAGCTAATTATTTCTAATGGGAATTTTAGACTATTCCCAAAGTATTAATTTATGTGAGGTTTTGAATTTCATTATTTTTGTGTTTGAGTTATTTAGATTTAGATTGGGTCAAAAATTTAATTTTTTTCTATGATCCTACATCTAGGCATTCAAGCACAACCTAGAAAGAAACCTTGAAAAGTATGTTGATTTTATTTTGCACCAAAAATAAATCAAGCTAATTTTATTTTAAAGAAAAGCCAATGTGGCCAGGTACCATTGTACACCCTAGAAGAAAGAGCAAATGGGTAGCCGAGCTATACCCTTATATAGCCCGGCCTAGAACTACTTAGAAGTTTAGATCTATGGATCTTCTTTGAAGGATCATCACCTTCAGGGACCTCTATACCCATCTTCTAGTAGGGTCAGCTCACTAATTCTAGACTGCATAGATCCTATCCTAATTCTAATCTCAAATTGATATTTTAAATTCAAAAATAATTCCTAAGCCTTGTAAAATAGATGTTAGAAAATTACAAATAGCACACAATAGTTATATTTTTTTAAACATACGGGCATAGCATTAGTTGTTTGCCAAGCCCACCTATCTTATTGGGCTATGATTAAGGACTTAAGCACACCTGCAAGAAAATAGCATTTTAATTCATTTATGATAATAGGCCATTCTAGCATAGCCCCCTATATAAGACAATGGTAGTTCTAAAAAGAACATCCTATCATCCAATCTGATGGGCAAACAATCCTAGGCATGCAGTCTAAAATAGTACACCATAAAGACATGAAAAGCACATGACAACACAAAGTATCATAAAGTATCACAGATCAACCTAACCTAAGTCTAGGGTCTGTAACCTAATGATCTAGTGTGTGAAAGAAATAGGCTTGTGTGGTAAGGCTTTGCTAGGCCTTTTTAGTTCTACTTTCAATTTAGATTTTTGAAGTTTGTTTGATTTACCTTTAGATTATTTCAATTCAAATGATTTAATGACTTTGTTTTTGTTTTCATTTTCAAGTTCACTTTTATGTTGAAGTGAAGTTTAGGTTTTCAAGAATGAATAGTAGAATAGATTCCACTTTTGGATGGAACCCATTCTATTCAACATCTTGAACCCTAATAGAATAAAACTTCATCCTAAGATGAAGATTCATTTCAGTGGCCTAACTAAGATTCTTAAGTATTTTAATTAATCCTTTTAGATTCATTTTAAATGATTTAAGATTTATTTTAGTTGAATTTTTTATCAATATTTCAATTTTTTTCTTTGGAATTTAATACTTCATTTCATTCTTTTGATTTGATTAAATATTCTTGATTTAATTTATTTTTTAATTTGATTTGATTTGTTTCAATTGATTTGGTTGGAATTGGTTTCAAATTTATTTTCATTAATGTTTAGTTTGAATTATGTTTATATTTGTTGAATTCATTTTCATTCGATTTGATTGTTAATGTATTAACCTAAGACACTTAGGTTAATCTATTAACCCATTCTTAATTTACATTGATTATGAATTCATTAACCTTAAGGTTTGATTAAACTTAAAATTAACTTTTTTTATTAACCCTTAAGTATGAAAGTGATAAAATTCTCTAGTTTAGAATGTTGGAGAATTATTCTTAAATGTGATAGTGTTAATGAAGATTACTTCAAATTACTTTATGAATTTTGTGCTTTAAAGTTTTTTTTAATTTTTTATTTGATTTATATTGACATAGTATTTGGAAATTCAACAATTCCTAATCCAAAGGTCAAGTGGGGTTCCTTGCTAATTTCATATTTTCAAGGTTTTATTTTAATCAAATGCATAATTAGGGTGTAATTAAAGTTTAATTATTTCATTAAAATCCAAATTAAGCCTAATTTAATGAGGATAATTTAATAATTTTATTTTTCTTTGATTCCTCTCTAAAAGATGCTTCCATATAGGGTTTATTCATAAATTGTGGAAGCTTGGTTGATTTATTATAATTTTCCTAAGTTCCAGTTAATTATTTGAATTAATTAATTTAATTAATTACCAAATTAGGCCATTTTGTGGTTTATTTAGTTTTAATGAGTTTCATTAGTGTTTCTAAGTTCATTAGGGTTTGTCCTATCAATTTGAAGTGATTTGATCCATTTTCATGATTTATTTTATTTTATTTTACTTTACTTTATTAAATTTAAAGTTGAGAGTTTGAAATTTGATATTTCTTGAATTACATAGCAATAATTCATGAAAACATTCTTAAGGTGCATTTTAGCCCCAATTTTAGTTCCCCAAAGTTTCAATTCAATTAGATTAATGATTTGGGATTAATTTGAATTTAAGTAATTACATTTAAAATCAAATTAAGCCAAATTTACCCAAAATTAATTGGGGATTTCTGGGTTTAATAGATTTTACTTAATGTGATGAATCCATAGAGTCTTCATTTGCATTTTTTGGATTTATATATAATTTATTATGATTTTTTAAAGTTTCAAGCATTTTTTCATAATTCTTTAATTATTTAAAATGATAGTGTCGACATGGCGTCGTTACCACATGGCATGGTGCCACTAGGCACATGGTGGCTACATAAAAATAGGCGTGACACAAGATGAATCTGATTGTTTGATCGAAGATCGGATGATCTCAATTTGTTTAACAATTTCATATAAGGATAGAATCGAATTACGCAGCTAGATCTCGGTCGTCCATTCCAAATAGAAGGAACGGACATTAGAGATCATTTCATGAGTGTCCTAGTGATAGACGAACGTCGTCTGTCAAATCTGATGGATTTTTGGAGATCTGAGGCTAACTTTGAGGTGATTTCTATTGTAAAATAATCAAGAATTGATTTTCAATAGATATATATGGTTTAATCCTCATGGGGATCAAATTGCCTTCAAAATTGACCAAAGAATTTTGCTAAATATGTTGCTTGTGAGGTATACCCCAACTCTGATGATCTTTGATGATGGGATCAACTTGAACACCTTACCTCGATGGGTCAAAGTTGTGGACATGATTTGGTGGCTTGCTTCCCTATGAAATGCCTTAGAGACCAACGTGTGACCATTTTTTGTCAGGTTTGAGCATTCTTTGGCTTGCCGGCGGTGGCAAGCCATGGTGAGGATTTGATTGAGGTCACCTCGACCTTTAGAATGTGTTGGAATGTTCAATTTGTGGTGAAACACTCTCTCTAGATTTTTTTCCATTAGAGGCCAAAACATAGCTTCTGGATTTGGTCAAATTTCTGCTAGTTAGCGGTGAGGGGTCAGTGGAATGGTCTCTTTCTTCTTCTCCTCAATTTGTGAATATTTTGGAATGAAATAACAGAGAGGAAAAGGCTCTCTTTCCTCTCTTTTCATACATGGCAGAGAGCCATGTAATCAACCTTCTGGGTGGCCAAATTCTAGCCACTAGCGGTGGGTGGTATGACCATAGAGTGGATTTTGTCTCTCTTGGCCTTGTGAGCATATTTGGATAAGGTATTTAAGGGGAGGAAGTCAATTCCTCCCTTTCCTCCTTTGGATGAGAGCATGGCTTCATGGAATTTTCCATTGCTCCTTCTTCATCATCTTCTTCTTCTTCTTCTTCTTTATGGAGGAGACTCAGTCCTCTGCTGCTTAAGGGCTGGTCAGTTGATTCAAAACCTTAGAACCATCCTCTAAGAGGAGTTCAAAGGTGGCTTAGATAAAATCCAAAGGGTTTTGGATGAAGGGAGGAAGAAGAATCCACCAAGCATCCTTACTTAGTCAAAACCTCTACTCATATCTCCTTTGACTCCACTTATGACTTTTAGCATCACTGCCACAACCCTTAGGCTAGTGTGTTGCTACCTAAATCAAACCCAATGTGAGTTTGAGGTTAAATCTAAACCCATTTGAATTGGATTGGGAATTAGAACCAAATTCAAACATTTGGATTCAAAGTGTTTAATTTTTATTTAATTCATTTAACTTTTGCTTCAATCATCTTTAATTGAGATTCATTAAGTTTTGATTTAATTAATTAATTTAAGATTTGAATTAATTTTGGATTTCATTTCACCTTAACCCATCTAGGCTTTAAATGTGTTAAGCTTGATTTCAATTAAGTTCAAATGACCTATTTTACTCAATTAAATTTTGTTTATACTCTAATCATGCTTGATCACATATGTAAGATGATTTGGAGTGATTGATTTCATTTTATTTTTATTTTAATTCAATTTGAACCCATTTGACCTAAAGTGGGTTTAATGAGTTAAGCTTGGGTTCATTTGGGTCCAATGACCAATCTGACCAAATTGGAGCCCATGATGGGTTTAATTATGATTTATTATAATTTCCAAATGATTTTGAACAATACAATTGAGTTGATTTCAATTTGATTTGGGTTTGAACCCAATAAAACTCATTCAGGTTCATTTATACTAAGTTCTCTAATTAACCTAAGTAATGCCTAAAAATATTAAAATTTCTTTCGATTCATGATTAAACATATTTAATTTATCATTTAGAATGTTTGAAATGACTTCATTTGGTGAAATTTTTGGTTGGTTGACCTCTGACTTTGTGGGACCCACATAAAGTCAAACCCATGTCAAAAGGGTTGATTAGATTTGACTTTAATTTGGATTTAGATTCATTCGTGTGACTTAATTTGATTTTATTTTAATTTAATTTGAATTTATTTTGATTTATTTGAATTTATTTTGATTTATTTGAATTTATTTTATTTTAATTTAAGTTTGAAATTTAGGTTGAGTCTACCTAAGCCCATTAGGTTAGATCGAACCCAAGGAAGATGCATTAGGTCACTAGATGCAGTATCCTAAGAACTTTAATTAGGATGTTCCTAATTACTAATTTTAGAAGTAATGTTAACCTCATCCAAAAATGAGGTCAATAATGTTCACCACATTAAAGAAGTATAATATGTTCATCAACGCTTAGAAATGGACCTTTGGCCTAAGGTGAAGAAAATTCCTAAATTTTTTAATCACTCCCAAGGAATACTATAATGGTCGATGGAATAAAGTAAATTTAATTTATCGTACTTTCCCCAAACAATGATTAAAGCTCAAGAACTCATCTATTTTCTTATTGACTTCTATAGTTCACACAATGTCCTTATCAACTGAGGACTGTGGATATATATATATATATATATATATATATATATATATATATATATATATATATATATATATATATATAGATATATAGTTTATCGGTGAGCAATGTATGGGCGCCAACTTAGTGTTGAAAAGTTCGACAAGGATTACAATAATATTGTCAATTAAGTTTGGTTTAAAATTAAAAAAAATTTGAATATGAAGCTCTACTTGCTGGATTGAGATTTGATTGAGGATTTGGATCTCTACATGTCATAATTTACTAAAACTAACAATTCATAGTATTGCAAGTTAATAAAAATTATGAGGTCAGTGATGAGTCACTATAGAAGTATTTACTCAAGGTGAAAGTAGAGATTGGGTGATTAGAATACTTCAAAATTGAGCAGGTACCTAAAGAACAAAATCAACTTGCTAATTTACTATTTAGGGAAAACAAACATGGGGACCACCCCGTGTTTCAACTCACCCAACCAAGTATATAGGAAGTAGAATTCATGCAAATAGAACATGAGGATTCATCATGCAAATAAAACATTATGGTTGGGATTATACATATCCCTTCTAATGAAAAGACTAAGGATCAACACATGCTTACCTTTGATAAGCATCAATCATTAACAAGATCCTTACATAGAGCTACTACAACATTTACATCCCGCAACTTGGGCGAACTTATTTGGAATCAAAGCTACAAGCCATCCATCTATTTTTTATGTTGGATTCTCCTTAATCTTACTTTACTTATGGATGGGAGGCTTTAGATGAAGCTTCAAAATGCTAGCACTATCATAATGAAGAAACCATTAACAATTTATCTATACATTTCAATAAAGCCACTGAAGTATGGAATAAACTCCAAGCATTGTTTGGAGTTCATATTTAGGTTGAATCATCGTCATACCTAGTTCAGCTCCTCTTATCATGGATTAATTTATCAAAACATAACCCCAACAAGAAGCTTCGAACTTTGATCTACATGTTTATGTTTGGTACTTATGGATTGATAAAAATGAGGTCAAGCACAATAATACCATAAGAAACCTAGAATTTATTTTGTAGGGGATTTTTTGTTATCTTCACAAATTCAAATTAATGGAACATTAGTATTTTTTTTTTCAAGGAGTCTGGATGTGGTTCCTTTTTCAATAAATCAATATTACTATACTAACACTTTTCCATTGGATTAGACAAAAGACACTATGGCTAAAGTTTAACATTGATGAATCATTTAATTAAAATGGATTCTCTACTAGATTTGGAGGAATTCTAAGGACTAGGATGGAAAAGTTGTATGCTCATTTCAGTAACAATGCAAGCCAGTTAACTCACTTTACTCTAAAGTTGATGGCCTCCTTTTTCTCATAAGGTAGTATAAGCCTTCCATAAAAATCATATTTGGTTTAAGACTGACTCATTAATTCTGATAAACATCTGCTTCAAAGAAAGTGCACCATATGTAACCTAGTATATATACTAACTAGCATATAGAAACTCTACTAACATATGGAGGTGGCTATCTCTCACATATTCAAGGAAGGAAATCGTGCAACTAATCTACTTGCAGACAAGGTGAACACATGCATTCCACTTCTATCTTATTTTTGTTAATGTTAATATCATTTTTTTAAAGATAAAATTAGCTTACCCTACATTAAGGGAAAGTTCCTATAATCTCTCTTTTTATCAATGAAGTTCGTATTTCTATGAACAAAAAGATGGATTGATCCTACATAAAAGGTACTTGTAAATTGGGGAATTGAAGGAGAGATTAAGAACCTAAGAAGATTTAAGATCAAAGCCACCCAATATGTGTTGATTTAAGGCAAACTATTCTGAATATCATTGAACTCACTCAATATGAGATGCATATGAGAAGAGGGATAAAAGAAGGTGCTTAAGGAAATATACTTGCTTTTGAAGCTTTTTACTCTATACGCAAGTGCATATGTCGAATTAAGTAATATATAATGAGTAAAGCATCACTATCATGAGAATTAGAGAAAACATTGATATTAATTTATGTTTAAGTTAATTATTAATCTTTAAAAACTTAATTTTTATCTAATAAAATGTAAAATAATTAATCAAAATGATTATCTACTACTTTACAAAATATTAAAAAAAACTAATTTCTATATTTTAATATTTTTATAAAAAAAATATAGGTGCTTTTTTAATTCTAAAAGTAGTACTCTAAACTTATAGAGTTTTAAGATTACGCCTTATATTAAACTAAGCAGTGGAATTAATTTTAAGCTTATAGTGTAAACCATGAACAAGAATATTATACTCTCTATGTCTAGACAAGTTTAACCAAACCAATCCCTTTACATAGTTTTCTCTTTAATGCTAAGTTAGTTTTCATTGATTGCATTGCATATATTTCTTTTTGAATGATTGTAAATTATAAAATTAATTATATGTTTAGTGGCTTTTTAGCACTTCTAGACTATATAACACATTAATGATTATTTAGTACATATGTTTGTCTTTTTGCTAATTATTATTCTAAGACTTTATCAATATTTTTAGATCACAATTGATTTTAACTTTGTAATATGCTAGATCACAAGTAAATAAAGTTTGGAGAAAAGCAAAACTCTATATTCATTAAAATCGTGAACAATAATCTTTTATTAATACATAAATAAAGTTTAATACAACACAAACATCCAAAAAGTACACTTAAATTCAAAGAACTTTATAGATTAATGCTTCATAGTAGAGAAGAAGAACAATATTTCTTTTAACATTTTAAAACAAGATGTAGGATAACCAGAGAAGAAAGAAAAGAGTACACCAAGCAAATCTTTTAAATCTACCCTTTTTACGATCGTCTACTACTTCCTTGTCGAAATATCCAGTATCCCCAACTCAAAATTCTTAATTTTTGATCTCCTTCTCCACCTCTTATTTAAGAAAAATACTCTTTCACACTACCCTCATGACACCCTCATAGCACTTGGAGTGTCACTCTCCATGTGCTTCTCAATAAAATAAAATAAAATAAAATAAAATAAAAACCTCACACACACTCACCCTCTTGCCAAGTAAATGAAAAAAAGGAAACCAAGTCTAAAAATTAAGACATTTTCCCTTAGAAATGTCCCTAACATATAGCCTTGAAATATCCTTGGTTAGTTTCCCTAATGCTCCCACCATAACCACCTCGAAAACAACTCAAAATCATTGCTAAACCAACATAAATCTATTTTTTCGGGTCGTAGCACTATAGTGCTATTGATCTGGTGTTGTGATGTTGTGCTTACTGCTTCTGCTTCAAACTTTTTCTTCCAGTACAACACCATGGCGTTGCTTATGAAGTTTCTTAGAACTGAGCTTACTATAAAATTGTCCCAAAATGAGTCTGATCTGGCACAACGACATTGCTGATATAGCGCATAGGCCATGGTCTTGCTATAAAATTACCCCAATTTAGGCCATTTTTAGCACTACGATGATCCTTTTGTAGTGCCTAGGCGTTGTGCCTAAATTTCTTCATTTTCACTTTTTTTTTTCAAAAATTTTCTATTACAATAGAAAATATACTTTAAAATAAACACATTTAAACATGTAAAAATATGGTAAAAGTATTAAAATTACAAAAAATTTTCATAAATTTAATACTTATCATTTACCCCCAAACTCAAACTATTACTTGTCCCCAAGTAATTTAATACATTTGTCCATATATTGTTATTTTGAGTTAGTTGATAATATAGATATTTGGAAGTCTAAAATAATTAAATAAAAATTTTAACTAAAAGTAGAAATTACATTTTAATATATTTTTTTTCATTTCATCATTCCAAACTAAAACATCTTAAATTTTTATTATTAACTAATATTTTCTTAAGTTAAACTTCCTTAGTGCATATTATCATAGTTGATTCTTATGAAGATGAATGAATTGACTTTTGATAAATAGTTGTCCGTATAATAGTTTAAAATATTTTATTTCTTATTATATGTATTTCTATTTATTGTAATATCAATTTATTAAATTCATTAAGAATCTCCTATGTGTGATGTGTTTTCTTAAGAAAATTTTTAACTTAACAAAAATTATTAGTTTTTCTAAGATATTTGATTATTATTAGTTTGAAAGACAACCAATAAAAATATAAATATAAATTTCTATTTTTGAGTTGACATTTTGTTTAATTATTTTAAGCTTCCAATAATTTTCTAATATTTTTCAAGCTAACCTCAAGTTTAAAATGAAATGTATTAATTTCAAGAGGTATAATAATTAAAGTTTGGGGTTATTGACTAACATTATGGAAGCATCACATTTAAATGCAACACAAGTGAGAAATGAACTTTTAACATTATTTTTTACTTAAACAAGTACAAATATAAATACACAAACTTTAAAACTACAACAAATAAAAATACATAAAAAAATTATTCTTAATAATCCTCCACCTCCTCCTCTTCTTCTTCTTCTCCTTCTTCTTACTCTGGTTGGGTTCTAACATAAGGTTGATATTGCAAGGCTACAACAACAACAACAACAACAACAACAAGCCTTTATCCCACTAAGTGGGGTCGGCTACATGAATCCTTTGTCTCCATTGTGTCTTATTATGTGTCAAATTCTCATTTAATTCAAGTATACTAAAGTCATTTTTTATACATCTTAACCAAGTCTTTTTAGGTCTACCTCTACCTTTCTTAACATAAGGCAAATCTAATGCATCTACTCTCCTAATCGAGTCATCAGAAACAGAAGAAATTTAGTTTGATCCAACATTAAAGTTGCAATTTTCAAACATACAAATGCGTGTTGAGTTATACTTAGCCACATAAGAAAACTACTTATATTGTGACCTATATGATGATCAATTTTTTTTTCTAATTTTTGTTGTCGTTGACTACTTTCATTCATTAACCTTTTTTCTTAGATTATAGACTTTCCCTCTAATTTCTTGGAGTTGGTCATTCAAAGATTTGGAGGTTCAAAATCTAGATTGAGGAGCATTTGAGATTTCTCCTACCATCATTTTTTATCTTAATCCTTCAATTATCCTTTTAGTGAGCAGAGCACCTTGTAGAAGAACCTTTTCATCCAGTTCCCCCTCCACACCAACCATAAGACAAAAAGCATAAATAATAGAAGGGCGACCAAAACCTACTGTACTACTATCTTTAATCATATTATAAATTAAATTATAAATTATCATTTTTATGTATTATATAATTCAAAATGATCATATCTCTAGTTACCTCACTAATATTATTGGTAGGCATCAACTTGGTAGAAATGAAGTAATGCCATGTTTTAGCCTTAGTTGTTATGCCGGTGGTAAGAAAATTAATAATCTTTTCCTCTCACCATTTCCATTTAACATTAGCATTTTTAACAACTAAGAAATTAAGAATTCTATCGAAATCTTGATGGCTATTATAATAGAAAACATATTCATCAAATGTATACTTTTATAATTTGTAATATGCATTAATGGTAATACTATCAAAACTTATCCATTTTTCCTCTCAAAAAACTTTGTTGTCTTGATGCTCCTTCATGTTGGCAAAGAACTCCGACACCACAAGGACGACACTTGCTTTATTATCACAGAAAAAATGTTCCCAACATCTCTCATTAATAATTCTTTATACACTCCCACCTAGATTATGAAATCCCCTTTCTAGAATGAGATGTTTGTGAATGGAGCATGTTGGTACTTCTCTTCTTCCTCAACACTAATAAAGTAATCAGAGTTGCTCATGATCATTCTTTTCTAATTCTTGTTTACATACTTGATTGCCATTTTATATTTCTATATTGGGGAAATGCTAAAGAGAAAGAGTGCAATGTCTTGGAATGATAAATTTGTTTACCTAGGGGTCTTATTTATAGAAAAGGTCTAGTGTTGCGATGCTGCTTTAGCAGCCCTTAAGTGCAAGCCTTTATGTTTTAGCTTGTGAGATATAGCTCCGAGGCAATATGTATGTAGTACCTATCACCTATTCCCATCAAAAGGTATATTTATGGCCATTATTATGCAACTTATTGTGTAAAAATGTCGTGTCAAGCATTTATGCAATGCTTAGGTGCTGAGGTATGGCGCTATTGCTTTGGTATAAATTTTTATCTCTTATGTTAAATATATCTATCCAACTACCAGTCTTTTAAATGACCTTTTTGACTAGTGTCATGGTGCTACTTTGGTAGTGCCTAGCATTGGTTAACCAATCAATCTGTTGTTCATCATTTTTTTCTCTTTTTTACTACAATACTACAATATTGTTGCGCTGCTTCTACATCTATGGTGTTTATTTTCTGATATGTATAGGGAACACCTCACAAATCTAAGGGGGTACTTATTGAAGTGATCGGGTATGATATTGAGGTATAATGTACTATCTCAAAGATAGAGACATCACTCTTCAATGGACCTAATCACCTAATAAAGAATCCTAAGGCATGATGGGTCTTCGAAATATACCTGAGATTTTTCTCCTATTTTACATGGATGAATAAAGCAAGGTTTATTTTAAACTAAGTTTTAAAGTTCCCTATGGAGCAAGCCTCTATAGTTAATTACATTTTAAGAAAGGTGAATTCCTTAGGATTACTCTCGATTAAAGTAGGAAATTATTGTCTCTAAATATTTTAAGGTTAAGACTATCAATAAATTGGTCATGTTGGAAAATTAATTGGGAAGGATCAAGAATAAGACTTATTTTGGAAGACAAAGGGAATGAGAAAGAAATGCTTATGATACTAGGAATCCTAGTGAGCATTACAATATATCCTATGGTTAGGCTTTATAAATTTGAAGTTGAAGAGAAATATTTAGTTTGAGTTGAAATTTCATTAGATTATTAGGGCTTATAATCCACCAACACAAGGTTAGGGAAATGCCTAAGAGGTGAGGATTTATGCTTGTAGCCTGAGGCAAAAAGCTACCTCAGATCCTTAATCTAGGGAGCTTTAGCATAAGCTAAAGTGTGACTTAAATCTAAACAAAGATGAGCATGAGGTTTACCTCCAAAAGAGAGGATAAACCACCTGACTGCTAGACTTATAACTATATGGAGTGGAAGCAAGTTAACTCCTCCTATGTTTTAAATTCATGTGGTCCAATCATACAAAATTGCAAGATAGTTGGACTATTATTAATTTAGAAAAAAGAATAAATTCTTAAACCCACTCCCTAAGAGACTAGAGCATGAGTGGTATGAATAATGACTTAATCTATAAATGTAAATATTTTCAAATTTTATTTGATTTTTGGCACTTCATTTGAACAAAGGCTTTGGGATTTTGATGCCTATATGCATGATGAAATTAGATTATTAGGTAAATTAGTGAGAAAGGGGTGTTTTCTACCATAAGGGTTGCCCTCATAGGTCAAGCATTCCCCTGTCATGAAAGGATGGAAATCCCCTATTTTCAAGAATGAAATAATATGATATGCATGTTGTAAAACATTCAATAATTTAGCTAAGGGGTTGCTAAATCTTTTAATTATCTTGATTATGTCCTAGGCTTTATGTGAGATTATGAATTATTTAGAGTTGTTGTTATGAGTTGTAGTTTGGTAAAAGATTTATTTTTACCTACAAGCCTAATCATATCTAGGCCACACATTAAAGCATCATTCATTTAAGAAACTAAGAAAAGCATGCCATTTCTAATGTGCAAACTAAACATAACATCAATCAATTTTATTACTATCGTAAAAGAATAAGAGGCTGGCACAGTCGGGTACCGCCGTACAACCCAAAAAAGAGAAAATGGGTAGCCGAGCTCCACTCTTATACAACCTACAATATCAAAGAATAATTATAATTTTTAATTGAATAAATGCTATGGGTGGTCTTCAAGTCTTCATGTTTCCATGTCTCCTTCATTTCTTCTTTTCCCGTTGATTTGGTGGACTTCAAGGCATCACATGGCACCCTGGGACAAAGCCTTCTATCCAATGCTCATCCTTATCTCCCATAGAACTAATCCTAATTATTAATACAAAAATTACATTAAAAGTAAGAAACGTAAATATAACTATACCTACAAAATAAGTGTTAGCTAAACACAGACATACAATCCCAAGCAGTTATATATATGATTTAGACTTAGCACCCTGCACATGGGTAACCAAGCCCACCTGTCCTAACTTAAATTATGCTTAGGGGCTTAAGCAACCTGCAAAAGTGAGCACTCATATTTATTTTTAAGCACCTCTTAAGCATAATTCCATGTAGAAAACATGATTAGGCTAATCACAGCCTAACATCTAGTGTACAAAACATACATCCTAACATCAAACCTAAATCAATACATCACAAAACAAAATATACATCATACCATGCACCGTCCTAACATAAAGCTAGAAATGGTGACTTAGCTCTAATGTGTGTGTTAAGGCTTGTGTGTTATATCTTAACTAAGCATTAGCATTATGATTTTCTAAGTATGAAAGACTTTCATTTAATATAATGGGTTGATTTCACTTGAAGTTATTTAATTGATTTGAGAATTTTAGTTTGTATTTTCTTTGTTTCATATGATTACACTTAGCAACTAAGTGTTGTAAAGAGAAGAAAGAGGATTTCCCTCTTTCATCCCAACCTTAAATCACTTTCTAAAGCATGTTAATTTGATTTAGTTCTCTTTAGTGTAATTACACATTTTAATTAATCCTAAGTATAGGTTCAGTTTAAGGAATTTCATTTATCCTATAAAGCATCTTAAGATTAATTGAATTGAACTGCTAACATATGACACATATCAAATCATTCCTTTCCATCATGAATAGCATGCATATAATTTAATCCTAAGTATATCTATACATATAGCACACTTAAATGATGAATGTATATGTATGTGGAATCTTTCATTCTTTTATGTGATTGAATTATTTAGTCATATTAGCTTAAAACTCTATCTAAATTCTTATAAAAAAATACATAATGATGAAATTAAATAGGTACATGTCATTATTAACCAGGGAAGTGAGGTAATCAAATGACCTCCTTGGGGTTAACTAAAGCTTCATATTCCCGGGATGTCCAAACTATATACCCATTACATTCAATCATATGTAAATTTATAAACATGAATATGAGAAAGAATGCTCCAAATCACTTGACTAATTAATCCAAACACTTAGTTAATTATAGATGCATGGATTTTTAATAAAAGAAAGAGGGGTTCTAATTCCATAATTAAATACACACACCCATGTATAAGAGACATAGGCTAGTACATGCCATTGTTAACCAGGGAAGTGAGGTAATCAAATGACCTCCTTGGGGCTTACTAAAGGCTCATATTCACGGGATGTCCAGAATAAACACTTACTTTCCTCAAATACACATGGATGTATACATAAGTAGAGGAAGAAGAACCAGCAAAGATTATATTTCTCTTTGATTGAATAATTTATGCATGTGAATTAAAGTTTTATCCAAATTCTAATGTAGAAATACATGTAAATGAAATCAAATAAGTACGTGTCATTATTAACTAGGGAAGTGAGGTAATCAAATGACCTCCTTGGTGCTACTAAAATTAACATATTCTCAGGATGTGCAGACTATATACTTATTAATATTCAAATACATGTAAATCCACATATGAATTATGAAAAAGAAAGCTTCAATCCATACACTTAAGGTATAATCACACGCATATCCTATATATTTATAACTAACATCACAACATATGCTGTCATTCATTTATAAACTTTTGAAAAATACATTTGAGTTAAGTAGTGATAATAGCCACACATATATTAAATTAGATCAACACATGAAAGCTTAACATAAAGGAAAATAATTTTATTTAATAAATTTTGAAAAGAGATGGATGCATGGAATTAAATAACATGCAATATGTAGCATGGTTGGAAAGGAATAATCAAATACAAACATGTGATTCATTCAATCCGATTAATTCCTAAGGATAAACACACCAAATAAGACAATTTAAAATAAACCAAAGTTCTTTATTGCCAATTTTAACAATTTGACTTAAGAAATGTGAGGGAAGAGTTGGCTAATCCTAACCCATCCCCATGTTTGTAAGTTAATTTGGTTTAATGGAAAGTGATTAAATTGATTTTATGGTTTAATTAAGTTATGATAGGCATTAAATTAATTAATTAACCCTTACCTATGTTTCCTTAAAGTAATTATCCTAATAATTGTGAGCTACTATGATATGCAAATGAATTCAAAAGTAAATTAGCAATTGTCCTATGAAATGAAAGAGCCTAATGCAATTAGCTCATAATTATTAGTTAACTAGATTAAAGAACTCACTTAATTACTTTTATGATTTTTCCACACATATGGGTAAATCATAATTTCATTAAACCTCTTTAGGCTATTAAACACTTAAAGATTTACCCATGAATTAATTAAGGAAAAAATAGACATGATTATGATTTTTCAATTAAACTAATTAAGTAATTAATTAGCCAATGAATCCCTAATTAATTTTCTTTTGAAAACTAAGGTGAACTTAGGGAAAGACATTAGGAGAGAGGTCCCAATCACATTTCATAAATCTCCTCACTATTAAACAATGATAAATGATCCAATTAATAAATTTATTTACTGTTCATATGGTTAATTAACCTTTAATTAAATTAAAAAGGTAATTAGGGCTTAATCAATCTATTTTCTGAATTAATTAACCAATAAATCCTAACAAAAATAAGGGAGGTAGAGGTCATCCCCTTAAACAATCTCAAAAAGTTTGAGGTTAATTAGGTAATTAATTAGGGAGTAATTAAGCTAATTAATTTTTTAATTAACCTTAATTAAGCTTTGATTATTATTCAAAATCAATTAAGGATAATTTTAATGGATTCCTCTCTAAAATATCTTTAAAATGAGTCTTTATTTGTATTTTTGGATTTTCTATAGTTTTTTGTGAATTTATGAAGTTTCAGTCTTAAAAATGGATTAATTAGCCTTAATTAAGCCCAATCTTGTCAGCGCCACATGGTGTGTTGATGCGATGCACTTTTCATGTGGCACTATGAGATTGACTATTTAAGTTTTCACATCCCGCAGTGAGTCAACCGGCGACGGTATGCACTTTCTCATGCTCCGTTCAATGACCATGATTAAACTTGTGGTATAAAGGGGATAAAATTGATCGAATATAATGGATCTAATCACGACTGTCTATTCCAATCATGTAGAATGGATGACGCGTGATCTATCACCCTGTGGGCGATGATATACTGAGCCCGTCTGCCATTGCCAACACGATCCGTGCATACCCAAGCTTGAATTGGCTCCAAATGGAACATACAACATTGCACAAAGGATCTAAGAGGATCCAATGGCTATGATGACGCATCATTCACATTTCCTTAGAAAAGCTACAAAAAAATTAAGAAAAGATCAGTTTTAATGTTGTTACCTCACCGAAGCTAAATCTGGCAGTTCGCACATTTGAGGAAGCTTCGTCTAGTAGAGATGAGACCCTGTTGAGCAGCAATTGAGTTGATTCCAAGTGGATTGCTCTAGAGGCCAAGATCCTTGCTTTGGAGCTTTGGCTTTGATCAAAATCCTAGCTCTGACAATCCTAGAGCCTCGAGAAGGATTCGTTTGGCTTTGACGAGGTGTGGGGATGGTGTGTACAAGAGGAATTTGATTGAAGTGGAGAATTGGTAGAGTTAGGATTGGGATGGAATGTTTTGGCTCAAAAGGATGATGCAAGAGCTCACGAGTTCAAAATCTATCTTTCTATGCGGGTGATGGGGAATATCCCTCAATTCACTATGATGGATGGACGAGATTTTCTCTCATTTTTCAGCTGGCTAGCCACCGTTAGGGCGCTTGAGTTGTCCCCATCAAGTCTACGTGGCTCGGTTTGAGTGGAGGAAGGCTTGGGAGGTGGATCAAGGCTGGATTTGGGATGATTTCATCCCTTGGATTCTTTGGGTTCTTCATTTGCAAGGGAGGTGAGACCTCCATTTGGTCCATGGCAGAACTAGCCCACTTAGGGTGGGCTAGTTGGCTAGGTCAGCCCTCATTTGGGGTTTGCGAGGGATACCAAGTGGAAAGGGGAAGTAAACTTTGCTATTTTTGGCAAAATCCCATGTGGGGTGGCATATCCAAGGGAGATCTCATTGGGTTTGGCTCTAATTGGGTTTGGGATGATTTTAGGCTGACCCAAGATGAGTTTGGGTCAGGTTTGGTCAAGTTCCAAGTGGCCATGGGTTAGTTTGAAGGGGTTTAGCATAATTTAACCCTTATAGATCAAATTGGGCTAGGTTACATTAGGTTGACCAATTGGTCAAATTAGGTCAAACCAAATCTTGGGTTATATTCAAATGATGATTTGAAGTGTTTTGGTTCAAGTGGTTTCAATAAATTTGGCCTAGGTTTGATTTTGGCTCATTTGGATTCATATAGGTCAAATGGGTCAAGTTGACCAATTTGATAAAATTGGTCAAATTGGCTTGGGTTGGGTGTTGGTTCAAACTAAATTGGTTAATTTAAGATGATTGTAGGCTTTGGTTTGAATCAATTTAGATTTAATTTAGATATTGGCCAATTCGACCCTTTAGGGCAATTTAGGCTAAGTTGGTCAATTAGGTTCAATTAGCCAAATTAAGTTCAATTATGGGTTTAGTGAAGGTTAATAATCAATTTGGAATGAATTTGAGCCATTAGTTGCAATCAATTTGGGTTGGATCATGATTTGACCTTTTTTGGCCTTTTAAGTCAAGTTAGGTAAACTTAGGTAAAATGACCAATTGGGTTGGTTTGCCTCAATTGATGGTCAAGTCATGTTCAATCATTGATTATGAGTTGGTGTGAATCAATGGTTTCAATTGATTTGGTGTAGGATGAGTTTTAGCTAGTTTGGGTTTCATATGGGCTAAGTTTTGACTTGGTCAAATGACCAAGTTGACTTGGTTTGACCCAATTTAAGGCAATTAGTCATCCTGGGGTGATCAATGATCATGGCATGAGGTTTGGATGGGCTTGATTTGATCCAATTTGGGTTCGAATAGAACTTGGTTCAAATGGGTTCTTTAGGCCACTTTGGGTTAAGTGAACCTAAATGAGTCAATTGACTTGGTTTTGATTTGATTAAGATTTAGTTGAATTTATATACGAGTTTAGGATTAAAATATAAATCCAACTACAATTAATTTGGGATATCATGGGTTTTGGTTCATTTAGAATTTTCAAGTAAAAAGGGCTAAACCCATGAATTAATTAAGGAAAAAAATAGATAGGATTATGATTTTTTAATTAAACCAATTAAGTAATTAATTAGCCAATTAATCCCAAATTAATTTTCTCATAAAAAGTAAGGTGGACTTAGGGAAAGAAATTAGGAGAGAGATCTCAATCACATTCCATAAATCTCCTCACTATTAAATAGTGATAAATGACCCAATTAATTAATTAATTTACTATTCATATGGTTAATTAACCCTTAATTAAATTTAAAAGGTAATTATGTCTTAATTAATCAATTTTCTCAATTAATTAACCAATAAATCTCAAGAAAAATAGGAGAGGCAGAGGTCATCCCCTTAATCAATCACAAAAAGTTTGAGGTTAATTAGTTAATTAATTATGGAATAATTATGCTAATTAATTTTTTAATTAAGCCCTAAGTAAGCTTTGATTACTATTCAAAATCAATTAAAGATAATTTTAATGGATTCCTCTCTGAACTATCTCTAAAATGAGCATTTATTTTTATTTTTGGATTTTTCTAGAATTTGTTAAGAATTTATGAACTTTTAATCTTAAAAATTTATTAATTAGCCTTAATTAAGCTTAATCCTGTCGGAACCATGTGGTGCGCTGATGCGGAGTGCTTTCCACATGGCATTGCGAGATTTACTATTTAAGTTGTCACATGTCACACTGAGTCAGCTAGCGACGGGATGCGCTTTCTCGTGTGTTGTTCGATCTAAGATCGGATGACCACGATTAAACTTGCGGTATAAAGGGAATAAAATTGATTGGATCTATTGGATCTAATCACGGTCGTCCATTCTGATCACACAGAATGGATGACACAATCTATTAGCCTACGGGCGATAAGAGATGGAGCCCGTCTGCCATTGCCCGCATGATCTAAGCTTACCAGAGAATGAATTGGCTCCAAATGGAACCCACACCATCGCATAAAGAATCTAAGAGGATCCAATGGCTATGATCACGCGGCCTTCACATTTCATTCAAAAAGCTACAAAATTTTTTTAGAAAAGCTCAATTTTAATAGTGTTACCTCATCGGAGCTAAGACCAACAGTTCACATTCATGAGGAAGCTTCGTCTAGTAAAGATGAGGCCTTGTTGAGCGGCAATTGAGTTGATTCCAAGTGGATTGCTAGGGAGGCCAAGATCTTTGCTTTGGAGCTTTGACTTTGATCGAAATCCTTGCTTCGATGATCGGAGAGCCTCGGGAAGGATTCGTTTAGCTTCGACAAGGTGCAGGGATGGTGTGTACAAGAGGAATTTGATTGAACTGGAGAATTGGTAGAGTTAGGATCGGGAGATGGCTGCCTTGTTTCAAATTTGCTAGGCAAGGAGGAAATTTGAAGAGGGAAGCTTTGGGATTGCTCGAGAGCTCATAGGGGAGTTCAAAATCTCTCTAGAAAGCTTGGATGATGCGAATGGGTCCCTTCCCCAGCGGGGGTACATCCTCAATTCATGATGATGGCAGATGGGATTGTCTCTATTTTTTCACCATCATCATGGCACCAGAGTTGTCCCCATCAAGTCCACGTGGCTCAGTTCGAGTGGAGGAAGGCTTGAGAGGTGGCTCAAAGTTGGATCTAGGCTGATATATCCCTTGGATCCTTTGGGTTCTTAGTTTCCCAGGGAGGTTAACTCACACCCTTTGGTCCATGAAAAACATTTCCCACTTAAGGTGGGCTAGGTGGCTAGGTTAGACCTCATTTGAGGTATATGAGGGCTGGCAAGTGGAAAAGAGATGTGGACTTTGCTATTTTAGGAAAAATCCCATGTGGGGTGGCATATCCAAGTGAGATCTCACTAGGTTTGGCTCCAATTGGGTTTAGGCTGATTTTAGGCTGACCCAACATGAGTTTGGGTTTGGTTTGGTTAGGTTCCAAGTTGTCATGGGTTAGTTTCAAGGGGATTAATTCAATTTGACCCTTATAGGTCAAATTGGGCTAGGTTGGGTTAGGTTGACCAATTGGTCAAATTGGGTTAAACCAAAGCTTGGGTTAGGTTCAAGTGATGATTTAAAGTGTTTTGGTTCAACTGGTGTCAATCAATTTGTCCTAGGTTTGATTTTGGCTCATTTATATTCATATAGTCAAATGGGTCAAGTTGACCAATTTAATCAAATTGGTCAAATTGGCTTGGGTTAGATGTTGGTTCAAGCTCAATTGGTTAATTAAAGATGATTGTTGGCTTTGGTTTGAATCAATTTGGATTTAATTTGCATTTTGGCCAATTTAACCCTTTAGGTCAATTTGGGCTAAGTTGGTCAATTGGGTTCAATTGGCCAAATTATGTTCAATTATGGGTTTGGTCAAGTTCAATAATCAATTTGGAATGAACTTGAGCCATTGGTTGCCATCAATTTGGGTTGGATCATGATTTGACCTATTTTGGCCTTTTGGATCAATTTGGGTCAACTTGGGTCAATTGGCCAATTAGGTTTTTGGTTTAGCTCAATTGATGATAAAGTCATGTTCAATCATTGATTATGAGTTGGTGTGAATCAATGGTTTTGATTGATTTGGTGTAGGATGAGTTTTGGCTAGTTTGGGTTTCATATGGGCTGAGGGTTGACTTGGTCAAATTACCAAGTTGACTTAGTTTGACCCAATTTAAGGCAATTGATTATCCTGGGGTGATCAATGATCATGGTATGAGGTTTGGATGGGCTTGGGTCGATCCAATTTGGGTTAGGTTAGAACTTGGTTCAAATGGGTTCTTTAGGCCACTTTGGGTCAAGTTTAAATGGGTCAATTGACTTAGTTTTGGTTTGATTAAGGTTTAGTTGAATTTATATATGAGTTTAGGATTGAAATATAAATCCAACTGCAATTAATTTGGGCTATGATGGGTTTCGGTTCGTTTGAAATTTTCAAGTCGAAAGGGATAAGTTGGGCTTGACTTGAGTTGATTTCAATTTGGCTAGATGATTATATGTTTTATTTATATTTGGGTAGATGATTGAAGGAATGATTGATTCAAGAGAAAATCCATTGATTTTGGCTTGATTTAGATGAGATTTGGTTAAGTCCAAGGAATTAGCTTAAAGGGTTTAAATTAGCTTTTCATTTGATTTTGGATTTGGTTTTGACTATTTAAATGTATATTTCATTTATATTTGTGAATATTAGTGGAGATATAAATGACTTATGAGAAAATCAATTGAATTTGGAGTGGTTTGAAGGCAAATTTGGCTAAGCTCGTGAAAGTAGGTCCATATGGCTTAGAAGGGAATTTTATTTAGTTTGATTTAGTTTTGATCATTGGGATGTGGGTTTCATTTATATTTGTAAAGATAATTAAATATATAATTGATTTATGAGAAAATCAAATGAGTTTGACTTGATTTGAATGGGATTTGGCTAAACTCATGGAGGTAGGTCCATATGGGTTAGCTTGGGATTTGATTGGATTTAGATTTAGTTTGATTTAGTTTTGGTTATTTGAATTTATATTTCATTTTTATATATGAATATAAATGAAGATGTGATTGATTTATAAAAAGATCAATTAAGTTCGGATTGAATTGGGTGGAGATTTGGCTATGCCCATGGAATTCAATCATAAGGCTTAAGGAGAATTTGAGAGTTTAAATTTGATCTTGGGTTTCAATTATTTGGAATTGAGTTTGGATTTGAATTTGGTACATTGGTTGATGGATTGAATTGATGTTAGAGAAAATAAATTGAATTTGACTTTGATTAGGGCTAAGCCCATGGAATTCAATCATAAAGCTTATGAAGGATTTTGAGCTTACATTTGATCATGGGATTTAATCATTTGATTTGAAATTTGGATTTGGATTTCATATTTGAATTTAATTTGAGGTTTTGTTTGGGAAGGTGAACATAGGTTGGGTTAAGTCCACAGGATGGGCAAGTCTTCCTAAATCCTAAGGCATAACCTACCCTTATGACTAACACTTCTAAAGTCTCTAGGCTTAGGTTAAGTGTTCACCTAATCACTATAAGTGTCTTAAAACTAAGGAACTCTTAGTGTCTATAAGAGTCCTATATCTATGATGAAGAGATTAAGAACTCACTCCAAAAGTGAGGTCAACAACATCTTAATATAATTCTTAAGCCTACTAGCAAGGCAATCTCTTTCTAATGATCTTCAACTCCTAATTCCTTACAATAAACACTAAACTTAATACTAATAATATTTATACATGTATTGGGCTGCCTCCCCACAAGCGCTTAGTTTAACTTCCATAGCCCAATATAGATTTTCTAATTTTTAAGGTCTTTGACTAAATTAATGGACTCTTTAATTGAGTTCAATTTACTACATAGTATGACTTATGTCATTGATCATTCACTCTGAAAATCTCATTCATCTTAAATTCTTGAATATATATTGCATAATGTGCATAAACTCTAAGAACTAAGAAAGGGCCTTACCATATTGACCTTAGTTTTCCTAAAAATAATTTCAATTTTGAATTATATAATAAAACTAATTGTCCAAGCTTAAATGGTTTCTTAATGATCTTTTTATTATTCCATTATTTATTTATTTATTATTTATTTTTTATATATCCTCAAATTTTCATATGCATCTAATCTTATTTCTTCTAACTCATTAAGATCTATGTGTTACTTTTCTACACTTATTTTTATATCAAAATTTAGTTTCTTAATTATATTTCAAAATAATGCTATAATGTTCAAATCTAAGAAGCAATCAAATGAATATGTGACTCTATGAGCCTCAAAATTGGACACTTCCCTATCAAATATCTTGGTAACACCATCTATATAGGTAGAACCATGAGTGTTTACTTCACTAATATCATTACCAAATTGCAGAATAAACTACTATCATGGAAAAATCATTTGCTATCTTATGGAGGTAGACCTACATTAATCCAAAGTATCTTAGCTGCCATCCCTTTACATAGTCTCCAATAAACATAATTACTTATCCATACCCAAAGGAAAATTGAATCCATCATTAACACCTTTCTTTGGAGAGGAAATGGTAGAGGATATCATTGGACTGTGTGGAGAAGAGCATGTAAACTGAAAGACCATGGAGGGTTGGGTTTAAACTTATTGAAGGACCTTATAAATTTCAACTCCATGATGTTCTAGATTAAATTGAGGTAAAAATCAACTCTTTGGACTCAATTTATGTTACCAAAATCTTGCTAGAAAATATATCCCATGGAAGCTGAAATGAAACCATCATATTCCCCACTCTAGAAAAGCCTTTAAAGAATCAGACCTTCTGTTAAACCTTTCATTAGATAGAAGATAGAGGATGGCAATATTGACATGTGGAATTATATTTGGTATCTAGACGTACCACTAGCTAACCATAGACTGAAGCTAACATCTAAGAGGTTGGTTAAGCACTTCTTTCTCATTAAGGAATACTCTATTATATGGAATCAAAATAAGCTACTTTAACTACTCCCCAAAAACATTATTGAAGGAATTATCCACATTCCCTTGAATTCATATGCTAGAGACAAGATTGTATTAACACTATAACGGGAGAAATCACTCATAAACAAACTCTACAAATAAATCACTAATTCCATTTCTAACTCTTAGGGACAATCCATATGGCATACTTACTAGAAACTAATAATCTCTTTTCTATATTGGAGAATCCTTAACAAGGCCAGTAAAGACAACGTTAAGAAAAGAGGTATTCAACTAGCTTTTAAATGCCAATTCTATCTTGAAGAGGAGACTACAACACACCTTTTCCTTTAGTTTCATAAAGCCAAAATTATCTGGTCTAAACTCTAATCACATTTTGGGCTGCAAGAAATTTTACACCATCAAAGATACTTCCTCAATTCCTCAACTCATGGGCCAATTCAAATAAGTTTAAGCACCTTCAAATGCATTCAAAACTCCTCCCCATCATATCATTATAATAAACCAAAGACACCTAAAGCCGTTATACAACAAATTCTTAGCCACATCCAACAAGCTATCCACTATAAGAGGTTGAAGCAGAAACCTACCAAACTGAATTCCCTTGCTGATTCAACCTACCATTCAGGTAAGCTAGTTTTTTGGATTAAGCCAAAACCACCCTGCCTTAAGATTAATTGTGATGGCTTCTTTTATCTTTTTTTCAACATTGTCTGGTCAGGTGGCATAGTTTGAGATTGGGAGGGTTCTATTATCTACACTTTCCACAAACCTTGCAGTCCAATAATCCATCTAAGTACTGAAGTTGATGGCCTACTTTTTGCTCTCAAGATTGCTCAAACATTTCCTAACTCATGTTGGATTGACATACTCTAATCGGTTGCTCAGCATAAGAAATGGTATCATTGAACCTCCTTGGAATTGTACTTACTAGATTGGGTTAATACATCAAATTATCAAACACAAGAATAGTAGGCTTTCTCATATCAACTGAGAGGGGAATAGACTAGCCTATCATCTTGATAGGGTTGGGGCTTCTAAGAAATACACTTAAATTTCCTTTTGTATTTTGTCTAGCCTATGGCCTTTTATCATAGGAGACATGCTCAATTTACCATACATTAGAGGTAAACATTGTTAATGTAAGTTTTCTTGAGTAATGAATTCCTTGTTCTCTCATACAAAAAAAAGCATTAACTATCATGCATTTCATAAGACTAAACTCATGATTTTAAAGTGTAAGAGATGATAGTTGGCAACCCTACTTGAGAAGATGTTAGTTTCAAAGAGTCAGGATAACTTCATATTCTCTAGTAAGAAAGAACTAATGCATCTCAATTTTCTTCTATTAGATTAAGTTGAGTTTTTAGCTTATGCCCAAAGCACCTTTAGATATAAGATCTAAGGCATCTTGTTTCCCTTTATCTACGAGAATATGTTCTTACCTCTTAGGCGTTTCTCTATAGTCTTGTGTTGTTAAAATATATGGCATATCATATTAATAAAAAGTTAATTCATAATAAAAATAATATTATTTTCAAAGCTATAAAGCCCAATTACATAATAGGTTGAAATTTTTATTGAACTTCCCAATATTCACTTCTTACTTATCCACCTTTGGAATCCATTAAGAACAATTCTTATTTGATATATTTCATTTGCCTTCAATATTTGACAATCATAAAATAATATATTAAAATCTATAAAGATAGAGAGCTAATTTCTTTAATCGAGAGTTTTTTGAAGAGGGTTTCTCTCTCTTAAGATGTAATTAACTTTAGGGGTTGCCCATATATGAAACTAAGAACTTGACATAAAATAAATTTTGTTCTACTTTCTCCATATAGTTTAAGGATATAATCTCTGATAAATGCAAATTCATCAGCCTTAAAAGTTTTTATTAAGTGATTAATTCTATTATAAAGTGAAATCTCTATCTCTTGAGATGGTATATTACTCTTTAAAGTTGCATTCGATCACCTAAATAAGAAATACCCAAGATTTGTGTTGTGTTCCAACTAAAAAAAATTCAGATGTATGTATGTATGCTTAGTTGATTTTATACAATGCTATAAAATGAGGAAACATAGGCATCAGTCCCATGAAAATTTAATGATTTCTTTAACAGCCCATCAATTGGCTAGCCACAAAAAAATGATTTAATATAAGCATAATTATTATTATAATAATATGTTCATCTTACATATCATTAGAAAGTCGTTAGCAGGAGTATTATTATCAATTTGACTAGTAATAATTATTTTTAGAAACAATTAAAGGAATAAAATCTATCACATGAATTAAATTGATATTGATGAAAATAAATAGCACAAGTATTAGTCATAAGTTTAATTTAGTCATAAGAATACTCAAAACATATCATAATGATAAGTGATTATCAAAGGTTTATTTTATCTACCATAATTTCTTAAAGTCAAATAAACATAAAAAATTATTGCTTAAAACTATATGATATAACTTAGTCTAAAATTTAATAAATTCAATCACGATATTAATATGAAATATAACTATAGACACTAAACCTTTCATTATAAAACAAATTAAAAGCATCTCAAAATACATAATACCATAATTCTAAACTTAAAAATAAATTTAATTGATTGGTTTTGTTCAATTACAAATAAAAATAATTATTCCCATGAATATGGATGAAGATAATGAGATCACATCAACTAAAGGGAATTAAAATTATCGGGGTGGGTATAAGAGACTATAAATAAGTAAGATGGAAGGAAAGAGGAAAGAGAAAAGGTGAAGACTCATTGTTCTTGTTTGGTTTGAGGAAGAAAATATTAAGGAGAAAAAATTGTAGGTCTCGGTTGAGCATGAGGAAGATGTCGGATGCTTAATGTTTGTGAGAAAAGGTAGAGTAAGGAAAATGATCAATTAGGGTTTCAAGAAGACCACAAAGGGAGTGGGTTGGTAACTATGAGGGCAAAAGATTGCCCTAATCTTTATGAAAATCAAGGCAAGGATACAATTTGCGTATGAATCCTTATGAGATTTATGTTGCCAAATAATGTGAATGCAGCTGCATGTAAATTAGGAGAAAGCAATTGGAAATTTAGGTTTGGTTTAGTTTATTAGAATGGTTTAGCTTGGCTCAACAAAGGGATTGGTTTGATCTTTACAACTATTACCTTAAGATAACCTCTCCATCTTCTTCAGATAGTATGCACCTCCTATATGTGTTCTCTTCTATAACACATAAATTAAACATAATATACTATTAAACAAAAAAAAAGAGTTCTTACATGCAAGATCTTTAACATGAAGAAACTTAGGGCACCAAATCATAAGTATTCAAGCCTTATTATAAGATAAGAAATAAAACAATCCTTCCATTAATAAAACATGAAGATCTCTTAGGTTTTGTATGTAAAAGAATAATGGTGGCTAGGAATTTTATTTATTTTCTCATGCTCTAAAGATTTTATTGAAGTCTCATTATTGTTTCTCACTTGTTTCCATCTTATTTTATTATAATTCAGACCCAAAACTAAAGGAATTAAGAACTTTTATATAATAACAACTCCATGAGTTCAGAATAACTTTAAATTAGTTTTAAAATATTTATTACATTTTTTTCATCTTCTCTTATTCAAAATTAGCATAATTTTTGGGATAATTAAGATTAAAATGACTTTAAGCTATCATTAAATATTTTCCAAAATTGACATCAATTGAGACCCAATAAGGATTACAAATTCTCATTAAGTACTTTAAATTTTTTAAAATAAGATGAGAGAGTTGCTTTTGTGAAAGTATTCTTTCCTTTTGCTAGTTTTACTGTTCCATTTGTCTTCACCTTTGTAGTTCCAACATTCTTTACTATTATTCATGGCAAACTTCTCTTACCTGGTGCAATTTTAAACAATGAAAGTGATTCATATGTTGATATTGTTAACAAGCTCATCATCATTCAAGATTATCATGAGAAATATGATTAAGGTTCTAAAAACTCCTTCCTTTAGAAACTAACTACAAAAATGATAAACCCATATCCATCCTCTCTAAATCTGAGACCAATCTACTGATTGAGCCACTCTAGTTCATACTGATAGGAATATTTACACATAAGTACCCAAAGAGAGATGTCATTAGAAAGCACGTCAATTACTTCATAAATGGGTTGTTATAGTGTTAAATGGGAGTCACTATATACCCAAAATAAGTAAGCTATCCAAATGCTAAAGACATGTTGCACACATGATGAGCACAAAAAGAAAGTCAGGATAAATAACATGGGCATCAACCACATGGATATAAACTCACCTATAGAGAGCATTATTTTGACTCAAGTCATCTTGTACACCATTCATTACTTGCCATGAATACTCATCTCAAAAGTGAGTTCCATTTTTTCTACTTGACCAATTGTTCATTTGTATTACCCATTCTAAAATATTATAAAAAAGGAGGAAGGGCCTCTTTTTTATGTCAAGATTCTTTCCTCCCAAACTTTATTCTCTCTTTCTCTCTAGAACAAATAAACTCTCACATCTTGTATTACGACCACTTGGAAGATAATAAAATTGTGCCTACTTCACCTCATTCCCTCCATTACCTGCTATCCCTCTCTTCACTAATTTTTCTTCTTGGGTGGCTCTCGATGTTGTACTTCAAGTCAAAAGTAGATTTTGATTCAACATCCTATAGGTATGGTGATTCTAGATGAAGTGAAGAACAAGGAGTTAAATACAACGTGTGGTTGAACATTTAAACTAAAATTTCCAAACATAAATGGAACCAAATACATAATAATTTTCCTCTTAGTGGGATTTGATGGATATGAAAGATAAAATCACTTACCTGGTCTATGAGACCATGGTGAGAGCCTGCTAAAGATGGTAGAGCACAAAGGGTCATTAGGATCAACGACATGATTAACTTGTTGAGCAAGAAGAGAATTATCTAAAACTTCCAGCATAAATGATGAGTCTTATTATTCTAATGAGGAAGAATAAGATGTGCCTAGAGGGTGGTCTACTCCTTCCAACACTTTCTCCGTGAAGAGCACTCAAGCTCGCAACCCCCAACCCCAACCCCTACCTCACAAATTTAAAATTATGGACTTCGAATCATATCGATGTTAGACAGACCCAATGGACCACATTGCATATTTTGAGTTGACAACATCATTTTTAGAGTTGGACAATGTGATAAAATGTCTTTTCTTAACTACCTTCAAAGAATCAGCCTTGAGGTGGTTCTCATACCTCTCATTAGGGGACATCACCTCTTTTTTATTTCAAGAGAATGTTTGCCACACAATTCACTTGTGCCCATAAGATATTGCCTATTTTTAGTCGACAACATCATCCTTAGACTTAGATGACATGATAAAATATTTTTTACCACCTTCAAAGAATCAACCTTTAGGTGGTTCTCACACCTCTCACTCAGGATCATCACTCATTTCAACTAAAGATGTTGGAAGTCAAGGATCTAGAACTAATGGTGTCTCAAATAGCACTTACCCAGGGGTTAAAAAAAGAGATATTCAGGTATGCCCTCAGGCTCCAATAACCCAAAACACTACCTAAACTTCTTGAGATGTTGAACAATCATGTAAATGATGAGGAGTATAATGAAGTCACTCAGCCAACTCCATTGACTCAAGCTAATGACTCATCAAAGAGACTACATTTGGGATGATTGATAGAGAAAAGTTTCAAAATTGAAGACTGAATAAGTGAAGGCAACCAAAAACATTCACGCCTAGGAAGGACTTCATAAATCCTATGGCTCTCTCCACTAAGGGAATGAATACCCACAACCTACTATAGCGAATCCTCTAAGGGTAATAATGGTTGAGTTATTGGAGGCCATCTAGAATAATAATTTCCTTAAAAAAATAATCACTAATAAGGACTAATGGTGTCCAAGTTTTCTCTAGACATTGTACTTACTAGAAAGATCATGGATATGACATGGAGAAATGCAATAACTTAAGAAGCTTGTTTGAAGAGTTGATAAAGTCTGGGAAGCTCAAAGAGTTCACCAAGAGATAGGACATGGAAGTCATTGAGTAGAGTAATAAACTAGCCCCAGCATGTCCCATCAACATTATTGGAGTAGTACCCATCATCTTTGAGGGAGATGGAGAGCCTTCATGTAGGGTGAGTTTTAAATGACTACAATCTAGAGACATCAACTCAATGACCATGGTGTATGTTCTACACAGCTCAATAGTGCCTTTGACTTTCTTGAAAAGAGATAGACCCTCCATGAGCAACCCTTACAATAACACAATCATCATCATATCATTAATCAGTAACTACCAAATTAAAAGTATATTGATCAACATGAGGAGCTTAATCAATATCATCTTCAAATCTATTTTTGACAAGTTAAGCTTGGTGAGTTCCAAGTTCACCCTTGCAAGAGGACCACTATTCAAATTCTCAGTTGAAAGGAGAGAAACTAAAAGAATAATCACTCTCCACATTACCTAAAGGGATATTGAGAAGTAGTACAAAGCAATGGCTAACTTCATCATAGTGGAAGCACTAGATACATACAATGTCATTTTTTGTCTACCACTACTTAACAAATTTAGCCTTTATTCAATCTACCTAAGAAGATATAAACGTATTTTCATTAACCACAATCAAAATGCAAATCATTGACATCAATGTTACTTGCCATCCTCTCAATGTTCATAAGGATGCTCAACCCATCAAATAAAAAATAAGGAAGATTACAACATTACTCGCCGGACTTATCAGTGAAGAAGTCTCCAAGCTACTTAAAACTTAGTTCATTGGGGAAGTCCAATTTCCCAAATGGGTATCAAATATTATCATGGTGTAAAAGTCCAAGAAATGGAAAATGTGCATCAACTTCACCAATTTAAATTCATTATGTCCAAAAGATGAATATGCTCTTCCTTGAATAGATGCACTCATCAACTGTATAGTAGGGTATTTCATGATGATCTTTCTTGACACATTTTTGGGTATCACTAAATGTAGATGCATCTAGTTGATTCTAAAAAAAAAAACATCCTTTATCATGCAGGAAAGACTATATTGCTATAGAGTGACTCATTTTGAGCTTAAAAATGTTGGGGCAACTTACTAAAGAATGGTTGACTAAATGTTCAAGGAGCGAAAATGGATGAATGTTGAAGTATATTGATGATTTATTAGTCAAAAGCAAGTTACCTGCACAACATATCAAAGATCTTAAAGTAGACTATTTCCTCCAAGAAGAAATATAACATGTGTCTGTTCAAGTGTGCTTTTGGCTCTAAGCAAGTAATTTTTTGGGATTTCTCATTACACCTGAGAGCATAAAAGTTAACTTGGATATGGTGAAGGCCATAATCAAGATGCCTTCATTGAGAATGATAAAGGTGCTACAACAATTTATAGGGTGAGTTGTCAACTTAAATAAATTTATTTCTATAGTTGGAGAATATTGCTCACCATTCATCAATGTTCTTAGAGGAGCCAAAAAGTTCGAGTGGACTCCAAAGTTTGAGGAGGCTATTTGTAACCTAAAGAACCTACTAACCTCATTATTTCTATTATGAAGTTTGAAAGAAGAATAAATCCTATTATTGTACCATAGAGTTGGAGAAGAATTTGTTATTTTCATTCTCATCAATAAGATGGTGAAAAGCAATTGGCCATCAACAATGTCAGCAAATCTTTGAGAGGAGCCAAGATAAACTATATAAAAATGGAAAAACTCACATTCACAGTTATTATTTTGGTGAAATGACTTGAACCATCTTTCTAATCACACTCAATTCATGTTATCACTGAAAATCCACTCAATTAATTACTCACCAAACTTGATCAATTTAGGAGCTTGGTGAGGTAGTTAGTGGAATTAAGAAAATTTGATATACCTTACTTGCCTTGAATGGAGATTATAGCTTAGTCTCTCACCAGTATCCTCATTGACTTCTGTAGGTCAAAAGAAGTCTCATTCAATCAAGAGCCACTATGGTAACTATACATGGATGGGTCATAGGGTGAACATTGAATGGTTCAAGCATAGTACTATAAAGCCCAACATGAATCACTATAACAAAATGGATTAAGTTTAGTTCAAATTAATGAGTAGCTAATAAGAGTACAAATATTTACTCACTAGACTCAAATTTTCCCGATGGCTCGGTGTATTACACATTATGGCTTATTTAGATTTATAATAGGCGGTGAAGCAATTCAATGAGGACTATGAGGTTAGAGATGAACTCTTGCAAAAATATTTACTCAAATTCAAAATGAAGATTGGGTAACTGAAGTATTTCAAAATTAAATAAATTCTAAGAATAAAAACTAACTCACAAACCTACTATCCAAAGCAAGAAGGCTTGAAGAACACTCCTCTATTTGGTTTATCCAACTATGTACTAAGAAAGAAGAAAAATTGAAGAAAATAAATAATCGAGGAAAATAAATAGTGAACACTTTGTGTGTTAGATTGATCCTTTTAGAAAATGTATACAAAGTGGGGAAATAGAGAAAACTGTAAAAGATATGACAAGATTCAAGATAAAGGCTGCCCAGTACATACTAATTGAGATCAAGTTATTTACAAGGTTAGTAATTTCACTCAATATTGGCGTGTGTGGGAAATAAAGCAAAACAAAGTGCTAGAAGATAGACATTATGGTGAGTGTGGTAGCACTCAGAAAGAAGAACACTCACCTATAAAAGTTTAAGGCAGGGATATTTTTGTCCCACACTAAGGAAGGAAGGATGTAGAAATATTTGCAAGAACATCAAGCAATGCCAAAAATTTGCCTATCATCAACAACAACCATCGTAGCCTTTACTGACTATTACAAGTCCTTAGCCCTTCACCTATTGGGGGATGGAATTAATTAGTCCATTACCAATAGCTAATGGACAAAGAAAATTCATCCTAATCAAGATTAACTATTTTAGCAAGTTGATTGAAGAAAAGCTGCTTGCCAAAGTAACTATCCAGGCAGACAAAAACTTTATCTAGACTGACATCTTTTGCAGGTATGAGCTGCCTATGGCTATCATCATAAACAATGGGCCATAATTCACTAATTGAGAGTTAAGAGACTTATGTGAGTCTTAAGGGATAAAATTGAAGTTTACTTCAGTACATCACCCATAGAGCAATGGTTAAGTAGAAGTGACAAACAAGAACTTCCTTAGTCTATTAAAGAAGAAAGTAGAAGATGCCAAAGATAAATGGGTTGTTATACTACCCACTTTTCTCTAGATCCTTAGAATAACTCCCACTACTGCTATTGGGCAAACACCCTTCTCCCTCTTACATGGGATAGAGGCTATGTTATCAGTCAAGAATGAACTCTACAGCTAAAGAGCCATAATAATTGAAGAATTAGGAGAAAATTCTAAAGAGTGGGAAAGGGTGAACTTTGAAGCCATAAAAGATACACTCAACATACTCAAGGAATTAAAGAATGAGGCCTCATTAAGATAAGAAGAGCTAAAAAGGTGAATGATGAGGAACTATAATAGCCATATGAATGAAAAGAACTTTAAGAGCAATGACTTAGTAGACATATGAAGGATAAGACATACCATGTATATGGAATTCTAAAGATCTCAAAATATTTTACCCTTGAGGTAATTGATGTCTTGCTTGGTGTAATCCACTATCTTCATGTTCACTCAAGATTCATCTAATAAGTTCAAAATTTTTTAATTGCATAATTTCCTAGTTTAATGTTAAAAATGCTTAGCGAGTATAAAACAAAACATTTGAGGAGTTGCATGATGACTTAGGATAGTTGATGTAGCATTTATGGCCTAATGAAAAGGTCCCACTTAGAGCTATAAAAGCCCAAGTAAAAGATCTAAGTACTCGATGCACCATTCTTGACCAAAGAATATTGACGTTAAACTAAGCAATCATTGAATGAAGGAGCACTTAGGGAGCTACGTGATCACTCAGAACACTTGGTTCACCATTGTGGCCTAAGTAAAGGTTCCACTTAGCGAGGGACAAAAGCCCGAGTAAGGGATAGAAATACTTAGTGCTTTATTCTTGGCCCAATGATATTGTAGTCTGATAGGAAATTCTTAAGTTAACATGATTAATACTCACCTATGCAAATTTTATAAAAATAAAGTGTAAGACCAACATCCCATGAGGTTAGTAACTTAATAAAAGACCAACACCTTATGAGGTTAACTAATAAAGTGTAAGCCAAACACCACATGAGGCTAGTGATTAAAGTTTAAGATCAACCCTTATGAGGTGAACAACTCAATAAAAGACCAACACCCTATGAGGTTAGAAAATAAAGTGTAACACCAATGCCCTGTGAGGATAGTGACTAAAGTGTAATATAGACACCCCATGAAGTCAACAACTTAATAAAAGACCAACACCCACAAATAAAGTGTAAGACCAATAGCCCATGAGGTTGGTGACTAAAGTGTTATACCAACACACCATGAGATTGGCGACTAAAGTGTATGACTAAAGTGTATTGCTAATCAAATAGTTACAAGCTTGCCCTATAATAAACACTTATATTTTTCCTAAGCACCAAACAAAGTGTCAACATGTTCACAAATATGACACAACCAATAAAATAAAAAATATATATATAAAGTACTTGGCCAAGAAAAGAGGTACTTTTTTCATTTATAAGAAAAACATTTACAAGTGGTTGACTATGGGAATACATGGAGCACCCTCCTCTCCCAACTCATAGCAAAATAATAATAATAAAATAAAAATAAAAATAAAAATAAATTAGAAGAAAAAAGAAAAAGAAAAGGAGATAAAGAAGAAAGGAGGGTCGACATTCTCACTCATCATGAGATGGAAACTATGTAGGAGAATACTAAGAACTTAAGGTCTAACTAACAACATTTCATAAGCTTGGAAATGTTGAAGTTAACACCTGCCTTGAATTTCTACTCCAATAATCTCTTGTACTTGTCAAAGTCTTGAAAGTTTATAAACTCAGCCTCCTTCTTCTAAAACTCCTACATGAGGCAAGAAGGCTCATCTTCTAACTTTCTCTTCACCTCAGTGAAGCAAGTGAGACCTCAGTGAAGCAAGTGAGCTTAATGATAGCTCACTCCTTCTCCTCCTCCTGTAGCTTCATCTCATCCTAAAGCTCAGTGAGCTTGCTTAAACAGAGTTACTTTTGCACACCTATTTATTGTAAATCTCCCAAGTTGATTGGCAAGCCATTATTTGAGTGGTCATCAAAGTGAATGTCAATCAATTATTTGGAAGGTCCTCTAGAAGACCATCAAGCACTTTAGAATAAATGTCTAGACTGAGCCTGAAAGCTTTATTGGTTGTTTGGTCAAGATTGGGATTGAAGTTGTCCTCTACGTACTCCTTCTCCTCTTTCTTCTTCATCTTTTTCTTCTCTTTCTCCTTCTCCTTCAAAGGCCAACTCCTCTTCTTCAAGCAACCTTGAGGAGTTATGCTCGCAGCACTCTTCTTGGGCTTTTGTAGAGCACTACTTGGCCTCGCCTCTTCTCCAGCTTTAGAGGGAGCTAACTTGCTTCCTCCTTCATTACCTTTATTCTTCTTAAGGAATCTAAAGACTGAATGGTCAACTAAGAAAGCCGGTGAGTGAAAAAAATCACTTCAATGTTCAAAAAAGTTAAGTACAAAATACTTACCATAGAGGACACTAGTAACTTGACTATGTAAAATATAGTGACTGATATTCAAAGGCTTATTAGTAACTTTCTTTAGCACCTACTTTAGTCGAGTGTTCTTCTCTTGGGTGACTACCTTACTCCTAGAAGGGTGTAAAAATGGTTGGCACTAGGCAAAGTGAGGAGCTCTTGATGACTAAGAGCTTGGATAGCCATTTCTTAACTTTGTTAGACAGACTATATATTATCAGTAAAATTATCAAGAATTGAATAGTCCCATCATTATGCCCCTTCAACATGAAGATATGGTGGAAAAGTGTTATGCTCAATGACTGTCACTCCTTCCTCAACATCATCAAGAAGGTGGTTATACTTTCCATTGAGTTTGGTAGGATTTGGGATGTATGACCTCATAACACTTTAGGATATCTACCTAGTCATGATGTAGAAGAAGCTTGAAGTCATGTTGGAAGTGGTCAAGAAAGATGCATAACTCATTCAACTTGGTCAAGTTGTACCTCTCATCAGAGTCGACCAACCTCACTATATAATCAAAGTGACAATGATAGTAAACATAGAAGATGAAGGTCACTATCCTAGGATCAAGGCCAAGCACCTCATTGAATGTAGATTGCTTGAATGAACTCATGGACTTCTTTAGAGCTACCATTGAGGTTACTCTCTTCAATGGAATGAGAAAATATAGCTTACTCGCTCAAACAAAGAAGTCAATTGCTCTAGAAAGAATTGTAATAAAGTTTCAATATGCATGATGAACTTATATTTATAGGAACAGTAAATAAGGCATAATAATAGAGATGTCACATCAGACATTTAATGATAAAATTATTACAAAATTTTATGAAAGACTAATATAGATTAATAATTGCACATTGCAAACAAAATAGCTAGTGTAATAATAAACATTTTTACAAAACATCTCTTCAATGAGTGAGTATGATCTCATAAAAAAATAAGCACGTTAATGTTGACCTCATTTTTGGATAAGCTTAACATCATCCCTAAATTAGTAATTAAGACACCTAATCCTATGCTTAGTGCCCTAATCAATTCTCCTAGGGTTTGATGTAACTTTGTGGAATTAGGGGCATCCAAACCCAACCTAAATCTAAACAAAGAATTTAAGCAAACTTATTCCAATTGAAATCTAAATTCATTTGAGTTTCAAAACAAGATAACTGGAGTAGTTAACCTAATTATCCTACTTAAGCTCAAAATCATTTGAATTCAAAGAAATTCAAATAAAATTAAAGCAAATTCAAATTAAATCAAATTAAAAGAATAAAATCATTCCTTAAACCTAAATGGATTTAAAACTAAACCTAAAAGAAGGTCAAAGTTGGTCAATCATTTGACATAGAGTTGACTTATGTGGCCCCAAGTCAAAGGTTAACCCACCAAAATTTGACCAAATGATTAAATGCACATGTTTAAACATGAATTTAAAAAAAAATTAAATCTAATAAACCCTTAATTGGGTTAATTAGATCATTTGATCTAAATGGACCTTATTGGACTTAAACTCAAATTTGATTGAAATTGATCCAAATTGTATATCTAAAATCATTTGGAAATCATCATTAACATAATTCAATTAATTATTAGGTTTAATTTGATTAATATGGTCATTTAATCCAATTAAATTCATTTTAACCCATTAAACCCAATTTGGGTCAAAGTGGGTTTGAATTCAAATATAACATCAAATAAAATGAAGTTAATTAATCCAAATCATTTCAAATTTGATTTGGATGGTTAATTATTGATCTATATTAACACATAATGAACATTATCCATGTTTAGCCTAACCCAAAATTAAACAAACAACAAATGGACCTAATTTGGACATTTGAACTCAAACCTAAATTAATCACATGGGAATGCATCTAAACTCATCTTAATAAGAGTTTAGATTGATTAGCAGCCAAAGTTAAAGGAATTTAAAAGCTTCAAGTCAATCCAAAAGAGGGATTATGCCCTAGGAAAGTGAGGTGGAGCCATGGATGAGAAACCCATCAAAGAAGCCAAATCCAATTCTCCTTCCTCAATACGACATCCACCCCTTCAACCTAATTGATTTGGACTAATCACAATCAGTTGACTACCTCTTGGAGCCAACCTCCAAGTGTGGAAGTCACCATGTCATATTGAAACTTCTAATCCATGGAATGAAGATATGGATCACAGCCAATAGCAAGAAAGAGAGGAAGGAGAACTCCACTTTTGAAATTATTCAATCCAATACATTCACAAGGTGAAGAGAGGCCAAACCGATCCCTCAGCTAGAGCTCTCACTACTGATGGCTAGATTCCAGCCATGCTAAACCTTCTTAATATGGATCTTCGCCATATATGGAAATAGAGGAAAAAAACTTTCTCTCACAAATCCAATCATCTCTACATGCTCTTGAGGTGTACGAGACATAATTGAAGCCTTACCTAAGCCTCTCATCGTGAGTAGTCTAGAGATTGGCCATGGCTAGCAATAAAAAGAATTAAAGCTCTCAACCAAACTTGGAAAGTTGGCCAACAATCTCCTCAAGCCAAATTGACTCTCCCTACATGTTCTATGGGTAGAGGAGAACTCAAATGAGCTCTTCTTCGAGTCTCCCACTACTGACAAGCTGGAGTTCGACCAAGGCCAAAAGCAATGTGGCAAGGCTTGGTCTCCACTCTGATCCAGAGGGAGATGAGTGTCCAAATTACATCCATAGGTTCACCTTGATGAGGCAAAGGTGCTTGAAGCATTTTGGCCATTGAGGATTAATGTCAGCGAGGTATCACTCTAAACTTCCACCCCTTTTAGCTTATGTTTGTTCTTTATGAAAGACATTTGATCTCCATTAAGATCATACTATAGGGATACAATGAAATTTGACTTTTGATTGATTTACAATCAGAACCTAACACCCTCGTTGCATAAATACCTAAAAATTGGCCCCAAATAGTAGACGACCCTTGATTCTTTAGCTAGAGGATAGGGACTTAATCCTTGCCATCAATTCCTTATATTTGGAAAGGATAATCCCAATTTAGATGAATCACATGATTTAGTTCCCTTAAGGAAACCTGAATCGAATCTGAGTCATCTGATTCGTAATCGAATGGCTCTGATGAATACCACATCTCCACCGCCTTTTGACGTGGGGTCCACATTAGTCTCATATGGACCAGTGGTGTCATAACAAGTGTAAAAGGGCACATAGTCAGCATCGCATAGGTGCTAACTGGGTTAAGTAAGAAATTCAGAATTTTAAAATTTAAAAAATAATAAAAAATGTATAGAACTTTAAAAATTTATAAAAAATAAAATACTTAGCCAGAAATGCAAATAAGGGCTATATGGATTTATTTAAGGGAAAGGAATCCATTAAACCAATAATCTTCAATTTTTATTAGGTATTTTTGGGTTAATTTGAGTTTAAATAAAAAAAGAAAACTCAAATTAAACTCAAACCATTAATCCAATTAATTTAAAACTTTGGGAAATTGAAATTAAGGTTAAAACACACCTTAGATAAATTTTTCATAATTTAATGACAATTAAATCTTAAATTACAAAATTTTTAAGCTAAAGGCCTTAGTTTAATAAAATAAATTAATATTAAATTACAAAAGTCATGAAAATTTATAAAATCAACATCAATAATTATAATAAACCTTAATGAATCTAGCCACATCATTAGAACTCTCTAGAATCTAACAAACCCTAAAATGACCTAATTTGTTAATTATTTGATTAATTAATTCAATTAATTAATCTAAACTTCAAAAAATCATACAAATCAATCAAAACACCAAAAAATCTAAATAATTCCTCTACGGATTCATCTTCAAGAGGAGCATTTAAAACATTTAAACCCATAATTAAAATTATTTAATTTAGGCTTACTTTAGATTTTATTAAAATAATTAAAACTCTAATTAGTTATAAATTATACATTTGAATAAGGTTAAACTTTTGGAAACTTAAATTAGCAAAGAACCCCACTTGCTATAAAAATTTCAATATCAAATGACCTCTGAATTTGAAGTTCTTAAATTTTCAATCCTTAAATCAAATTAAGTGAAATAATAAATCAAAAAATCATAGAAATTATAAAAATTCATAAAAATTCATAAAATCAATTTAAAACGTTTTCATTAGCATCAGAACACTTAAGAAAAAATTCTCAATCCTTAGAAGTTAAGAGATTGAATTAATTATGCACTTAGGGTTTAATGAAATGAAAGAAAAAAAATGTAGTTAAATCTTAAGCTATTAATTTGATAAATTCATAATAAATTAATTAATCTATTGAAATTCAAAACTAATCAACTTTTGGATTTTATATCTAAATATGGAATTCGTTAATCTAAAAACTCCTTAAATTCTTTTAGGTTAATGAATAACATAATCATAAATATAAGTGAAATTAACTAAATGAAATAAATTAAACCATCTAAACACAAGATTAAATGAACATTTAATCAAAAGAAGCATAAACTAAAACATTAAGGAAAGTTATGAAAGAAAGTATAATAGCATAAAATGAATTAAAGCACTTTAAAAAGAAAATTAATATTAATCAAATCAAACTAAATTTGAAATAAATCATTTAATTAATTCAAAATAAGCTAATTAAGATAAAGATATTAGGTTAACCTTCTAGAATGGATTAAAGACCATTTTATTAGAATTTAGGATGTTGACTAAGATGGGTTTCACCTAAAGTGGGATTTGTTTCATTTTTCATCTTTTAAAACCTAAGTTCCACCTTAATATAAAAGAAAATTTAAAATAGAAAAAAATTTATAAATCAATTAAGTCATTTAAATTGAAACTACCCAATGATAAATTAAACAAACCTTGAAACATGAAAACTCAAACTTAAAAAGGCATAGGAAAGTCATACCATACGAGCCTATTTTCTCACATAATAGATTATTAGGTCACCAACCCTAGACTTAGGTTGTGTCAATGTTATGTAATATTTTGTGATATAATGTGAAATAATTTATTTTCTTGTTTTATGGTGTACTATTTTAGACTGGATGGCTAGGATTGTTTGCCCGCTAGTCTAGATGGTAAGACATTCTTTTTAGCATAAGACTATTTTCTATAGGGGTTATACTAAAAGGGACAATTATAATTAAAAAATATATAAATGTTGTTTGCTTGCAAGTATGTTTAAGTCCCTAAGCATAGCCCAATAGGATAGGTGGGCTTGGAAAGCAACAAATGCTAAGCATGTATGTTTGCTTTATGACTGCAGATATGCTATGTGTATTTCTCAATGCTTGTTTTGCAATGTTCAAAAATTTATTATTAAAAATTTAAATGTAATTTGAGCATAGAATTAAGTTAGAATCTATGGGGGGTCTAGAAATAGTGATAGTTGAACCTACCAATGCATGGTCTTAATAGTTCCCTGTGAAGCTCGTGGAGGTCCTTGAAAAAGGTTATGATCATAGAAGAAGACCCTCATTGATCAAACTTTTAGTTCTAGGTCAGGCAATATAAAAGAAGAGCTGTGCTGACCCTTTTCCTTTTCTTCTAGGGTGTATAATGGTACTCCACAGCATTGGCCTATTCTATTAATTAATTTGGCTTGATTTATTTGGGTGTATAATAGAAATAATATGCTTTTCTATATTTCTTTTTGTGATGTGTTTCTATAATGAAATGCCTAGAACATTAGCTTCCTAGGAAAACAAAATTTTCTATGACAACTAAATTTAAGCAAGTCAAATATAAACATAAACAAACTCATAACCTCAAATTTATTAAAGCTTTAGGCACAATTTTAAAGAAACTAAAATAATTAGTTTATGTGAAATATGATAGCATATTATTCATTCTCCTTGAGTTGGGAACTTTACCCATTACACATAAGGGAACATATAACCATTGAGGATGACCACCCTTCTTAGGGTAGTGTGCCTTCTATTTTTGATTTGTCCCATGACTACTTTTAACTACATATCATTGTAAACATAAAATGCATACCCAATGCCTTAAAATAAATTATGGGTCAAAAGATAAGAAAAAATGGAACTTGTTGCAATAGCTAGGTGCATATCATACTTAACATGATCTTAGGATTCAGGAGTGAGTTAGGATTTTAACTTCTTTCCTAAATCAAATAGCCCAGTCAACTTGTATACATAAGACCATACTCATGGTTTTCAAAAGTTGCTTAGGTTGTTTTAGCTGGCAGCTTTTCCAGGTGGGTGATAAGTTCAAAATTGTTAAAGATAGATTCATTTCCTCAAGTGAGAGAAAGAACTGATAATTCACAAAAGTTGAAATAGGTCAATCCTCTGACTTATGTCAGAAGCACTTGAAAACATAGGTTTTGAAGCATCCTTTTAGGAATAAGTCTTCAACTCGAAGCAATTTTACAGTCTTATGCTACTAAAATGTAAGTCCTAGATTTCTAAAAAAATGTCAATTCAAACTCTACTAAATTTAATCTCAAAATTGTAAAGCCTAGTGGTAGGTTAGTTGAAATGCCTACTGGGCATCCCAATATCTATAGCCATTTCCTAATTAATCTTAATTAATCTCCAAGTGAACTCTTTTCCTTTTAAAAGTATTTCCTATTGAATTTATGAATTATCATCCTTTTAAAACTAACTTTAAAATTCATAGAAATAAAAATCTACTTATTTAATCTAGAGTATTCTTAAGAAGAGATCCTTCTTCCTAAGATGTAATTAACTATAGTGGCTTGCCCCTATAAGAAACTGTGAACCGTACAACAACATAAATCATTTCTTATATCTCCATCAGGTCTAAGAGAAAAATCTCTTGTATATCAAAGACCCATTAGCCTTGGGAGTCATTATTAAGAAATTAAATCAATTATAAGGTAATATGATCATCTTTGGAGACAATATATTTATTCTTTATATATTTGTTAGATTATCTAAATAAGAATCCCAAGATCTATGTGGTGTTCCAAACAAAAATTCCAATAGATTTTTCTACCGACTCCACTATAGAATAGTTACTCTCTCCATATTTAGAAATAAACCTTTATTTCTATATATTATTAGAGTACTTGTGCCACTCACGGGTCAGGACTACCTTTCTTTCTGTTGAATGCCCCTCCATTTCATATTTAGTGGTGCTCATCCAACATTTTTATCTTAGATTTTAGAACTCTTCATTTATCACAATTAAATGAATGGGTCCTACAACCACCCTTTTAAAACTTTTAACTAAAGAAAATTCATTTATGTTAGGCTTAATTATGATAAAAATGGATTTGATATCATTCCATAGTGAAAAAGAAATATAATCTTAAAAAATAATTATCTAATAAAAAATAAATTTCAAAATTTGAAAAGAAAATCACAAAGTTTTATTTATCTTTGATTTTAACCTGGCTTTGTGCAAAAGCTAGAGAGAGTCAGGTCAGGGTCCTTAAATTGATACCCTTTATTTTAATATATTCAAAGATAGCAAACACCTAAGAATGTATATTGAAATGAAGGAGTTCTCTCCATTTTTGAGGAAAAATCATGAAATTAAAGGCAATAGGTATAGTTTTACCTCTTTCCCCCTTTCTACTATTATTAAAGCTTGAGTTGCATTCTAAAAAAAATTAACTCAAAAGGAAATTAATATACACATACAAAAGAATGCCTTATTGACCCTGGGTAGAGGTTAACTAATGATATCAAACATGAACCTTCTACCTCTGCAAAAGGAAATTAACACACACATACAATTCAGCTTTAGTCTTAATAGAATTATCTCTCAACGTCCACTAGAAACTTGAAAAACATTTATTTGTGCTAATTAACCAATTATAGGGAGTGACTTGGTGATAACTTCTCTTAGACCCTCCAGAAACTTTGAATCTTTAGGAGTTTAGAAGAGAGTCAAAAGGGAATGATCAAAGATGACATAACAAAATTTTATGTTTACTCTTAATCAATAAAAAAAGGAAAAATAGGGTAACAAAGGAAAATTCTAATACTTTAATAAGGTTGAAATAAATGAAATTTAATCTTATAGATTTAAATTAATGGGAATCCTCTCTCATTGGATGATTAATATTACATAGATAGCCTTAATCAATTTTAAGAATAAATTCTAAAAACAAATTCAATGAAGACTTTGATCCTACTCAAATAAGTCTCAAGTCTCATGACCTCAAGATAATTACATAGATTAGATCCTAATAGTGATGCTTCTATCTTTTAGAGTAAAAATATAAAACATTAAATTAAACATGTCAACTCTGAGAAGTCAATAATAGAACATAAAGATTCATTGAGGACAGAGTTGACCATAACCTCTTTCTCTCTCTCTCTCTCTTTATATATATATATATATATATATATATATATATATATATATATATATATATATATATATATATATATATATATATATATTAAAGAGAATTATTAAAATCAAATTCAAAATGTTGAGTCTTACTAACTAAAATAAAATTGAAAGGAAATAGCAAAAAAATCATCAGAAAGTTTTTTTTTAAGACTCTGAGTTTTCATAAAGAAATTATCCTCCTAATTCATAAACAAAAGAAAACAACAAAAAAACTACTTATTTCAAAACTGTTGATTATAATATTTTTTTCTCATCCTAGAGAAGTTTCTTACATTGTTATATAAAATAAAACGAGGGGAATGAAAAAGAAATAAAATCATTAACCAAGGCATTATGTAATGTTGTAATTTTCCTTGCATAATTATTAGAAACCTTTTGATGTGAAATTCCACTATAAACAAGTTCTAGGATTATTTTCAGTAATGAAGATATACTACTAGGAATTGTTGAATATAATCAACATCGCACATAACGATCAATGTGAAAAATCCTAAGAAATATCCAGAAAGCTTGTTGATCTGGGTGCATCAAGAAACATCAATTGTAAACATATATGAAAATGAATATACACAAGCCTAATATTAATCTAATTATTATGAGATGTTGCCATGCAGATTCAATCAAAAAAATAAAGGATTTTTAAACTCAAGAAAATCTAATCTTAGAAACTTGTCATGAAAAATATAATCTCAATCACAATGTTGATTGAGATTGCTAATTGAAGTGAAATCGTAGAAATTTAAGAACATCTTTAATGCTCTTGGATGGTCCTATCTAGCCCAAATAAAAGCAATCATCATTATGAAAGGATAGTCACATCCATTTAGTAATCATGAGATTAGAGTACTTAGAAATGTCATTTTCTTCTTTTAGTCTAAAATGTAAACTTAAGGCACTACAAATAAAAAAAAAGATAAAAAAGAAAAAGAAAGTTTCAAAATTTCTTAATGCCTTACTAAATCTTGTATTCAGTCAAAGAATCAGAAAAATATCTTACTTAGTAATGTGATCAGTCCAAACATGAAAAGAATTAAACTTGTAAAGTGTTGTACCAAATGTAGAATTCATATAGTGTCGAATGTGACTAGTGTCTTAGCAAATGTTTTATCATGAAAAATATCAAATGTATCATCTTATAAAAAGTTGAAAAGTTATTGAAATGTTTCCAAAAGAAAATGAAAAGAAAGATAAAAAGAAAGAAAGAAGGAAACATAAAAAGGATGGAAACACTATATCTAAGTTCAAAAAGGTGAAGTCTGATATTTATAAGTATATGGGCACTTTAATTCTAACTCCTATATTTTGATAGTAGGGTTATAAGTCAAAAAATATTTCATAACTTAAAAGTGAAAAAATAGGATAAAATAATTTTATACTTTCATCTTTAAATTCAATAAAAGGTGTAAATCTTGAAAATAACAAAATGTCAAAGAGATAATGGATTTTCCTTGTTAGACATCCCTTTGTCTATCAAAAATTCAATCAAGTAAGTTCAATCCCTTACAAGTGACAGACAAATATGATCCATAAACAAGAAGAGAAATAAAACATTAAAGATTTTGAAATTAGAAGTCAGCTTAAGGTTCAGTACTATAGAGCCATTGCAAGACGAGAATTGCTTAATAGTCAGGATTCTGCTTTTCTCTTCAAAGGTACTCTAAAGTATTAAATAAGTATTATTTAGATGTATTGAAGACTTAAATAACCTTCAAGTACAGGATGAACCTGAAGAACTTGAAGAGAAACTTAAATCCACAATTGACAAGTTAAGAGAAAGAAATTGATAAATATAAATTGATCTTTAACTAACATGAATAAGCTCTTGCTTTAGCAAGTCAAATACTGATAACCTAATCAAGCTATTCATAGAGCTTAATAACTACTTTATTAAGAATTAAAATAAAATATTTTCTTTATCTCCAGATGTAACGGTTTATAAATTCAAGACTAGGCTTGACGCCATTTCAATAAACTAATTCTTTTGACATATGCTGTCAGACTTCAAAAAAATAATAAGATGTTGCTAAATTAAAAAAATGGTCAATAATGGCTTTATGTGGGTAGAAAATATTCTTCTTGATTGGCTAACAATGTCACAACAAATAATATATATAAAAATTGAAAGAAAAGGATCAAATCTGCATACATAAAATCTTGAGAATCGAACAGAGCTTTATTTTAAAGAATGGGTTCGTATTAGTCATACTTTATTATAGAATTGATAAAGCTTTTATACATAAGATTATCCTCATCTAAAGATGAATTATCTAAATAAAATTAAATTATGATAACTCTTAAAAACAAAAAGCACATGATGTTCAAAATCCCTGTAAGGATATTCTAATACATGGTCATATTGTTCAGTCTCGAAATATTGGGACAATTGACCAAAAGATCATGATCAAGATTTTTTTTTTTTTGATATCCTCACTCTTAATCAAGTGAAGTGATATATTAATAAAATCTTATTAAAAAAAGAGAAGAACAAAAATAAAATTTATTACTACCTGAAAATGATCATATCACTATAAGGAGATCCCTAAAACATACCTTCCAGGTAATTTCGGGGAACTTCAAGTAGAATTTAAAAGGATAAAAAAGAAAATATATATATATATATATATATATATAAAGCTATCTATGAAATGTCATTTGAAGAAACTTTTAAAGAATGATAATTCAACTTAAGAAAATTTATTTCAAAATTATTAGGAGAATCTTAATGTCTCAAACAATTCAACCCTCTCAATTTCTTTATTGCTTTGGGGTAAAAAGAATATAAAATAATAATAATATATTAAAATATCTTTGAGATATTCTAAGATTTTGCTTATCTTGATTCTCATTCAGACTTGAAAACTATCTTTATAGCTTCAAAGGAATCTATTAATTATTATAATTCAAACCAAAAAAGAAAATGAAGAGAAGGCCTTATAAGTTTTAGATTCTTATCAATAAAAAAATGGAATACATATTAATTATAGCTTGATTGACTTCTGCCAATAAAAAAAACTAAAAATAAAATGCCATATAAGCTTAAGAAGCATTATTTGACTTTGGTTTTTGCTGCCAAAGAACTAGAATGCCACATGCAAGCCCGAAAAGTAAATCTCTCAAGTTTATGCCATAAGATGTCTTGCCTAAAGTGGATTAGACATCTAACATGGCCATAGATAACTTTGAGATGATAAACAAAATGATTAGATGCTATGCTTATGGCATTGGCATATTATACACTAGGTCCAAATCCTTCTTCAAAAAATACTTTAAAACTTTGAAATCTTCTTCACTAAACTTCTTCATGTGTAAGAAGCATTAGTAAAACCAAGGAAAGAAACCAAGTCATTCCAAAACCTCCCACCAGCTAGACTAATCAAGTTAGGATTAAGTCTATTTGACTTCAACTTATTAGTCAAAATACTTGAGGATTAGGAATTAAGTCACTTAAGACCCCTTTTCTTCACTCATGTTATCTATGGGTTAGGGGAAAGCCATTCATGGCACCTTTCCAATATGTATCTTGTACCCTTCTCCTATCTTTCTTGGGTTTGGAGTAAGCCTTTGTGCACCATTGCCATAGGTTTGGAGCAAACCTTTCATGGCACCATTCCTATTACTCATAAGATAGGATTTAGTCACAAAGACTCCTTCATGTGAAGTAGACTATTTAGGTTAGGATTAAGTCATCTAGCCACTTTCCAATTAGTCAAAATTTAAGATTTGGGATGAAGTCATCAACTCTACTTTTCTTAACCTAAGTTATCTAGCTTGGATTAAACTATTAAAGGCCCTTTCCTAATAGCTAATTGAAGAGAAGTCCCTCGGTAGGCAATCTTTCTAAAGATAAGGATAGGATTAAGTCACCAAGACCCCTTCTTGTCAAATAGACTATATGGTTAGGATAAAGTTATCAAGACTCCTTTTTTATTAGTCAAAAATTTTAGGTTTAGGATTAAGTCATTAAAACCCCTTTTACTTATTATAACTATTTATGAAAGAATTAAGTCATTGAAGGCCCCCTTCTTAATAGCTAATCAGATAAGAGTAACTCCGTTAGCATGCATCCTTATAGGGATAGGATTAAGTCATTATCAGCCCTTTCCTTTTCAAGCTATCGAAGTTGGAATTAAGTCATTAAAGTCCCCTTCTTGTTAGTTGAATTTCACTAAATTAGGATTTAAGTCTTTGTGGCCCCTTTTGTAACTTAAACTAAAAGAGATTAAAAATTTGAACTAAGTCATTAAAGACCCCATTCTTATAGACTACTCAGGTTAGGAATTAAGTCAGTGTGGCTCCTACCTATTACTCAAAATCTTGAGGATTAAGAATTAAGCTATTGAAAGGCCTTCTTCCATGACTTAGCTATTTAGGATGGAATTAAGTCCTTAAAGACCACTTCCTAATAGCTAACCAGATAAGAGTAAATCTCCTAGTGGTATGTTTCTCTGGTTAAGATTCATATAGTTTGGTTAGGAGTAAGTATCCATGTTAGCATCCTCTCCAACTATTATCTCTAGATAGGAGTAAGTATCAATAGTGGCATCCTTTCTAGAAAAAGAAAACTTTAAGGTATTCTTATATATTCTTTCTTTAGAATTAGTCAATCATTTAGAATACCTCTTGGCTAATTTCACTTAAAAAGATATGGGTCCAAGTGCTTTCTTTTTAAGTTGGTCATTAAAAATTTTTTGTAGTTATAATGAAAATAAGTCCCTTGAAGGCATCCTCTCTAACTACCATGACTGTGTTAGGATTAGATTCTTCATTAAATGTTTTCTTAATGATATCTCTATTATTCTTAGAAATTAGTGAATCTAAGTATCTAAGAATGAATCATTCTGAATTAAAATAAATTCAGGCATGTTTTTGCCAAAAATAAAATCTATAATCAAAACCAAATCTAAATTTCAAAACCAAACTCAAATTCTTGCAAGCTTATGATTACCATTTTGTTGACTAATTTAGTCAATGCCAATATGTGCAGTGTACTCTAATTAGTCCACTACACATATTGGAGGTATATTTGTTGACCTCATTTTTGGATAAGGTTAACATCATTCCTAAATTATTAATTAGGACACCTAAACCTAAATTAGGAACCTCTTGATTAAACACTTTGGACAATATGCTTAGTGGCCTAATCAATTCTCCTAGGGTTTGATCTAACCTAATGGGATTAGGTGGATCCAAACCCAACTAAAATCTAAATAATGAATTGAATCAAACACATTCCAACTGAAATCTAAATCCATTTGAGTTTAAAATAATATAATTGGTGTGGTTAACCCAATTATCCTACTTAAGCTCAAAATTACATAAAATCAATGAAATTCAAATTAAATAATAAATCAAATGAAAAGAATAAAGTCATTCCATAAGCATAAATGGATTTAACACTAAACCCAAATGAAGGTCAAAGTTGGTAAACCATTTGACATAGACTAAATTTATGTGGCTCCCACCAAATCAAAGGTCAACCCACTAAAATTTGATCAAATGATATAATGAACATGTTTAAACATAAATTCAAAGAAATTTAAATCCAGTAAAGCCTTGATTGATTTAATTAGATCATTTGATCTAAATGGCCTAAATGGACCTTATTGGCATCAAACTTAAACTAATATGAATTTAATCAAATTGAATAGCCAAAATAAATTGAAAATCATCATTAAATATAATTAATTTAATTATTAAGTTTAATTTGATTAATATGGTTATTAAATCTAATTAAATTAATGTTAACCTATTAAATCCAATTTAGGTCAAAGTTGATTTGAATTAAAATCTAACATCAAATAAAATGAAGTTAATTAACCAAAATTATTTAAAATTTAATTTGGATGGTTAATTACCAATCTAAATTGGCAAATGATGAACATTATCCATATTTTAGCCTAACTCAAAATTAAACCAAAGACAAATGGACCTAATGGGGACATTTGAACTCAAACCCAAACTAACCAGATGTGAATGCATCTAAACTCATCTTAACATAAGTTTTGATTAATTGCAACAAAATTTAAAAGAATTTAAAGGTTTCAATTCAATCCAAAGGAGGGAATATTCCATGGGAAAGTGAGGTTGAGCCTTGGGAGAGAAACCCATGCAAAGAAGCCAAATCTAATTCTCCTTCCTCCATACCTCATCCACCCATTCATCTTAATGGATTTGGACTAATCCTAATCAATTGACCACCACTTCGAGCTAGCCTCGAAGGGTGGCAATTACCATGGAAAATTAAAACTTCTCATCCATGGAATGAAGATATGGCTCAAGGCCAAAAGCAAGAAAGAGAGACATGAAAACTCCTCCTTTTGAAATAATTTATTCCAATACATTCATATGGTGAAGAAAGGTGAAATTGATCCCTCAGCCAGAGCTCTTGCTGCTAGTGGTTGGATTCAAGCCTCCATAAATCTTTTTTACATGGCTCTCGGCCATATATGAAAAGAGAGGAAAGAAACTTTCTCTCACAAATCAAATCAACTGTACATGCTCTTGAGGTGTAGAGGGACTTAATTGAAGCCTTACTCAAGTCTGTCATCATCAACAAGCCAGAGATTGGCCATGGACAATGTTAAAGAAGATTAAAGCTCTCAGCCAAACTTGGAAAGTTGGCAAATTAGCTCCTCAAGCCAAATTGACTCTACCTACATGTTCTATGGGTAGAGGCGAACTTAAATGAGCTCTTACCCAAGTCTCCCACCGTCAACAAGCTAGAGTTCAACCAAAACCAATGCCAAGGTGGCAATGCTTGGTCTCCACTTTGATCTAGAGGGACATGAGCCTCCAAATTACATCCATATATTCACCTTGATGAGGCGAAGGTGCTCGAAGCATTTCAGCCACTGAGGATCAACACTAGCAAGGTATCACTCTAAACTAGCACCCCTTTAGCCTAGGTTGGACCTTTATGAAACAAATTTGATCTCCAATAAGATCAAGCCATAAGGATGGGTTGAAAATTGACTCTTGATCAATTTTTAATTAAAACCTCACATCCTCGCCATGTAGATCATTCAAAATCGACCCCAAATGATAAATGATGCTCGATTTTCCAGTGGGAGAGTAGGGACATAATCCCTATCGTCCATTCCTTTAATTTGAATGGATGATCTTGATTGAAGTAAATCACATGATTTAGTTCCCTTAAGAAAATCTAGATCGAATCTAACCTATCTGATCCATGATTGGAAGGCTTTGATGAATGTCGCATCTTCGATGCCTTCTAACATGGATCTTATGTGCACCAGTGGTGTCATGCCATGTATAAAAGGGCACCTAGTCAACGTCATGTAAGAATTTCAAAAATTCATTGAAACTAAAATACTTAACCAAAAAAATGCAAATATGGGCTCTATGAATTCATCTTAGAGAAAGTAGTCCACTAAACTTAAAATTCCTTATTTTATTGGGTATTTTGGGTTAATTTAAGTTTAAATAAAATTAAACAAACTCAAATTAAACTTAAACTATTAATCCAATTAATTTGAAACTTTGGGAAATTACAATTAAGGTTAAAACACACCTTAGAAAATTTTTCATGATTTATTGGCAATTAAATCTTAAAATACAGAACTTTCAAGCCATAAGTCTTAATTTAATAAAATAAACTAATATTAAATTAGAAAATTATAAAATTAGAAAATTAGAAATAATTATTAAATTAGAAAATTAGAAATAATTATTAAATTAAAAAATTAGAAATAATTATTAAATTAAGTTAAATCATCATAATAAACCCTAATGAACCTAAACATATAATTAGATCTCTCTAGAATCTAATAAACCCTGAAATAGCCTAATTTGAGAATTAATTGATTAATTAATTGAATTAATTAATATAAACTTTAAAAAATCATAATAAATCAATCAAAATACCAAAAAAATCTAGATAATTCCTCTATGGATTCATCTTCTAGAGCAGCATTTAATAAAATTTAAACCCCTAATTAATTTTCTTTAATTTAGGCATACTTTAGATTTTATTAAAATAATTAAACCCTAATTAGTTCTAGATTATACATTTGATTAAGGTTAAACTTTAGGAAACTTAAATTAGCAAAGAACCCCTTGCTACAAAAATCTCAATGTCAAATGACCTCTGAATTTGAAGTTGTTTAAATTTCAATCCTTAAATCAAATTAAGTGAAATAATAAATTAAAAAAAATCAAAGAATTTATAAAAATTCATAAAATCAACTTAAAACATTTTCATTAACATTAGAACACTTAAGGAGAATTTTTCAACTCTGAGAAGTTAAAAGATTGAATTAATTATGCACTTAAGGTTAAATAAAATGAAAGAAAATAAAAATCAATCAAATCTTAAGCTATTAATTTGATAAATTCATAATAAATTAATTAATCAATTGAAATTCAAAACTAATCAGCTTTTGGATTTCATATTTAAATATGGAGTTCATTATAAAAAGTCCTTAAATTCATTTAAGTTAATGAATAACATAATCATAAATATAAGTAAAATTAACTTATTGAAATAAATTAAACCATCTAAACACAAGATTAAATGAAGATTTAAACAAATGAAACATAAAATTAAACATTACTTTAAGTTATGAAAGAAAGTATAATAGCATAAAATGAATTAAAGCACTTTAAAAAGAAAATTAAAATATTAATCAAATCAAACTCAAATTAAAATAAATCATTTAAATTAATTTAAAATAAGCTAATTAAGATAAAGATATTAGCTTGACCTTCTAGAATGGATTAATGACCATTTTATTAGGATTTAGGATGTTGACTAAAATGAGTTCCACCCAAAGTGAAATTTATTTCATTTTTCATCTTTTAAAACCTAAATTCCACCTTAATATAAAAGAAAATCTAAAATAGAAATTAATTTATAAATCAACTAAGTCAATTAAATTGAAACTACCCAACAATAAATTAAATAAACCTTGAAACAGAGAACTCAAACTTAAGAAGGCCTAGTAAAGTCATACCACACGAGCCCATTTTCTCATATGCAAGATTATTAAGTCACCGACCCTAGACTTAGGTTTGATCAATGTTCTCTGATATTCTGTGATATAATGTGAAATATTTTTCTTATTTTGTGGTGTATTTTAGACTGGATAACTAGAATCATTTTTCCATAGGTTTGGATGGTAGGATGTTCCTTTCAGCCTAACTTTAATTTCTATAGCAAGCTACGCTAATAGGGACTGTTGTAATAATAATAATAATAATATATATATATATATATATATATATATATATATATATATATATATATATATATATATATATATATATATATATATATATATATATATATATATATATATATATGTATATGTTGCTATACTTAAGACCCTAAATGTAGCCTAATAGAACATGTGGACTTAGCAATCAACTAATGCTAAGCTAATATGTTTGCATTATAATTGTTGATATGCTATGTGTATTTCCTAATGCTTATTTTATAGAGTTTGCAAATTTATTGTGAGAATTTTAATATAATTTGAGCCTAAAATTAGGTTAGAATTTATGTTGATATTTTATTAGAAATCTAGGACTAATGGTAGGTTAGTTAAAATGTCTACTAGGCATCCCAATATCAATAGGCATTTTCTAATTAATCCAAATTGATCTCCAAAAGAACTCTTTCCCCTTTGAAAGTGTTTCCTATTGAATTTTTAAGCTATCATCCTTTTAAACCCAACTTTGAAATCCATAGAAATAAATATCTATTTCTTTAATCAAGAGTATTTTTAAGAAGTGATCATTCTTTCTAAGATGTAAGTAACTATAAGGAACTGCAAAACCAACAATAAAATAAACCCTATCCTACCTTTTGATGTAGTTCAAGAGAAAAATCTCTGGTACTCGAAGACCCATCAGTCTTAGGAGTACTTATTAAGTAATGAAATCTATTATAGGATAATATGATTATATTTTAAGATAATACATTTATCCATTAATGATATGTTTGATTATCCAAATAAGTACCCCCAAGACCTATATGGTGTTCCAAATAAAACTTCCCAGAGTTATTAAATAAATAATGAGTCCATTAGCATATAATAAAAATTGTTCACAAACTTCTTTGTGAAGATTTGTAAATGATGAAAAGATTTTTCTTCATGGTTGTATAATGTAGTTGCTTTCTAGGAAGCTCCACTAGAATATTATCCACCTTGGCTGAAAAGATTTAGTGACATAAGAGAAATCTAAGTTATCAAATTGGCAATGTTGTGAGAGTGATGTCTTGAGGGTAAATGTACAAAATGTCATAAGTGGGATCCTTTTATTTTTATTACTTCTAAGAGGCTTAAGGAGCTCATGGAATCCCTACACTCATCAACCTCTTTTTAGAATTCTTTAGAGCTATTGTACTCATCCCTACCGCACTCAATACCTTGGCTAGCTTCTTAGATGTGACCTTAATGGGTGCAGGCTCTCCTACACATTTTTCTCTCTCTTCACCATCCTTAGACAAACCTGAGAATTCTAACACCTCAGGGTTAGTTAGGAAAGGAGTAGAAACATCATGGCTTACAAAAGTTGAACTAGTAAGCTTTAAAAAAATAAAATTGAGAAACAATAACTTCTAAGAAAGTGAGAAGTTATGGTAAATCTATTCATGAATGTTGTTGAACTTGAGGAAGAGTTAGATGTTGGCAATTTGTCCATCAACCTAGTCATCATCTTCTTGGTAGGATTGGCTAGTGGAACCACCACTTTGTTGGTAATGAAAGGAAATAGAATGGTTGGCACTATCCACATGATAGAGCCCTTGACATAAAGCATAGAACACCAATTCTTGAATATTTTTTTCCAAACATACCATCCTCAAGCAGACAGTCAAGAATTGGAAAATCACATCCTTGTGCCCCTTCACCATGAACACTTGACAAAGATTAGTCAAACTCCACTACAAACTTTCTTGGCTAAATTACAAGATGAAGGTAATAATGTTCACTATCAAGGTTGGCAAAATTTTACTAAGAACTATGCCATAAAACTTCATAATATTAATTAGCTCAACATACTAAGAGAAGTGAAAGTTGCTTTGGAAATGGACAAAATGAATGTAGATCTTGTAATCTTTCATAGTGTTGTTACATGTCACCATTAGCCACCTGAACTAATAAATTAAAATTCCCATGGCAATACACATGAAAATTGATGAATTCCTTCTAAGGATCAAGAGTGGAGTACTCATTTCATAATGTTTTCCAAGAAGTTGACAGACAATTTTTTAAGAATGCCATGACCATGATTGAGAGAAAGTAGAACTGACAATGAATTCACAAAATGAGAAAAAGAATGACTCATTTCAAGGAACAATCACTTACTAGAGATAGTATTAACTACAAGAAAAATACCACCTAACATTGACTAGAGGTATTTGTAGGTGGGGCAAAAATATTTTGTGCATGTTGATGTCTCATCAAGTATTTAATGTATGAAATTCTTGAAGTTATTACCTAATCTTGCAAAAACTCAGAACATCATAAAAAAAAATAGAAAACCATTGATATATTCACTCACCAACATAAAGAAAATCATGGTACATTATAAAATAAACATGACAAGCGAGTAAACTAGAAACATCACTTTTTTATTCAAGTATATGTTTATAGATACTCACATTACTCATTAAATTTCATTTGTTTTTTTTTAAAATGTTTAACAATGGAATTAATGAGTCACTTGATTGTGTGTCAAACATGAAATTGGCCTTAATGATGAAGTTAGAAGACTTCCTTTGCTTATCTCATTGATGCAATGAAGTAAACTAAGCTTGCATGGCCACCACAATCATTTGCACTTAGATCACCTCTCCTCCAGCTGAGTGTCGGCCTTTCTCAGTAAGAGGTATCACCCATGTAAAGTATTAAATTTGGTATAATGAGTAGGAGGCTAAGTTCCTCCAATAGATTTCCTCCCTTTGAAAGGAAATAACTCATTCTTCTCTAACTTGCCACACTCATGATGAGTCAAAGAGGGAAAGCCTACTAGCATCTCAATCAAATCTAAGAAGATAAAACTAGTCACCTTAACAAATGAAAGAGTTTGAGGTAAAAAGCATATTTTCATCATATGGAGGTAAAGTCCAAGAGGAGAACATAGAATTATTGAGTTACCTAGAATTATTTGAGGATAGGCCATGATAAAAATTATTTTTGTTGAAGCATCTTTTACATTATGAGAAAGAAGATCATAAATTATAAGTAAGGAAGTACTTTAAGAAATTTACTCTAAGGGATCATCTTTTACATTTGGCATAGTCAATGCACTTCATATTCAATAGAATGATATCCCCATGACTTGCAAATTATGAAATGAATTCTTAGCCTCACTCCAATTTGGGATCCAATGTAACCACTTGCATGAACTGGTGACTACTCTTTACCCCTTTCTGTAGACTCACAGGCACTAGACATGCCAAGCAGTAAGATCAATGAAACAAAGTATATATATATATATATATATATATATATATTAATAAAAGTACAAAGTAATAAAATCTCCAATAATAGAGAGGTAGTCCTCTACCATTTTCTTCTCAAATGGAGTCCTCGCCAACCTACTTACCAAGACCTCCTCCACTTAACAAGAGGATTGCACCTCTCTTCATCATTTTCAAGGATGCTCAATACTCTTGGAATCGCTCTAGAAGGAGGTGAACCATTCACTTCTCTCCCATGAAACTCAACCTAACAAAAATTTAAACACTCATTTTAATTTGATAGTCGACACTACCAACCTTGTCAGGTGCAATCCTTATTACCAAAGTCAATTTTACTTGGATCAAGGAACTTTCCTTCATAAGAAGAGCTACAATAACATCCTCTCCAAGGAGCTTCTTAGCTTTCTTCTTTTAAAAAAAAACTCAACCAAAGTTTGGTAGTGTCAATAACACCATGAGGAATTTTGAAGTCATATCATGCACTTGATTAACTAGAGAAAAGAAGTTAGTGAGTATTAAAAAAAATGCTTGGCAAATAAAATGAAGGAGCAAGATTTACTAGTTATGAAATGCAAGTTCCCCTCTTATATTACCATAGGATGTGAGTAACACTAACTCAAGAAGGCGAGTTAAAGTTGATATAGTATAACTACTTTAAAAAAATTTGGACAAAATTCTTAAAAGTTGCTTTAATTCTTTTATCCTTTTCGTGGGTCACCTTATATAGAGAAAAAGAATAAGCGAGAGCTAAATGTTCTACTAAGTACATACAAGATGATCTATTAAATGAACTAAAATGAAGAATTCTTAATGGCTAGCACTAAACCAAAAGAAAATGTTTACTCTCTAGTTGCCTTAAAGAACTCATCTCATGCAAGCGACCAGCTTAGCCATCGATATGCAAGAAGACTCACCTTCATTTGAACAAGTACCTAAAATATTTAGGCTCAGCCTAGTTATAGGCATTATACTTGCACATAAGACAACACCAGAAGGCTCGTTTCTCAATATATAATACTTGCCCAACCTTAAGAGTATGGCTGAGTGTCTTCATATGACAATTGAAATAAACCTTCTAAAAGTTATTATGTAGATTTTTTTGTTATTCACCTTGGATCCTATAAAATGTAGAAATTTAAAGTGGTGAGTGATTTGTTTTAGCATTTCTTATTATTCTTAATAGGAAAGAGTAGATTCATGTACTCTACCCTATTTTATTTATATTCATTCTCAGATAAAACAAAAAAATTTAGATTTTTATATTCTTTTTTCCTTTTTAGTCTTTGATAAGTGTTAAAGTTGTGAAAATTTTATGTGATTTTAATGAGTTTATCATATTTTTATATGTTAAAATGTGTTTATTTTAAGTATGTTTTACGTTGTAATAAGGAGATTATTTGTTTTTAAAAAATAGAAATTTAAGCCCAATGCCTGAAATTGAGCATGGCCGAAATTTGTGCAATTATATAGTAAGGCCAATGCCAAAGCGCCATATCAACAGTGTTGTAGTGCTAGATTAGATTCATTGTGGGATAGAAACTTAATGCTTAGGCACTACATAAGCAGTATAGTGGCATTATACCAGAGGAAAAATATGAAGCAGAAGTAGTAAGCAATGTGTCGTAGTGTCAGATCAATAATGCCATAGCGTTACTTCCAACAACACAAAGCTACAGCCGACATAATAGATTTTTGATGGTTCAACGATGATTTCAAGTTGTTTTTGAGGTAGTTATGGTAGGTGTGTGAGGGAAACCAACCAATGTTGTATTTAGGCTATATATAAAGGTCATTTTCAAGTAAAATGGATTTTTGTTTTAGATTTTTTTTCATTTTATTTGGCAAGAGGGCTAGTGTGTGTAAGTGTGTGAGTTCTTTATGAAGCACTTGGAGCATGACACTCCAATTACTATGAGAGTTTTGTAAGGGTAGTGTGAAAGAGTATTTTTCTAAAGCGAGATGTGGAGAAGGAGATCAAAAATAAAAAAAAGTTAGTAGGGGATGTTGGAAATTTCCATGAGAAAATATCAGAGGATCGCAAAGAGTGGACTTAGAAGACTTACTCTATGTGAACTTTTCTTTCTTCTCTAGTTATCTTACATCTTGTTTTATATTGTTTAATGAGCTTTCCTTCTTTCTCTCTATGATGGAGCACTAATCGATGCTTTAAATTTATGTGAGATTTTGGATATGTATGTTATATTAAACTTTGTTACTGTATTAAAATAATAAATTTATGTGGGCTTTTCATGAAATGGTGTTTTTCATTTCTCCATGCAACATTTAGTTATAATCTGGCTAAATGCAAAGTTAAAATCAAGTGTGATCTAGGGATATTGATGGAGTCCTAGAAGAATAATTATGAGAAAGGCAAATAAAAGTACTAAATAATCATTAATGTATTATGTAGTTTAAAAGTGCTAAATAATCATTAAATATATTATTATTTTTAAGATTTGCATTCATTTAAAGAGAAATACATATAATGCAACCAAACAAAATTTACTTGGCAATAGAGAGAAAATTAGGTAAAGGGATCTGTTTGGTTGTACATGTCTAGAACTAAAAGGTATAGAATTTTTCCTCATGGTTGATGCTACAAACTTAAAATTAATTCCACTAGTTACATTAATATAATACATAATTTAAAAATTCTATAAATTCAGGGCTTTTAAAATTAATAAAAACACCTATATTTTTTATAAAAATACAAAAATATAAAAGTTAGTTTTTTTAGTATCTTCAAAAATAGTAGATAGTCATTTTAATTAAATAATTTACATTTTATTAGATAAAAATTATAATTTAAAAGATTAGTAATTAACTTAATATAAATTAATATCAAATTTTACTCTAATCCTCATGGGAACGATACTCTCCTCATTCTATATTACTTGATTCAACATGTGAACTTACGTATAGGGTAAGAAGTTCCAATCAAGTTTTTGCAACCGTTGTTGGAGATTGAAAGTAAAATAGTAATTTGTATTAAGTTAATATTAGTCTTGCTGAACTATTTTTAATTTAAAATTTTTATTACCTATGTTTGTGTTATGTATTAAGTGTGAAATATCTTTTATATATAATCCTTGTACTTATTTGGTGTATTATTATTTCCATTTTAAACCAAAGTAGTGATTTCTAAACTTTACAAGTGTAAAGACAAAATTATAGAAATAGTGCCATTGAACTTAAAAATCAAAAGACTTTGTAGAAAAATTATAAAGAAAAAGAGACATCAAGTGAGAAACTATAAATAAATAATCAACTAGTAGGAGAACCGTCTATACCTCTTAGGGATTATGCAACACCAATTATAGATGGAGCACATCAAAGTATCACTAGACTAACTATTCAGGCAAATAATTTTGAACTAAAATTATAAAGTGGTCATTTAATAGATTAAATCCAAAAAAAACTAGCTAGTGTTAACAATAATGATATGATTGCAATGTTGACCTTACAAGTGGCTTTCCTATTTAAGAAATTAGATAATTTAGGAATTAATTAAAATATTCATAATATGAATCAAGGGAGAGAAAATGGAGAAATATGTGTATTGGGAGATCAAACTAATACAAGATTGGAAATGCTTCTATATCTCAAATAAACCAAATGATCCTTATTCAAATTCATTCAATTGAGGTTGAATGAATCACCCAAATTTTCATAGAACAAATACAAATTTTAATCAAAATAGAAATATGGGAATTTGAAATAATAAGAATTATAACCCTCAAAACTCTAACTTTAGATCTATAATTCCACTAAGATATCCTCCACAAAATCAAACTAAGGAAAAAGAATCTACTTTAGAAGAACTAGTGATACAGATGGGAACTCAACGACAAAGCTGAGCATCAATAAAAATAAAAAATTCAATTAGGGAAATTAGCTAATAACCTTACAAATAGACCTCAAGAAAATTTATCTAGTAACACGAAAGTAAATCCTAGAGATAAAGGTAAATAATAATATCAAGTAATTAAATCAAGAAGTGGAAGAAAATTAAAAAAAATAGTGTTAAATGATAAAATGAAGAAAATGAAATATTAAGTAAATAAAAAAAAGAAAATAAAAAATAAATTAATTGAAGAAAAAAAAGAAAGGACAAAGAGAAGCATTTAGGAAAATTAGAAAAATACACCACCTCCATTTCCCAAAAGACTTCAAAAATAAAATGTGGATAATCAATTCTCTAAATTCTTATAAGTATTTAAGAATTTATCCTTAAATATATCATTCATTGAAGCTTTGGAATAAATGCATTCATATGCTAAATTAACGAAAGATATTCTTTATAAAAGAAGAAAATTAAGAGAAAATGAAACAATATCCCTTACTAAAGAGTGTATGAAATAATTCAAAAAAATTGCCAAAAAAAAATTTAAGGATCCAGGGAGTTTTACTAGTACTTGCAATATAAGAGATAATTTTCTTTTATAAAAGCATTATGTGATTTGGGAGCTAGTAAAAATTTAATGCCTTTACCAATTTTTATGAAACTAGGAATATGAGAAGTACAACCTATAAGTGTGACTCTATAATTAGCTGATAGATCTTTGAATTATCCTAAGGGTATTATTGAAGATGTTATAGTTAAGGTAGATAAATTTATATTCCCTACACATTTTATAATATTAAATATCAAGGAAGAAAAAGAAATACCTCTGATTTTTGGGAGACTTTTCTTAGCTACTGGAAGAACGATAATAGATGTTCAAAAGAAGAATTAATAATGGGAGTAAATAAGTAGAAAGTTAAATTTAATGTACTTAACTCTATTAAAATTCCTAGAGATAGAAATGAATAATGTTATAGGATTAAGCTAATTGAAAGTAAATTAAAAAATGAATTGGATTCTTATATCATAGATGATTTTATATAACAAAAATAGAAAATATTGATGGAAGAATATCAAGATATTTAATTCTTTAAAGTTATACCCAATCAGTTTAAAGAAAAATTTGAACCATTAAAAATATCTATAGAAAGAAAGAATCTTGAACCATCTATAATAGAAGCCATATAACTAGAGTTATAACTATTATCAAATCATTTAAAATATGTTTACCTAGGGAAAGAATCAATATCATCAATAATCATCTGAGTTGACTTAGAAGAAAATCAATAAGATAAATTAATTGAACTTCTTAAAGGGCATGTAAAAGCATTTGGATGGACAATAGCAGATATTAAAGAAATTAGTCCCTCAATATGTATGCATACAATTATAATGAAAAAAAAGTAGTAAACCATTCATAAAAGCCAAAGAAGACTAAATCCTATCATGAAAGTAGTTAAAAAGAAGATCTTAAAGTGGTTGGATGCAGGAATTATATATCTAATATCTAATAGTACATGGGTAAGTCCAGTCAATTGTGTGCATAAGAAAAGAGGAATGACTATTGTTACTAATGCAAATAATGAAATCATTTTTACTAGAATAGTCATAGGACGAAGGAATTGTAATGATTATAAAAATTTAAACAAAGCCACTAGAAAAGAGCATTTTCCTTTACTTTTCATTGATCAAATATTAGAAAAGTTAGCATGCCATTCATACTATTCTAATTTAGTTGGGCAAGAGAAAATAATATTTACATGTCCATATGGTACTTTTACTTTTAGAAGAATTCCCTTTGATTTATGTAACGCACCTGCTACTTTTCAATGTTGTTTGATGGCTATATTTTTTGATTTAATTGAAAACTACATTGAAGTATTTATGGATGATTTTTCTTCATTTGGTATGACATTTGAACATTGCTTAGAAAACCTAGAAATCATTCTTAGCAAATGTGAAGAAGAAAACTTAGTTCTTAACTGGGAGAAATGTCATTTTATGGTTAGAGAAGGAAAAGAACTAGGACATATACTTTTAGAAAAGGAATAGAAGTGCATATGGCAAAAGTTTAAATTATAGATAAACTTCTACCAACAACTAATGTTAAAGGAGTTAAAAGTTTTCAAGGACACGCTAGATAATATAAGTAATTTATCAAAGACTTCCCAAAAATATCAAAACCATTGTGTAACTTACTACAGAAGGTTGCATACTTTATTTTTATAGAGGAATGTCAAAATGATTTTGAACTCTAAATTAAAACTATTTAAATTATTCAACAATTGAAAAAGCGTTACTACTTATTGTCTTTACTTTTGATAAATTTATATCCTATCTAGTTGAAATAAAAGTTATAGTATATACTGATCATGCATAAATTAAATATCTATTAGAAAAGAAAGAGACTAACCATAGACTAATTAAATGGGTATTATTGATGCATGATTTTGACCTAGAAATTAAAGATAGAAAAGGATCTAAAAAATCAAGTAGCTAGTCACTTATCTAGATTAATAGCTGAAAAAGAATTGAGAGTTAGTAGAGATATTAAAGAAGAATTCCCAGATGAATAATTATTAGCATTTAAGCATAAATCAATTTCATTGTATGATGATATTATGAATTATCTAGTAAATAAAACAACATCTTATATAATCAATTATAATCAAAAAAGAAAATTTTAAATTGATGTAATATTCGATTTGTAGGATGAACCTTATCTCTATAGAAAATGTCCAGATTAGATTCTAAGAAGATTTATACTTGATAATAAAATTTTAGAAATAATAAGTTCATCTCATGATTTTGATTATGAAGGATGTTTTGGAGGTAATAAAATAATTGCTAAAATATTACAAAGTGGATTTTATTGGCCAACATTTTTTAGAGATGTACATAAATATATTAAAAATTATGAAAAATGCTAAAGAATGGGAAATATCTTTAAGCATTAAGAAATATCCTTAAACTATCTTTTAAAGGTAGAAATCTTTGATGTGTGAGGAATAGATTTTATGACACTATTTGTTTCATCATATGTGAATGCATATATCTTAGTAGGTGTTGATTATGTTTTCAAATGGTTAGAAACAATAGCTACATCAAAAAATAATTATAAGATATTTTTTAAAGAAAAATATTTTTATAAGATTTGGAACACCTAGAATCATTATTAGTGTTGAAGTTTCTTTTTTCTATAATAAATATGTGGAACAAATGTTTAAAAAAATATGGAGTACAGTATATACCCAAATTAGTGGCTAAGCTGAAATTTCAAATAGGGAAATAAAGAACATTTTAGAAAAAAATTGTAGGGCCTACTATAAAAGATTGGTCATTAAAATTAGATGATGCATTATGGGCCTATAGGATTGCATACAAAACACCTATTGAAATATCTTTATACATACTAGTATTTGGAAAGGCTTGTCACTTACTATTGCCAATTTTTATTTGGAACACCATGCAAATCTAGGGGGTACTTATTTAGGTAATCAAATACATCATTAGGGGATAAATATATTATCTCGAAAGATAAACATATTATCCTATAATGAATTTAATTACTTAATAATGACTCCTTAGATTGATGGGATTTTAATGTACTGAGATTCTTCCCCTGAACTACATTAGAAAGTAGAATAGGGTTTATTTTATTGGACAGTTCCCTATGTGGGCTAGCCCCTATAGTTAATTAGATCTTAACAATAAGGGATCTCTTCTTAAGAATACTCTGATTAAAGAAATATATTTTTATTTTTATGGATTTCAAAGCTTATCTTAAAATAATGATTAATTTGAAAATTTAACAGGCAATACTTTAAAGGGGAAAGAGTTCTTTTCGAAAGTCAATCGGGAGTAAGTAGGAAATTCTTTTAGATATTGAAAATCCCAATAAGCATTTCAACTATCCTTCCATTATGCTTTATAAATTTGAGATTGACTTATTATGATTTGAATTGATATTTTATTAGAAGTCTAGTACTTATATTTTAATAGCATAAGACTATAAAAATGACTAGTCGTAGAAGATTTATTCAAGTAAGATGCTTCAAAACTAAAGTCTACAAATACTTCTGACATAAGTCATAGGCTCAACCTAATATACTTTTTTTTGGGAATTATCAGTTCTTTTCCTACCAAAGAAAAAAAGAACCTATCCTTAACTCTTATGGACTTATAACTCACCTAGAAAGGTTGCCAACTAATACCACCTAAGCGATTTTGGAAACCATGAATCTACTCTTATGCATGCAAGATGGTTAGGCTGTTGCATTTAGGAAGGAACCTAAGAGCCTAACTCACTTCTTGACCTTAAAATAATGTTTGGCATGTTATGTACTTAACTAATGCAAAAAATTTATTCTTTTATATATTTTGACTCATGATTCATTTTAAGGCTTAGGCTATGCAACTTATGCTTATAATAATATATAGTTAGAAGTGGTCATGGGCCAAATCAAAAAGTGAATGTACACTTCTCCCAAGAAGGGTGGTCATCCTCATAGGTTAGATACTCCCTTATGCATAATGAGTGTAGTGCCCAATTCTATAGAGGAATGAATAATATGGAATCATGTTTTACAAAAGCTAATTATTTCTAGTTATTTTTAAGTTGTACTTAGGTCTTTTAATTAATATGATGTTTTGAGTTTCTATATTTTATATTTTAGTTATTTTAAGTTTAATGTGGTAGAAAATTTAATTTTTCCAAGGAGCCTATCAATTCTTTAAAACCTAAATTTCATTCAATAATCCTTTTAAAACTTGAATGGAATGGAATGGATTTCAACAAATTTTTCCATGGAGTCCATTACATTCAATCATCCTAAATCATAGTAGAATGAAATTTTCATCCATTCTACAGGTCAATCTAAGATCTTAAATATCTTAATTAATCCCTCTTGCATTCATTTGAATAATTTATTTTAAGTTGGGTTTATTTAGATCTAGACTGGCATTTATGTAATTTGATTATGATTTAAAATGTTTAGTTTTCATCTTATGTTTATGAAAAGTTGTTTAAAGATTCTTTATTCTTCTCACTTGAGTTTTATTTATTAATACATCTTGACTTAACTAACTATGAATTTATTATTTGATTGATTAATTATCTTAATTTATTTTATTAAGGTTTGGAGTTTGTGCAATCTTATTTAGGTTTGAAGAATTTTGTCTTATTCTATTTCTTTTACTTTGATTAATATTTCTTTATTTTGATTTATTGAAATATTTTTCTTATGTTTTTTTTTAAATCTTAGTCAAAATTTTATGTTATTATGATTAAGTTTAATATAATTTTCATTTTAGTTTGATTTATTTTCAAATGATTTGATTCATTTATGTTTTATATTGCTTTCATAACTTCGCTTTATATTTAATATCATGTTTCTTTTGATTTGATTAAGTGTTCATTTGATCTTATATGTTTTAATTACTTGATTTATCTAAATTAAATTGATCTCATTTATTCATTTGATTAATATTTATGTTTATGAATTTGAGATAATTTAACTTAATTAATTAATCTTTAAGATATTTTGATTTCATTATTTGAATGATTCATCATATTATAATTTCATAATTTAAGATGTTTCATTAACTTATACATTTCTAATTTATCATTTTAGGTTAACTATAATGAAATTTTATATGTTAAAACCTATTAAGAGGAATTTTAGCTTACCAGTCATAACCTAATAAACTTAAGAAATGAACTACTTTAGACACCAAACCTAGCCTAGGCCATTCCAAACTTGTAGGTTATTTAGATTTAATTGATTTGGATACTCATTTTTTTATTATTTAAAATTATATTATTCATTAAATTCAATGGGTTTAAGAAATTTCTATATTAATGAATTTCATATTTAACTATAAAATTTAGTGGTTGATTAGTTTTGAGTTTCAATATATTAATTAATTTATTATAATTTTATCAGATTGATAACTTAAGATTTGATTAAATTTTATATTTTTAATCATTTCATTAAATCATAAGCACCTAATTAATTAAATTCTTTAACTTTAAAGGGTTAGGAAAATTTTCTTAGGTGTTATGATATTAATGGAAATGATTAAGAATGATTTAATAAATCATTACAATTTCTTTCATTTTTTATTTATTATTTCACCTAAATTGACCTAGGGATTACAAATTTGGCAACTTTTGATCTAAAGGTCATTTGACTTTAAAATTTTGATGGAAAGTGGGATTTAGTCTTAATTAGAAGTGTAATTTATAACTACTTAAGATTTTAATTATTTCAATATAACTTAAACTAAGCCTATATTAGATAAAATTAGTTAGGGTTTTAATTTTCTTAAATTCCTGCCCTCGAAGATGATTTCATAGAGGGTCTATTTAGATTTTTTTGGAGTTTGGGATAATTTATTATTATTATTATTATTATTATTATTATTATCATCATCATCATCATCATTATTATTATTTAACATTTAGATCAATAAATTGAATTAACTAATTCAATTAATTACTTAAATAGGTCATTTTAGGGTTTATTAAGTTTCGAAGAGTTCAATGGTGTTTTTAGGTTCATTAAAAGTCATTAAAATGATTTTAAGTTGATTTTGTAATTTTCATAATTTTCATAATTCATTATTAATTTATGCCATTAAATTAAAGGTTTATGATTAAAATTTCACATCTATGGATTTAATTTCCAATAAATCTGAAATTTATCTAAGGTTTTTTAACCTTAATTTCAATTTTCCAAAGTTTAAAATTATTTGGATTAATGGTTTGAGTTTAATTTTGGTTTGATTATTTTCAATTTAACTCAAATTCACCCAAAAATACCAATAAAAATTAGGGACTTTGGGTTTAATGGATTCTTCTTACATAAATGAATCGATAGATCCTTAATTTATATCTTTTAGTTAAATATTTTCTTTTCTATTATTTGCTAAAGTTTTTAAGGTTCTCTATAATTTCTAAACTCAAAAATTTAAAATTAGCATTTTAAAATAGTTAGTGCCATGTGGCACTGAAGCTGCACTGCTTTATATGCAGTGGCATGCGATTCATCCATACTGGATCCTCAAGGATCCTGCATTATTAATCGAGCGACATGAGATTCGTTACAACCATCCGATCTTTGATCAAACGGTCATGAATTCACACATAATTCCTATATGAAAATTAATCAATTTATTCAACTAGATCTTGGCTGTTCATTCCTAGTAGAAGGGCATGGTGGAGATTATGTGTCCTCCATCAATAATGGAGATTGAATGTCATCCATTAAGTGAACATGATTTTTGGTCATCTAGTCGGTGGAATCACTCGATTTCAATTGCCAATCCATCAATAGCTCACCTAAAATGCTTCTATATGGTTTGATCTCACTTGAGATCAAATCCTCTTTAGAAATGACCAAATCGAACTGAAAGAGGGGTCAATTTTGAGGCATACCTACTGACATTGATCGTCGGCAATAGGGATGCTTCGAATACCTTCGTGGGGATGTGGAAACCCTATGAATATAAGATATTGAATTGCCTCTTTGCCAATTTCTTTGAAGACCAATCTCCTCTTATTCGTTGGTGGGTTTGGTCAAAATCTAGCTTGCTGGTGGCATGGAAATCGTGGAAGGGGTTAGTTCTTCTTCATTTCACTTGGAGAACATGTGAGTAGTGTTAGCATAGCTAGAGAAGGTCTCCCATCTTCTCTCATTATTTGGCCAAAAGCTTCCTTATGGGGAGTTCAAATATAGAATGGTAATGTTGATTGTCACCCTTTGAGGCTAGCTCCAAATGATGGTTAACTGATTGGGGTCAATTTCAATTAGATAAGACGAAGAGTGGAGGACAAAATGGAGGAAGTGTCTTGGATTAGAGGAAATTTGTATTCATGTTCCACATCACCTTCCATGGCATATTCCCTTGCTTTTAGATTGATTTGGAACCTTTAAATTCTCCTAATTTTGGCTACCAATCTTTTTAGACTCATTTTAGAATGAGCCTAAGGTGTATCACAATGTAATTAGTGTAGGTTTAAGATCAAATGTTCGCATTTGGTCCATTTGGATTTAGTTTTGATTTGGATTAGGCTAAGAATAAATAATGTTTATCATTCATTCATTTAGATTATCAATTAATTATCCAAATCAAATTTAAGATGATTCATGAGTCAAATAAACTCATTTCAAGTGGGTTTAGGGACAAACACCTTATGTTAGTTCACTTAAGCATTTGTTCCTTTTGGTTTAGTTTTATTTATTCAATTTAATGGATTTGATCTAGGTTTAGGCTTTAGTCATGTTTATTTTAGTAATTGAAATGATTTAAATTAATTACTTTTATTTTATTTGAAGTTAATTTTTAATTTAAACCCACTTTGAAATAAATTGGGCTTGGGTTAACACGGACTCAATTGGGTAAAATGACTAAATTGATAAAACTAAATGTCGTAATTGGTTGAATTATGTTTAAAGATTATTTCCTAATAATTTTGGATATTTAATTTGAGTTGATTTTAACTTAATTTGAGTTTAGGTTCAGTATGTCCATTTAGGCCAATTTAAATCAAGTGATTTAATTAACCTAATTAAGAACTTTTTAGGTTTAGATTTATTTAGATTCATGTTTGTATAAGTACATTTGATTATTTTGAGCTTTTTAAATAATTTAATTTGGTCAAATTTGTTTGGTTGAAATTTGACTTAGTAGGACCCACATAGGTCAACTCTTTGTCAAATGGTTGACCACTTTTAACTTTTATCTGAATTTAGTATTAAATCCATTTATGTTTATGTAATGAATTTATGCTTTTCATGTGATTTAATTTTAATTTTTTCTAATTTTATTTGAAAATTTTTAGGTTTAAGAGGTTTTGAGCTTAGGTGGGTTAATTAGATTAACTTTCTTAATTACTTTAGTCTAAACATAGTTTAGAATGTGTGCATTTTTATTCAATCATTTGTTTAGATTTGAGTTAGGTTTGAGTCCACCTAATCCTATTGGGTTAGGCTAAACCCTAGAAGGACTCACTAGGTCACCAAGTATAGTGCCCTATGGGCTTGAGTAGGAAATCCCTAATCTGAGACTAGGTATCCTAATCAGTAAATTTGAAAATGATGTTAACCCTCATCCAAAAATAAGGTCAACACTTACCATTGGAGTTAGCATACAAAGCATTTTGGGATAATTAAGAAACCATTTAAGGTGGGAGATAGGGAAACCTCCTCTTATAATATGTATAGTGGATGGGTGGCTACAAATCAGATTGTTGAGAATTTTGAAAAAAAATAGTCCATTGTAATGATGAATATGGTTGGTGAGAGAGGGTTCTCTTGCTTCAAAACCATAGTGGATTTGAAATAACCTACTTTAACACTATTAACCAAGACTGAATAATAGTTGTTGGTGATTACTTTCATAATGATGTTGATGGATTCAATAGTAAACCCATTTGCATGTAGTACTTGTCTGATGAAATCCCATTGGATGGTGTCAAATGTTTTATGTATATCAAGTTTGATTGCTATGTTGTGTCCTCTGCATGTGGTATTGAGGTCCCTGAGCATTTCCAGAGCTAGTAATATGTTGTCACTAATATTTTATCCCTTGATGAATGCACTTTGGTTGGGGGAAATAAGATTGGGAAGGGTATGCTGTAATCTAAGGTAGATGATTTTACTAATGATATTTTTGATAGCGCTCATGAGGCTTATGGGTCCAAATTGATCCCATACGTTAGAAGAAATTTGCTTGGGAATGGGGAATATGGTGGAGGAGAAGTATTTCGTTACATAAGGGTGATTGAAGAAATCTTGGGTGGCTTGTATGGTTTCCTTTTTGTTAACATTCCATGCAGCTTGGTAGAATCTAGCACTAAAATCATCAGGACCTGGTCCTTTGTCAGAGAATGAGAAGATAACTCTCTTTATCTCTTCCTAATCAGGAATATTGCTGATATTAATTGGCATTGTTGAGGGATAAAGATCAGTTTGGATTTTGTTGGAATTCAAAATGTTAGGTGCTAATAGATTCTTGAAATGAGCAGCATAATCCTCTAATATTTTAGTTGGATCATAGAGTCATATATTATGGGAGTTTTTGATTTTGGATATGGCTATTTGTATCTTTCTTATTCGAAGAAGTGCATGGAAGAATTTTGTGTTGTTCCCGCTCAATTAAGCATCTCCTTGCAAATTTTTGAACCTATAAACTTTCTTTTATTTTTTATTCTTATTCTAGATTCTCTAATGTCTTATTAGGAGCCTCATTTGATTCCTTAGTGAATAGCTAATTTGGTCTTCCATCATCTTGACTTGTTCTTAGGCCGGGCTTAGTTGAGTATGCAGATTAAAGAAGGTTTCTCTATCCCACTTCCTAAGTTCTAAAGCACATACCTTATTCCACTTCCAAAAAATTGTTAATGCTATTATTAATTAGAAAATAAACTAGGAACATAAACTCACTAATTAAATATAAAATCATGAGTGTTATGATAATGCTTCTAACTAATGCATCAATTTATAAATTTTATGTATTTCTTATATTTCATTTCATTTTGAGGGCATTGGGTATGCAATCATTCTTATAATGAGATGTAATTAGAAATAAGTTATGGGATAAAAAAAAGAGAAGACATGCATCCCCAAGAAGGGTGGTCATCCCCAATGGTGGGATGCCCACTTATGTGCAATGGGAGAAGGGAACAATTAAAAGAGAAATGGAAAAATATGCAATCATTGTCTACAAGTTCTAAATGTTTCTCATCATTTTTATTATTTATCCCTAAGGCATTTAATTATATGAGGTTCTGAGCTGATTATTCTAATATTTGAATTATTTAATTAATTGGGTAAAAATTTTAATTTTATATTTAGAGCCTATTGAATATACTATGGTTTCTCATAACATCACATCACAAGGTCATAGAAAGAAACCTATGAAAAGCATGCTATTTAAAATAAACACACCAAGAAAATAAAATTAATATAGAGAAAGTTCATTGTGGTTGGGTTCTGCTATACACCCCTGATGAAAGAGAAAAATGAGTCACTGAACTCTCCTCTTAATTAGCCTATCCTAAAACTTGAAGTTTGATCTTTGACGGTCCTCATTTAGTTTCTTCTTTGGATCGTCTTCTTCTTTAAGGACCTTGTAAAGCTTTTCAAGAGACCATCAGCTTGTATAATCCATTCTTACTAATTCTAAACCTCATAGATCCTAACTTAATTCTAGTTTTAAATTATATTTAAATTTCAAAATAAAACTAACTAAAACTTGCAAAATAAAGATCGATAAAACACATACACTCAAGTAGATATTTTTCAATCCTACAAGCTTAGCATTAGTCATCACTAAGGCTAGCTATCCTAATGCTTTATACTTTGGGACTTAAATAAATATCACCTATAAGCATATGATGTAATTTCCTTAAAATAATCACTTTATAAAGCACAACCCCTTGAAGAAAATAATGGTATTTTATTAAACAACACCCTAACATTCAGTCTATGAGAAAATAATCTTAACATAAAGTCTAAAATAGTATATCAAAAACCAAGGACCTCAACACATCATGAACAAAACACCAACCTAACCTAAATCTAAAGTGGGTGACCAAGTAGTCTAGTTTGTAAGGGGGTTAATGTGGTGAGGCTTCTCTATGCTTCTAAAGTTTACATCTTGATTTGAATTCTTTATTTAATTTGGTTTACCATTAAGTGATTTTAATTTAACTATTTAGATAATATAAAATGAATTTTAAGTTTTAATTTGGTTTGGGTTAAGGTTAAACTTAAGGTTTTAAAGAGTGAGAAAGATATTAGGCCCCACTTGAATTGGGATCCAATTCCTCTACACCCTAACCCTAATAGGATAAGCTTCTCATTAAAGGATGAAGAAGCTTCTCTTAAGTTCTAAATAGGATGATTATATAAAATTTAACTGATTTATGTTATGATGTGATGTTTTATTATTTTATGGTGTAATATTTTATACTGGATGACTAGGATTGTTTGTCGTTAGACTAGATTGTAGAATGTTCTTGCTAGAATTATTGTTGTTTCCTACAAAGGCCTATGCTAAAAGTGACTGCTATAATAAATTATATATAAATATTGTTTTTATGTAGGTGTTGTAAATTCCCTGAGAATAGCCTAATAGGATAGGTGGGCTTGGAAAGCAACTAATACTAAGCTCGTATATTTGTAAATATAATTGTTGGTATGTTGTTTGCATTTCATAATGTTTTTTTTTTACAATGCATAGGAATTTCTTTTTGAATTCTAAATGTAATTTGAGCCTACGATTAAATTAGGATCTATGGCATCAAGGAATAGCAGGAGTTTATTATACCATTATGATGATCTCTTGTGAAATCCGAAGGAGGTCCATGAAGAAGGAGACGATCTTGGAGAAATACCCAAAGATCTAAACTTTTAGTTCTAAGTCGAGCTGTATGATGGTAGAGCTCAACTGCCTAATTTTCTCTTTCTTTTGAAGTGTACAGTGGCCTGTCCTTTTAATTTAAATTTGGCTTGATTTACTTTGGGTGTGCAATACAATCAACCTATTTTTCTAGGTTTTTTTATGCTATGTTTTTTGTGATGAATGCTTGGACATTTGGCTCCTAGGAAAACTAAATTTTCTACCCAACCTAAATCTAAACAACTTAAACAAAAATAAAAAAATTTAAAATTTCTCACAGTTCACCTAAAATATATATAAATAATAATAAATTTTGTTCTTCTAGCCACAGAGCTACAGTGCTATGTTCACAGCACTACAGTGTTGCCCTAGCCTTCTAGACGAATAACTGCTTAGAGTTAGCTATAAAAATTATTGTACATCACCATTGCACTATGATCTTGGTGCCGAAGTGCTCCATCAACTATTAAGAGGGAATCGTTAAAGGGAACATTGCTATAAATAGTAGTGTACAATTTACTACTTTTCTTTTTTCTCTCTGACAATTCTTACTCTCACTACACTCACACTCCCGCTAATCTTCTTTAATTTTGAGACCCTTTGTTCACTTCAAGTAAAAGATTTATGCTATTTTACCTTTAAAAAAGTGTGTTAAATCATCGATCTTGGATTTGGCAAGGAAAAGAAGATTGTAGATTTGAAGACCTCCGCCATTGAACTTTGTTCCAATTCAAGAAAAAAACCCCTCCCCTCCATCGATCTTAGATCCAGAACAAGGGAGAAGAGTGCTTCACACTATGATTTTGAAATCTAGTACAGCTAAGAAAAAATACTGCCAAATTTTCTAAACATTTTCTTAAAGTATCACAAGAAACTCAATTTCCGAGTCATAGTGCCTCGGCACTGAATATCAGCACTACAGCTCTATGCTCTCGGGTATTCTTATTATAAAGGGTAGCGCCAGATGCTCAAGAACCAGTGTTGTAGTGCCTTGCTAAAATTACCCTAGCACTGTAGCGCCATGGCATTAGCATCACGATGCCATGGCATCAATGTTACGACGCCATGGCATCAGAACCACGGGGCTATGCTTACTTGGCATTGGAAATATGACTTAAAATGTTTTTGGCGATCCACGATTATAGATTATAGGGTTAGCACCACCGACTATATTCTCCTGACAAAATAAAAGGACTTAAAATTTTTTTTTTTTTTTTTAAAATAATATTTATTTTTATAAATTATTTATTTAAATCTTGGAGCAATAATTTAATAAAACTAATCACATATAAGCATAAAACACAAAAAATGATAAAATAGCAAATTTTATTTTTTAATTCAAAAGAAAATTACAATTTATAAAAAGGAAGAAAAGTACAAAAATGTGGGAAATAAATAATCATACTCATCACCCTCTTCTTACTTTTCTTCTTCCTCCTCCATGCTTAATACTGATGGGGTAATTACACAAGGCTGTTACTAAGGCACCATATGGAAGGAGACTTTATTTAAATCTACTAGATTGCCATTTTAGAACATGTTGACCAGTGCAGAGTTGAACTAGGCCATGTAATAGAATTACATCTATTGTTGACCCATTTGGTGACCAAACTTACACTCTAGAATCTTCTGCCTATGACTACTTCTATCCACCCTTTTTCTTAAGTTCGTGTCCTGACTGCCAATTTTGTGGACTTGCTCGACCAGGGACTTGGAAGATTGTGGTTGAGGTCATGGGGCATATGAGCCCTCCCCCACTTCGAACCTCCACCTAAATCCCCCAATTAACTTTTTTGTTAGAGGAGCCTTTTGAATGAGTATTTCTTCACCAGGCCCCTTTTCTCCCACCACATCACATAAACCATAAATCAAAGAAGGGTGATCGTACTCGACAGTAGTACTCCCCTTCAACATATTACAAGTAGAATTATAAATAACTTTTCTAATATCGATTGTAAATCCTCTTTCAATAGCAAAATTTAAAATATCCTTATGTTTGGTAACCTCACTAATGTTACCAATGGGCATAAGCTAGGAAAAAATGAAATAGTGCTAAGCTTTAGATTTAGCAGTGAGACCGATGATAGAAAAGTTGATAATTCTTTTCTCCCATAATTTTGATTGCATATTTGCATTTTCACCAGAAAGAAAATGGAGGATCTCATCAAAATAAAGATGATCATTATAATAAGCATGATATTGATCGTAAACAATATCTTAGAGATTGTAATATACAATAATAGCACTACTATCGAAACTTACTAGTTTTCCTTGTACATATGCTTTGTTGTCTGGACTCTCTCATGCATTCGCGAAGAACTCGCATACCACTGGGACAACGCATGAGTTGTTATCATTGGCCAATTTGGCCCAGCCTAGTTTTACAATTACCCCTTTGACATTGCCATTGGGATTATTGGAGCTCCTCTCTAGGATCAAGTGTTTGTGGATGAACGTGTGTTAATATCGCTCCTCATCATCAGTGCTAATGAATATGTTGGAATCGCTGAATGCCCTCTTCCTACTCACTATCCTTCTGAAAAGCATGATGAATATGTTAACTAGAGAGAAGAATAGAGCTAAGAAAGAGAAAGAACATCTTTAAGAAGAGAAACTATAGAATAAAAATCTTTAACAACCCTAGGTCCTATTTATAAATCAGACTCAGCATTGTGGCACCCAAACATGGTGTTGAGGCATTGGCCTCTTGGGTTGCAAAACATGGCACCAGCACCGATAAGTTGTGCATCTGCCTTTCCTATTGATTATTATGTAGTTAAAAGAATAAATCTAATTAAATAAATTTTATAACTGATGGATATGAAAAATGTTACAGCGCCACGATGCTCTAACCTAGCACTGCGGCACCACTTAAAATAAGATTGTTGTTTCTTCTTTAATTGACGGTACAGCTATGAGGAATTTTAACTAGTATCATGGCACTATAAGGTGACACTGATGCACTATTCAAATAGTTATAAGGGCCCATAATGCTAGCATCGTAGTGCTACCCATCCAACACTGAGGTGCTGGGCCTCACAACTCACATGTACACCTGTCATGTAGATTGTTACCTAAGTAGCAGTGCCTATGTGCTATTTTACACCGCTGAGGTGCTATCCCTTCAAATAAAATATAAAAAAAGGGTGGACTTTAACCCTAATTTTGGCACTTCAAAGGGATGTAAGCCTAGTCTTTTATTCATTCACCATGTGAACATTTGTCTGTTCATCATCCGTACACCGCATAATTTGTTCACCATGCAAACAAATTTATATCCATACATAAAGTGGACAACCCTAATTTTGGCATTCCAAATGGATGTAAGCTTAGTTTCCTATTCATTCACCATGTGAACATATATCCATTCGACATGTGAATACCACATAATTCATTTGCCATGCAAACAAATTTATATCCATCCACTATGTGGACAACCCTAATTTTGGCATTCGAATGGGATGTAAGCATAGCCTCCTTTTCATTCACCATGTGAACATCTATCCATTTTTCATGTGAACACTAATTTTGGCATTCTGAAGGGATGTAAACCCAGCTTTATATTCATTCACCATGTGAACATTTTCTCATTCTCTATGTGAACACCCTATAATCTATCACCATATGAGCACTCTTACACCACTTACACTAAAATTCTAAGTCTACTCGAGAAACCTAAAATAAAGCAACCCATGACTACTAATCAGATTCTCTGGACATTATAGCTATGTCCCTCTAATGTTGGTAGGCTATAATAATGTAATCCTAGGATGAAGGAACCATGGGATCTTAATCAAGATTACACTCCTATTTTTTTTAGATGATCATCTAAATCACACTATATCTCACCTTTGAGACACCAATGCATATTAGATAGATATGTCTATTTCCAACCTTAATCGAGAGTACTATTTTTCTATAATAAGAGAGGTAATTAACAAGGGAGGCTTGCATCCATAGAAAGTAGAACCCAAATCTAAATATACCTTAATGTGAAGTTAGGGGAAATCTGGTTTAATACATGTCAATCTGCCTCATGAAAAAAATATGCTCCTACCTATCTCATCCATATATAGCGGAGCGCATCCTCAAAGGTGTTTTTTTAGCAATCACTCACATAAATGGAAGCCCTAAGAAAAACATAAATCAACTAGAAACAACTAGCTTTTGTGAATCATGCTAGCATATTGTTCTAAATCTTTGAATTGGGTGCTTCACCTATTAGGTATAAGGGGCATCTCACCTTTGAGGATGATCACCTTCTTGGGAAAGTCTGTCTTCTCTTCTTAATTTAGCCCATGAAATCTTCTCATGCATCTTATTGTATGCATAAATTACATACACCAAAAGTCTTAAATGAATTATGAGTTAAAATATAAAAGCTGAAATTTGTTGCACTAGTTAGGTACATGTCAAACTCGACATGATCCTAGGGATTAGGGAGTGAGTCTAGGTTCATAGATTCCTTTCTAAAAATACAATAGCCTAGTCATCTTGCATTCATAAAACTTGATATTATGGATTTAGAATTCACTTAGGTGGTATTAGCAGACAACACTTTTAGGTAGGTTATAACTCTAGAAGAGTCACAGATAGGTTTCTTTTCTCAAATGAATGAAAGAACCAATAATTTCCCAAAGTAAAAATTAGGTCGAGCCTTTAACTTGTGTCAAAAGTAATTATAAATTTAAGATCTGAAGCATCCTACTATAATAAGTCTTCAATCATAGTTATTTCTACAGTCTTGTTATGCATGAATATACACCCTAAATTTTTAATAAACTATCAACTCAAAATTTAATTTAAATTCCAAAATTTAAAGACCAATGGTAGGATAGTCAAAATATTTACTAGGTATCCCATTATCTATAGACATTTCCTACTTTATCATGATTGGCTTCCAACTCCTTTCACTTTGCAATGTTCCCTTTTGGACATGGAAAATTATGTTTTTTTTTTTAACAAGCTTAGAAATCTATAGAAATAAATGCCTATTTCTTTAATCAAGAGTATTATTAGGAAGAGATCTTCATTCCTAAGATGTAATTAACTTTAAGAGCTTACCCATATAGAAAACTATGATCCTAGTATAAAATAAACCTTATTTTACTTTTTCATGTAGTTCAAGAGAAGAATCTCTGGAATTATAATAAAACCCAATACCCTTAGGATTCCTTATTTAAGTGATTACATTCATTATAAGATAACATGTTTATCATTCGAGAAAATATGTTTATTCCTTAATGAAAAATTTGATTACCTAAATAAGAAATTACTAAAATATATGGGTTAGGTCATGGGTTGGTTTAGGCTTGGTTTATCATTTGAAATGTATTGTAAGCTTTGGTTTCAATCAATTTTGGTTTGGTTTGATTTCAAGTTGATTTGACCTTTTAAGTCAAGTTGGGTTCATGGTCAATTGGGCTAGTTTGGGTCTAGTTGTCAATTGAAGCTTTGGTCAAGTTCAATAATCAATTTAGAATAAATTTGACCCATTGGTTGCAATCAATTTGGCTTAGATCAAGATTTTACCCATTTTGAATTTTTAGGTTAACTTGGGTCAACTTAGGCAAGTGACCAATTAGGCTTGGTTTGACTCAATTGATGGCTTAGTCAAGTTCAATCATTGATTATGGATTGGTTTAGATCAATGGTTTCAATCAATTTGGCTTATAGTGAATTGAGCTGGAATAGATTTAAGATTTGGATTTTGGAATTTGAATTTGAATTTGGATTTGAGAAAGCAATTGAGTTGTAATTGATTTGAGATTTGATTTGAATCTGAAGTTCGACTTGAAAGAAGGAAATAAGGATTAGGTTCAAACTATAGGGTAGGCAAGTCCTCCTAATGCTCCTAAATGACCTATTCCTATAGCAAACTCTTCTAAGTCTCTAGGGTTAGGTTAAGTGTTCACTTAATCACTAGAAGTGTCTTAAGACTAAGGAACTCTTAATGTCAAGAGGAGTCCTATGTCTAAGATGGAGAAGTTAAAAGCTCACTCCAAAAGTGAGGTCAACAAAGGGTGTCCAATAGGTGTGGTGTGATTGACAAGGCATACCACACGTATTGGTGTTGAACAAGATGATTAACAATGTTTGAATGCTCGTAAGCACTAATAAAAAGGATCTACTCCTAAACCTGAGGTGCAGAAGGAATCAAGATCTTAGTGCAATGCAACTCTACTTATGTTAAAGACATAAGAGAGTGTAGGAAGAATCTACTAGGGAAAGTATGTGAGCCTTCAACTAGGGGAAAAGGTTCAAGTCATCCACTGGGGGATGAGAGATTGTGAAATCCACTAGGAGATTAAAATTTAGAATCTAATGGAGATAAGAATGTGAACCTTCCACTAGCAGAATAGGTTTGGGTTGGATTGAATTGACTCCACTAGGCAGATTGGGAAGATTTGCATCTCACTAAGGAGAAGCTAATTGATTTGATTGTTTGATTTGACTCCACAGGGGGAGGTTGGTTGATTTTGTTTCATATTTTAAAATTTGAATTTTGAGATGGACCCTATCAATTTTTGATGGACCACACTGAGTAGAGGCCATGTTGGCCTTGGCATACTTTAGATTTACCAATCCAAAGGGGTAATCTTCCAACCACATAGTAGAACTATCCAACCAAAGGGGTGGCCTTTCGGTATGCAGCAGTTGTACTAGGAAGAAAATGTAGTAGACTTATATCCTCCAAAGTAGAGATCAATCATTGGGGTGATCTATTGGCAAGGCAATGGATTAAACACAACCTTGGTCTGACTACCAAGTGACTACCACTAGGGGACTTAAATCAGCTCAAAGATAGTTAATATTAATTTTATTTTAATAATATTTGATGGATCCCATCAGTTTATGATGGATTGTACTGAGTAGGGGCCATGTTATCCTTGACTTACTTCAGTTTTACCAATCCAAAGGGAGTAGCTTCTAGGATGAGGGAAAAACTATCCAACCAAAGGGGTGCCTTTCAATTTGTAGAGACCAATTTAGGGAAGAAAGCATGGGGACTCACATCTTTCCTAAATAAAAGACCACTAGGGTGACACAATAGCAAGGTAACATATCAACCCGACCTAGGGTTGCTCGTCTAGTCATGCTAGAAAGAATGTGTAGTAGACTTTCATCTTTCAAAGTGAAATGACTATCGGGGCAACTTACTTATGGCAAACTATATTGAATCCAACCTAAGGGCGATTACAGAGAGAGTGCTGACCTGGGGACTTATCTCAACTCAAGTGTAGTCAGAAAATTCCTATAGGGCATTTTGCTAACACTACCGTAAAGATAGGATGCCTGCTTGGGAAAGGGGACGTTGAGCTTGAATTCCTAATCCATAAGCAAATAGATTTGTTTGTTTATTTTTTTTATTTATCATGGACCCTATTGGTTTGCGAGGGATCATCCTGGGAAAGAGCTTATATTAGCCTAGCCTTATCTCAGGTTTACTGGTCCAAAGGAGAATCTATGCATTCGCTAAACAAATTCTCCAACCACAGGGATGGTTACAAGAAAATAGGGACTGTCCAATCAAAGAGTAACCCGAGTAGTGTCTAAATGGGGTCGCAAAGGATGTGATCCAAGTAAAGTGCCCACAGGGAAAGGGGCCACTAAGGGCTTTATCCAAAACCCTAAAGAAGATAATATCTATAGGTATTCAGTGGCCAACTCAAGGAGAAAGCACAAGGACTCACATCTACCAAGACTGGTGTATCCACCGGGTGAGTTACTATTAGCATAGCAAACATCAACCAACCTAAAGTGTCCATTGGTTTGTAATAATCAGCCTAGGAAGAAAGCATCGGGGTCTCACATCCTCCTACATCAAAATTGATTATCAGGATAATCTATCTTCGGCTCGACAGGTGCTATCCGACCTAGGGTGACTACTAAGTGAATGCACTGGGGGACTTATATCAACTCAAGAGTAGTCAAGAGGAAAGGAGCCACTGGGAGACTTATCCTAAACCTCAAATATATTCAACCTAGTCAGTGCATGATAGCTAGTTCAAGAAGAAAGCATGTTGACTTACATCCTTTTAAATAAAGTCAACATGAGATAGCTTACTGGCTGCATAGTGAGGCCTACCAAACTAATAAGGTGCTCGTTGGTTTATAATGGTCAAGTCAGGAAGAAAGCGCAAGGACTCACATCCGCTAGACAAGTGATAACTTGGGTGACATACTTGCAAGGTAGCATATCACTCGACCTAGAATAGCTAATGAGTGAGTGCTACAGGAGGCTTGCTCTTGCATCAAAATATCCCCAGACAAAAGATATGTGTTTGTGTTCATGTTTGAAGAGGACAGGATGCCGCTTGTGTTCTCTTACACCTAACTTAGTTGTGCTAGTCGAAATAGGATGCCTATCGGGATCTCTTACACCTACTCTAGTAGTGCTAGGGAATCATGTTTGATTTGTGTTCGTGTTGTGAAGGAAGGATAGGATGCCTCTTAGGTTCTCTTACATGTACCCTAAACATGTCGTGGTGGACTCACAATCAAGTAAACAATGCTGGAATGAGGAGAATATTTTGATGAATTGGAATATAATTTTGATGATAATTATTTTTGTACATGATTTTATGAGTAGTATTTTTTCAAATAGAGCCCATTAATTGGAAGCATGGGTTGTTCCCCTTTACAATCTATAAGTTGATAAGATCCTCCTTAGTAGGCTTTCTCTATGATAAAAATGCCTTCCTAAGTGGGTTCAAACTTGCCTCCCATCTTTCGATGGGAAACAATTGGTCTCCTTAGAACTAAAGCAAGCTCTCCTACTTGAAAAGCTCTAGGACAGACCAGCTTATTGTGAGATTGAATCATCTTGGGTTTGTATAACTCGAGGTTTTGGCATGCTCGTAGGTGTCTCTTCCCCAAACCTTCGAGCTCTTCTAACTACAACTTGGCATTCTTCTTTGTAGTGATTTTACTACCCATTGTTATTCTTAGTGATGGGAGTTGAACTTCTAATGGTAGAATAGTTTCAGACCCATACAATAAGGAGAATGTGGTAGATTGAGTTAGAGTTCTATATGTAGTGCAGTATGCCCATAAAGCTTTAACTAGCTAATCATGCCACTATCGCTTATTATCGTCGAGCATCTTCTTTAGTATCTGAATGTGAGTTTTGTTGAATGTTTCTGCTAGGCCATTTTCCTGGGGTAGTAGATGGTGAAATATCACCAATGTATATTATGTCTCCTGGCAAAGTTGTTAATCTTGGTGCTATTAAATGTAGTACCATTATCAGATATAATTCGTCGAGGCACCCAAAGCTATATATGATAGTTCCTGAAAAATTGGAGCACATGCTGAGCTGTGACCTCTCTGAGTGGGATTACCTCCACCCACTTGGAAAAGTAGTTGGTGGCAACTAAGATGAACCGATGACCCCTGGAAGAAGGAGGATTGATAGGTTTTACTTTGTTAGTACCCCAACACTCAAATGGCCATAAGGCCAATATTGGATGTAAAATGTTAGGTGGTTGATGTAGGACCACACTGTGTACCTGACATTGATGGAATCTCCTAGCTACGTTCATGCAGTATGTGATCATTGAAGGCCAGTAGTATCCTAGTCTCTTGACCTTTGCTTTCATCTTGGTGGATTGCGCTCCATAAACCTAAATGTACATTAGTCACAATCTTATGGACTTCATGTTTGTCTAAACAATGTAACCACATTTGATAAAGACCATTACAAGTTCCATCCATGAGAGCATATGAGAGAGCTCTCTACTTCATCTGATGGGCTTATGATTTCTCTTGAGGTAGTTTGCTTGTGTTCAAGCAGTCTATGAATGGTTGCCTCAAATCTAGCTCCTCGTCTTTATTGGCAACAACAACCTCCCATTCAAGAGAAAATCTCTGATGTTTAGCCAATAAGGGATAGGACTTGTGTATTTTCCTTATTGGAATGGACTCATCTTCCAGACATGCTAATTCCTTGTCGAGTTTGGCCAAAGCATATGATACTATGTTCTCTCGAGGAACCTTGTAGATGGTGATCTTAGGGATTTGGGCCAACATCTTCATGGTGTACTCATGGTAGTGACGAAGCTTAGGTTTTAGAACCTTATAGGACCCAACAATCTGGTTGATGATAGCTGAGAATCTCCGTAGATGTTGATGCTTTTGATGCATACTGTAGTGGCTAACTCCAGACCGATAATCAAAGCCTCATACTTGGCAGTTATTGGTGCATGGATTGGAGAGATAGTATAAGAATCTCATCACATCACACTAGAGTTAAGAGAACTATTCCTATCCCTACCTTTCTTGGAAAAGTAGATCATGGTTCTTCTCCTTTATGAAAGGAAGCCTCACCATTGAAATACATCTCCCAACAATGATTGTCAACCTCCCCTAAGTTCATGATTTATTCATCAGGGATATCGTCACTAAGAGGGGAATCAGTAGGAAGTGGGTCTGTTGCTAAGAAATCTGCTAGTGCCTAGCCTTTCACGCAGGAGGTATGAATGTAATATCAAATTGTGAGAGAATCATGGACAAATGTACAAACCGTTGGATAACGTCATCCGTGTCATGAGATACTATAGTGGATTGATTCTTGAAATCAAGATTACCTTATGAGAAAGCATATAATGTCGTAGATTTTGGGATGCAAAGATTAAAGCTAGGCATTGTTTCTTAATAGGTGGGTAGTTTGCTTCAACAGGGATCAGACAACAGTTGAGGTAGTAAAAAGCGTTCTCCTTCCCTTCATCATTGGTTTGAGCCAACAAAGCGCCAAGAGAGTCATCCAATGCAACAGTGTAAAGGATAAGTGGCTTTCCCAGGATAGGGGTTGCTAGAATTGGTGGCTTCACCAAATACTATTTGATGTCTTCAAAAGCATGTTGGAACTTATCATCCCACTTGAACTTAGTATCCTTTTTGACAAGTGCTAAAAATGGCTTGCATCTCCCCAATAAATTGGCGATAAAGTGTCTTAGATACACAAACTGCCCTTGAAATGATCTAAGTTGAGTTAGACTTTTAGGAGGTGTCATTTCTAAGATAGGTTTGATCTTTCCTTGGTCTATCTTTATTCCTCGATGCCAGATAACAAACCCAAGGAACTTCCTTGAAGCTACTCTGAATGCACACTTGGGGGTTCACTTTGATGTTGAACTAACCATTCAAAAAGCTACTATTAAGTCAAAGAGATGATCTTCCTTTTCTTTATTTTTAAGTACTAGATCATCAACATTGCATTCAACTTGATGATGAATGAGTTCATTAAAGATCTGAGTCATGGCCTATTGGTATGTAGCACTCACATTTTTAAGGCTGAAAGGCATGACCTTATAACAATAGATTTTGATCGGGGCTCAAAAAGTAGTGTTTCTTTCATCCTCGGGGACCATCTTGATTTGGTTGTAGCTAGATGACCCATCCATAAAGAAGAATATTGTATGATATGAGGCAATGTTCACCATTAATTCTAGTATAGGAAGTGGTAATTCAACCTTAGGACATGCCTTATTTAAGTCACTAAAATTGATGCATATGCGAATTTGGCCATTCTTTTTCTTAACTAGCATGACACTAGCTAACCAGGTAGAGTATTTTTATTCCCTGATAAAACCAGCATCGATCAGTTTCATGACTTCATAAATGACTTCTTGTTCGATTTCTAATCGCATGCGTCTAGGAGATTGCTTGATAGGGTTAGCATTAATGTATTGCTAGTTTGTGGACTACATCAGGAGATAATCCTGACATCTCTTCATAGTTCCATGCAAAGTAGTCTTTAAACTCAATCAATAGCCTAAGTCATTAATTTCTTCTTCATTCAACAAGGAACTGATGTATGTTGGCATGGATCTTCTTCTATCTCGAGGTTGATTACTTTGAGTTTGTCGAAATTGAATTTATTTTCTCTTCAAATTTTGGAGGTGCATCTTTGATTTGAAGATCATTTGGATCACTAAAGTTTCTAAACATACTTCCTCATAAGAGTTAGTGTGGTTAGATAAGATCCTATCGACTCAAATGATTGGTGACAACTAGTAACCATCATCATCTAGACCCTACGAATCCTAGCCTAATCTTGATTGTGCATCCATGCCTTTATTGTTTCATAGCTTTTCAAATTACTCTGACATGTGCCTCGACCATGTATAAAGAATCAAACCTTTCTTCACAAGATTATGAGCACATGGTGAGTACAATCAAAAGGTAATTTCAAATAAATCTTTATATGAATTATTCTCAAGTTCTACATCAGCTTCTGGACTTCAGGATGATGATCCTAATATGAATCTCTTTAGCTTGACATTCATGGAAGTCCTAGGGGCTTCCTTAACTACTAAACCTTCAACTTTTTGAGAAGAAGTGAGGTTAGAGCTAAAGTTCCCAACTACTGCCTAATAGTTTTACATAAGCCTGATTCAAATATATTCATGCTTTGCTTGGAGGCTTGGTCTTCATCACTGTCTGGCTCGAGTATCACCTCCAATGAAACCCTCTAAGAGGGGTTGCTGGTATGCTAATCACATGAGACTCATCCTCCGAGCTGGATTCTAAGTCTATGTGAATAGAGTACTCCTGAACTAGAAAATGGCCCATATTATGGTCACCAACCAGGGTAATCCACCTCTAAATTGCCTATGTATCGCCTTTCCTCTACGATGGAGGTCAAGTCATCCTACCCATATGTTTGTATGGTGGAACGAACTGTGGGTTGAATGTAACATGCGGCTCTACCTCTTCCTTGGTGTCCCTTTCTCCCTCACTTGTACTTTCTTTCTTCTTTTCTTTTTCTTTTTTTCTTCTTCTTCTTCTTCTTCTTTTTTTCTTTTGTATTTGAATTTTGACCAAGTTTGCTAGAATAGGCATTTTGATTTTGAGGAAGATAGTAGGTTGCATCTTCATATATCTCGACCTATCTAACTAAAAATGGTTTTTCATCTCCTTTGACATAGTATTCAATTCTATCTCTTTGAAACTTGATGCACTGATGAATGGAGGATGGAATTATCATGTTCTGGTGTATCCAAGGCCTACCAAGCAAAGCAGTGAACGATATAATCAAATCAATTATATAGAACTTGGCTTCTGTCTTCCAATCACCTATTTCCAAAGGTAACACTATGGAGCCTAAATCCCTCTCACCCTGTTCATTGAATCCTCTCAATACTAGCCGATCTCCCTAGAGCTTAGAGATGCCAATCCTTAAATAAGTAAGGGTTTTTAAGCTCATAATGTTGGATCAACTAAAACCATAGAAAATCAATACCCATATCCACTATGATGTAGAGGGGATGGTTATGCTCCATGTCCCCTAGAAGAAGGTCTTCATCTATAAATGTGACTCCTTGGGATTTTTTTGAATAGTGTGCCTCCTCTCCAATAGTGGTCAGCTGAGCTAAGCATATCTCTGGATCAAAAAGAGCCTTGATTAATAATTCCCTCATCTTTTTGGATACAATAAGGGCATCAAATATGCTTAGTTTAGCTGATAATTTTCTTATGTGAACAAGGACATTGTAGTCAACTCTAGGCTGATCCTCCCTAAGCATATCCATAGGTGGAGCATCCTATGGAGGGGCTTCTCGCTCATTAGCACCAATGACTTATTTTTCCTTATCTTGAGGTGCTGCCATAGGAGGTAGAACCTTGCCACTACGGAGCTTAACTTCGATGAACTCTTGTGATAGGTTAGTAGAAGATTCTACCTGCTCATCAGGAAAACCTACAGCTTCTCTTATAGGACCCTCAAAATTAGATGAGTCCAAGTCTATCTTAAGAGGTGAACTTTATTCAGAAGGAAAGTCCATCTCCTGAAGAGGATGATCAGAGTTATTATAATTATTTAGACTTGAAGAGTTTTCTATAAGAGTAGAATTAGACAACCCATCATAAGTGACACAAATATAATTCAAACTAGCTTTATTCATTAATTTCTTAGATTTAGAAGGAGGTACATAGTAAAAATATAGTAAAGTAAGTGGGGTGAGGGATTTGATGCCCTCATCCGCCGATACAAGATGTCTAGAAGAAGAAGAGCTATATGAAGTAGAAGTGTCGGATGAAGTAGTAGTACAACGGTGGAATGGAGGCTAGACTTCTTGGTGGTTGCTACTTGGCTATCTGGACTAGTATGGCTGTATTTGCTCCCACTATCCCCAAGTTGTCTTTGGCAATTTGCAAATCTTCCTTGATGTTGGAGGTTTGAGCTATCTCAAGCACCTATAAGGAAAGTTTCTTGATTTTAAAAATAATCTTTTTACAGGCTCCAGATAAATAGATATCTCAACCTTCTTTTATTTTAAGAGGATCACATGTATCCCCAAAGATTACCCTAATAGAACTGGATGGTTGTTCCACTAGATATTCCTTAGGGATAACTATAACATGACTTATACATGCTCCTTAAATGTAAAGAAATCCTCTAAAACATGGCCTAGCATGGGTGATAGGGGAAAAGTTAGGATCATTACTCTTCCCACTTCTCTCTTCCAGGCTTCGGGTAGAAAATCAGGTTTTTTAAGAGGTTCTTAAAGATTTTACTACCTCCCTCTTAAATGAAAAAGTTTTCTTTAGTTTATCCAAAAGAGTAGGTGAATGGTAGCTACCTAGGGGCGGGTATGTGTACCGCTGTTGAGAGTATGTTGAGGTGGAGGTGACGAAGGCCATGGAGGTATGGAAATAAGATGGCCTAGGTGGTGGTAAGAAGGTGGAAGCATGAAGCTCGGTCTCTATCTTGATCTCTGCTCTCCTTATACAATCCTGCTAATGCCCCTGGCTTCTTTTCATAGGCTTTCTACAACTTTTCCTTAGATGATTGATCTTGAAAGGCAACTATTTGGCCTCTCCTTATAGACTAACCACCTTGTTGATGGTGAAACTTTTAAGCATGAAGGCGACCGGGCCATGAATATTCTTTAGTAGAATTTTATTTAGCATATTTTTCAGATAGATTTCGCATTTCATACTCAAAAATTATGCCATCTAAGAATATAATCAATAGGGACTCACTAGGTGTTGTTGTGCTACAATGAGATCACCCAATAACCCTTTCTTGAGCTCTAGAAACCTCTTGACAAAGAGTTGCTCCAACTCGAAAGTCTTCATTGAATCATTGGGGAGTGCATACCAATTGAAGCTATACACCGCTACTACGACAAAGAGATGGAATAATAGTTCATCGCACCATTACAACGGGTGAGCTATATGCTGGCATGGGTTCTCGTTGCCATGAAAACTCTTGAAAGAACGAGGCACAAAACCCTTAGGATATTGGATAATAACAAATTCCTCTGGGTAGGGTCTACCCTTTGGAACTGATGAACCACCTTAGGCTAGTGCCAGTGCTTCTTTCACTTGATGTTAAACCATGAGTTTGATATCTTTTTTTTGTATGGAGGTACTGTCCACTACCTTCCTATACAAGATAGTGCTGCCACCCGAAGGTGAACTCTTGGTTGATCCAAGATATGCAATAACTCAAGCGGTCACCCTTGTAGGATGTGCTATAGAGCTTGGTTATGAAGTGCTAGAACTCCCACTAGCAAATCTTCAAGCCTATTTCCCATCTTGTCAATCTGTTCATCTTTTTGTTTGAGTTGTTGAAGGAGGTGTTGGGTCGAATAGGCTGTATAGTCCTGTTCGGTCGCAACACCATCCAAACTCTTGTGATCCCGAAGGAGGGAACCCTTGGTATCAACCATATGCACCTCTACTGAGTCTTCCAACAAATCATCTTCATTGGGATCAAAGCTAACCTTTTCTTCCTCTAGGTTAGACCAGTCATACCCTAGGATTTCCTTCTTCTCAATGACATAATATGCTATGATATCATCAAAGGTGGTCCAACTATCACAAATGCTGTGGTGGTGGGATCATGCTCATGAATGGAGATACATCTGACCTCCCCTACTACTGGAGAGCTAACCCTATGAGGACTACGCCCACTGGAAGAAATGTGCTCATGGCTGTCAACTGTTCTAGGTGGAGTACTTCCCTGGGTAGGAACAATAACCTCTCCTTCTCCCTCTACTACTACTACATCCATGATTTACTGAGGTGGTGGTGGTGATGGCATGACTTTGATGCTATGAGGTTTCCACTCCCTCTTCACCATCAGTGGAGTCGAATAAGAGGCACCGCCTCACCTTTGGTGTGCGATGAAATGGGATCTCTTAGTCAGTCGATCACCGATTTCTTTTCCCACGATGTTGCCTTCATGGCTTTAGATAGAACTGGAAGATGGAACCTGCGGCAATGGTGGGCGTGGAGTGGGCGGTGTGATGGTGACACCGACTCCCTCTGGAGCTCTCCTCCCATGGTGGGTAGTATCAATCAATAAAATGCTCATATGATCGGCATGAGTAGCATGTCGAGGAAATCTATGAGGCGCGGTGTACCTTTGCCTCTCTCTACTAGCAACATGAACTGATACACATTCCTCCGTGGCCCTCTCTAATGGATATGCTCACCCACACTACGAGGAATAACCGATCATAAATCAAATTGGGCACTAGATTCTAACCATTCATAAGCCCTGCCAACTTGGCAACTATCACAGGCGATATGACCTCCTCTTTTCTCGAAGGTGCCTCATGTGGAGGTGACATTGTAATCCTCCTAACATCTTCCTCTCCATCAAATCGAAGAACTTATTATGTGTAATCAAAGGAGAAACAATCAGTGACTCCTCTCTGCGAGAGGCGCCTCCATCTCCTTGGCTATGCACACATGATGCCGCTTGATCTTGCAGCTCTTATTATGGTGTTGAGTTCTGGTGGAGCGACTAAACTAGACCCTATCTCAAAGGTAGAGACTATCTAAGCCATGGTTGCCTTCCCTTAGAGGCCAATGAGTGAGTGCTTGTGTTGGGGCAATGATGGAACAATTAAATGTATGGCACTAGAGCTGGGTTCTTGAGGAACCTCCACGCCTTCTTAGTGAGGGAAATTGAATCTAAAGATCTCAACATGGATGGACCGCCCGGTCACCACATTCGATGATGGTGGTGAGGGTTGCCCCTCATAAGTGATCCGGCCTCAATCCTCAAACAAAGTGTATCAGATGAGCAAAATTAGTTTGTGGGAGGCTGGCCCGATCTAAGGCCAGATCCATCCCAAAGGGGAAAGTGAACACATACTTATGAGCATCCATTTACACTATATTGAACTTGAGAAAAGGCAGAGGAACTATACAATTGGAAACAAACTCAAATCAAATTTTTATTTTGATATTCTCTTGACTTTTGAATTTGATTTAGAATTTGAACCCACTCAACAATTTGAATATGTTAAGTGGGGTTCTTTCAATTTACTAGAGAGATTTTGAATGAAGAGATTTTGAGTTTAGAATCCACTTTCAACAAATTTATGTATGTTGAAGATGGGTTCAAATATTTTTGAAGAGATTTTTGATGCTTTCGTTGGTTCATATTTCAATTTGATTTTTTTGTTTGGGGACCCTTTATTTAGCAAATTTGAGTATGTTAAATAGAGGGTCAATTGATTTTGTTTGAGATTACTCACTTAGCAAATTTGGCTATGCTAAATGAGTTTTTTGAAAATAATTTTCTTCTTTTGCTTGTTTTCCCATGATGTTGTGTGAGTTTAGAAATGGAATATTTACTTAGCAAATTTGTGTATGCTAAATAAAGTCCAAATATTTTTTTATTTTATTTTTGAAATGAGGATCTTTAGTTAGCAAATTTGGTATGCTAAATAAAGTCCAAATGTGTTTTATTTTGTGTTTTGATTTTAGAAATGGGATCTTTACTTAGCAAATTTTGGTATGCTAAATAAAGTCCAAATATATATATATATATATATATATATATATTGATTTTGATTTTGTGTTATTTTTGAAAGGAGGGATTTCTATTTAACAAGTATGGTGTGTTAAATGGAATCCAATTTATTTCAATTTTGTTTTGAAAAATGAAACTCTTATTTGACAATTTGGTATGTCAAATGGAATTCCAATGTATTTTGATTTTCATGATTTTATAAAGTAGATTTCCATTTAACAAATTTGGGTATGTAAAATGGAAGTCAATTATATTTTATTTTACAAAGATGAAATTTTGTGTGTGATTATCACTTTTTTCAAAGAAGGGAATTTAACTTAACACATGTGGAATGTCAAGTGGGATTTTAAATGGTGTGATTTTGTTTGAAAATGAAACCTCCATCAAAATATTTGGATATATTAAAGAGGCTTACATTAAAATTTGTATTTATTTTTTTTTTTTTGAAAAGAAAGAAATTCCAACTTCAACATATGTAAGATATATTGAAATGGAATTTCAATTTTATGATATGATTTTATTTGGAAATGAAATCTTCAATCAATAAATTTGGGTATATTGAATGAGGATGCTCATTTTCAAATATGTGCTTTTCAAAGATGATTTTAATTTTATTTGGAAATGAAATCTTCATTCAATTTGGGTATATTGAATGATGATGTTTATTTTAAATTTGTGCTTTTGAAAGATGATTTTGAAATAAAAAAATGAAATCTTCATCCAATAATTTTAGGTATATTGAATGAGGATGTTCAAATGTGCTTTTGAAAGATGATTTTAAAATGAAATCTTCATCCAATAAATTTAGGTATATTGAATGAGGATGTTCATATGTGCTTTTGAAAGATGATTTTGATTTTATTTGAAATGAAATCTTCATTCAATAAATTTGGGTATATTGAATGAGAATGTTCATTTGTGCTTTTTGAAAGATGATTCTGACTATATTTAGAAATGAAATCTTTATTCAATGAATTTGGGTATATTAAATGAGGATGTTCATTTGAGCTTCTTGAAAGATGATTTTGACTTTATTTGGAAATAAAATTTTCATTCAATAAATTTGGATATATTGAATGAGGATGTTCATTTGTAGTTTTTGAAAGATGATTCTTAACTTTGATTTTTGAAAAGATCCTACATGTAATAATCTTGAAGATTGTTAGATGAGGTTGAGTTATAAAAGTTTTGTGCAAGTATTTTATTATGTGAACTTTTTGGAAAGTGCTTTTGAAAAGTGATATTTTATGAGGGATTTATTTTCTTATTTGTGGAATGAACCTTACCTTACCATACAAATGGTAAGGAGGTTCAACAAGGTTTTTAGTCATTTCTTTTTGGTTAAATTTTATTTTCACCTATTGGGGACCAATAGGGTTTTAAGACCTACATGGAGTGAGGTCGTAAAACCTAAAGGATGTTGGCTAGCTTAGCTTAAGAATGAAATAAATAAGTGTCATCAAAAAGAAGGATAGTCTTAGATTCATATAAAATACAAATCCACTATCGATACTTAGAGACAATGATCATTTACCAAAGATGGATAGAGGAATAATCCCCAGCGGAGTCGCAAAAAAAATCTATGGTGTATTTTTATTTTCAAATTATGGAATTTGAAAAATGTGTAGAGGGACACCATGGATCCATAGATGTATTCATTAGGGTGATTGGGTGCGACATTGAGGAATGATGTACTATATTGAGAGATAGAAGTCACCATCCTACAATGGACCTATTCACCTAATAAGGACTCCTAAGGACAATGGGTCTTTGAATGCACCAGAGATCTTTCCCCTACTCTACATGGAAAAGTAAAGTAGGGTTTATTTAAACTGAGATTGTTAAGTTCCCTATGGAGGCAAGCCCGCATAGTTAATTACATCTTAAGGAATAAGGTTCCTTAAGAATACTTTCAATTAAGGTAAATGATCATTGTCTCCAAAGATTTCAAAGATAGGACTATCAACAAATTGGTTATTTTTTGGAAAATCAAGTTGGATTGATCAAAAGGAGGGAGTTATTATTGAAACCAAAGGGAGATGAATAGGGGATGCTCATGATACTAGGAAACAAAGTGAACATCCCAAAATATTTTATGGTTGGGCTTTATATTTTTGAAATTTGAGAAGAATTATATGTTTGATTTGAATTTTTATTATAAATCTAGGGCTTACAATTCATAACAAGATCATGAAAATGCCTAATAGGTGAGGTTTTATGCTTATAACAAGTGACCTCATTCTAAATCTAGAGCTTTGGGGAGGTCCAATGCATGACCTAAATCTAAGGCAAAATGGGTATATGGTTTATCTCCATAAGAGAATAAACCACGACTTAGACTTACAACCACGGGGTGGCTGCTAGCTAACTCCTCCTACAATTTTAAATATATGTAGGCAAGTCTTATGCTTTGCAAGATAGCTACGTTATTATTTGTTTAGAAGAGAGACTAAGTCCTTAAACACACTCCATAAGAGACTAGATCATGAAGGGCATGAATAAATGACTTAATCTATTACAAATTTAAGTTTTATTTTTATTTTTGAATATTTTTATTTAACATGGGCTATGGGATTTCATATGTCTAATGCATGAGAAGATTGGTTATGGGCCAAAATCAGAATGAAGGAGGTTTGTTTTCACAATAGCTCTCAAAGGTCAAGCCATTTTCTCTAGGAAAGGTGGAAGCCCTCCATTAGCAAGAGTGAAGCATATGATTTATGCATGATGTGAGACATACAACACCCAGCTAAGGGGTTGCTAAATTTTTTATTATCTTGAGTTATGTCCTAGGATATAGGTGAGGTTATGAGTTGTTTAATTTAATTTTGAATTGATTAATTAGAAAAAAAATTTATTTTTCTCTAAGAGCCTAATCGCATCCAGTCCATTCATCAAACAATGAAGAAACTAGGAAGATCATGCCATCCTAATTGCACAATCATGAACCAAATATCAATCAATTTATAAAATTAGCATAAAAGAATAAGAGGCAAATGTGGTTGGGCTCCACCGTACAAACCGAAAAGAAAAATGGGTAACCAAGATCTACACTTTTTATACAACCGGGATTACAAATGAATATACAATTTAAAAGGAATTCATGTTATGGGGTTCTTCATTCTTCATTTCTTCATTTCTTTCTTTCTTTCTTCACTTCTTTTTTCTTCTTTTGATTTGACTTGGGATGTGGTTTGCTCTAAGGCTTCACATGGTACATAAGACATGATCTTATGACCAATGTTCACCTTAATTCTCCCCATAACATTCATTCCAAATTTCAATTGTAAAAGTTACATGAAAGAAAGATAAATCTAACTGAACCTGCAAAATAGAGATTTGATAAACATACCACACAACTTAAGCAGTTATAGGAATAATTTGGACTTAGCACCCACACATGGGTAAAGTCCACCTATCCTAATTTGGGTTATGCTTAAGGGTATAACAACCGCATAGCAAAAGCATTTATATTTTTGTTAGCCCCAGCACAACCTTGTGGAAGGCATAATTAATATCACTAACATCGGACTACACATGCAACCTATCATCCGATAAAAAAATATTACATCACAAAATAAAATCATCATCAAACCATGCCTAACATAGAGCTAGAAATGGTGACTTAGTGTGTGTGCCATTTATGGCTTGTGTGGCATGTCTTAGCAAGGCTTTAAGGTTTGAAATTTTCTAAGTGTGAAAGGTTCAATTTAGAGGGTAGTTTCATTTTAAGTGATTTAGTTGATTTGTTAGTTTTATTTGAAGATTTAATTTGATTTGAATGAACTACATTTAGTTACTAAATATTGTAAAGAAAGAAAGAGAACTTCCCTTTCATCCCTACCTTAAGTAATTTCTAAAGGTAGATTCATTAATGATTTTTCTTTGTTGAATGTTTTATTATGTGTTTTAATTAACCCTAAGTTTAGATTTGCTCCAAATAGCCTATTCAATAAGAAATGCATCTTAGGATTAATTAAGGTGGATTACTACACACACACACTATTTATTTCTTTCCACCATGTATACCATGCATATGAATAATCCTAAGCATACCTATACATGCAATGCAAAATTTTAACATACTTTGATGATGAATGCTAAGAGATATGATTTGAAAATTTTGGATGTTCCATTGATGCATGTTTTTATTATGTAGAAAAGGGGGATTTTTCATCCATTAACAAAATGCACATTCACATGTATAAAAGTCATAAGTGAGTATACCATTATTTTTACCAGGTACAAGACCTACTTAGGGCTACTTAAAACCTCGCCCCGAGATGTTAATATATCACTTTTCTTAAATACATATAAATGTACAAAAAGAAACAAATGAATGAAGAATCATACAAAAGATTTTTTTTTGTGTTTGATTTGGCTATATAATTTACATGTGCAATGTGAAGATCCTTCTCAAGTTATAACATAAGAGTGCATAGGAATAGATTTAAGCAAGTGTTATGTTTTTCAAATGAACTATACATTTTGCAAATCTATACAAGTCCATATTAAGAGAAGAAAACAATGTAAAACACCTCTTATGCTATAATCACATGCAAGCTTATAAGTACTTATGAGTCACTTCATTCTTAATCTTTAATTTATAGGTTTTGGAAATAATTTTTGGTTTAATAGTGATAATAGCCACTCATATTCTTAACTTTATCCAACACATGCAATTTGACATAAAAAAGAAACATTTTATTTAATTGATTTTTTAAAAGAGATGAATGCATGATTTCATATGGCAAACAACATTTAGCATGCTTGGAAAGAAATAAAGTGATCTAAGCATATGACTTCATTCACCTAATAATTTTAAAGACAATCCTATAAAATAAGATCATTTAAAGTGAATCAAAATTCTTTAAGGATATTTTTATTTTTTTGATTTGACTTAGGAAATGTGAAAGGTTTGCTGGTCCACATTTTCCACATGTGTGAATTGATTTAGTTTAATTTTAGAACAATTAGGTTGATTTTATATTTTATTTTGGTTAAGGTGTGAATTAAATCCATTAATTACCCCTTACCTACCCCACTTTAACATAATTAAATAAGTAATTATGAGCCAACATATGATATGCAACCATGGAATTTAAATCAATGCACCTAAGAAATAAAGGGGCCTAATGCAATTGGCTCACAATTATTGATTAATTAAGCTAAAGGGTTTAATTAAGTACTTTCATAACCATCCTACATGACACAGTTTGATTATGATTTCCTTTGAAGTTCTCTTAGGTTATTGAACACCTAAGAATCTACCCAAGAATTAAGTGATTAAGTTCTAGAATAATTTAGTTTTGATTTTGATTAATTATTTAATGAAGTGAAATCCATTTGTAAATTAATTAAGTCTTATCCAAATGAAATAAACTTAGGGAAAGATTGGAAAAGAAATCATAATCTCATTCCTAAGTCCATTCACTATTTTATGATTAGCAAGATTAATTAATTTTATTTTGTTTAATGTTAGTTAATCATTTAATTAATTTGTTAAAGAGAGATTAAGATGAAATAAGCAATTCAAATTAATCCAATAATAAATTCCAAGAAAATTATGGGAGGCAAGGTCATCCCATTAATTAACCTTAGGAAATTTGGAATTAATTGTGAAGTAATTAAGGAGTTAATTTAATTATATTTCCAATAAAACTCAAATTGAGTGAAATTACTATTCAAAATCAATTAATTTTAATTTTATTATTCTCACTAAATTATCTTTAAAATGAACTTGAGTTTGTATTTTTTTGGATTTTCTACAATTAACTTAAGAATTTTGGTTTTAGCATTAAAAATAATTAGCTAATTAATCCATAATCCCATCGAGCCACATGGTGGGCACGCGATGCACTTTCCATGTGGCATGATGAGATAGGTTATTTAGTTGTCATCCCCATTTGAAGGCGACGCGCTTTCTCCGTGGGCCATCCGATTAAAGATTGGATGTGATCATGTAGTTTAGGCTTAAATTAGAGATGGATCTCATGATTTAATCATAATAGTCTATTCCAATCATGAATGGGCTGTGTGATCTATCTCCTCTCGGCGATGAGAGATGGATGTCATCCATAGATCATCCCGATGCTCACTCAAGCTTGGATGGAGTTCAAACTCACCCCACCTTGGGAGCACAAGCAGAACATGGTCAAGATGAGATTACAATTTTCTTCATAAAGGACCAAGCAATTTTATCTTAAGATCGGTGTTGAGCAATACCTGGAGGCTATCACGCACCAATGAGGAGGTAGCTTTCTAGTAGAAATGAAGTCTTGAAGGTATCAAGTCTTGATTTGGGGTGGATGGTTGGTTGACCAAGAATGGCGATCAAAGTCCTCCTTCATGTGGCTTGGTGACTTGGGAAACAACTTGATTGAGCTCGATGAAGTTCCTTGATGGTGCTATGAGTTTAATTTGGTTTTGGCGAAGATTGAGTGTCTTGGAATTGGGATGGACCTCCCTTCTTCTTTGAGCAAAAGAGAAGGGAAATCAAGGGAGCTTAAATGGCCTTAGGAAGCTTAAGAATGCTTAGTTTTGATTCCTAGAGCTCAATCGAATTCAGTGCTTGTGGTTTGAGTGGGAATGAGGGGGAGTATATCTCCCCCCTCCTTGGATCGGATGGTGAAGAGTAATTTTTCCATTTTTGATCAATGGAGGATTGGTTTGATTTGGGTTGTTTAGCATCCCATGTGAGTCATTTTTGAGAGTGGAGGAGAGTGAGTGCCCATGTGCTAGGTGAGTGTATTGGGTGATCCAAGTGTTCAATTCTCATTGGAGGGGTCAGTTTGGCCTTGGGTTGGGTCATGGCCGACCCAAGCCCATTGGGTCATGTTCACCACCTCCCTTAGTGTCCATGTGGACCACTAAGAGGATGTCAAGTGGCCTTGAGAAAGAATTGACCAAATTCCAAGTGAATTTGGCCATAGGATACTCTTTGACCTAGGGGTAAAATGGTCATTTGGCCTTGATTTTGATTTGGGCAGATTTGAAATGATTCAAAAATGGGTTGGGCCAAATTTCAGGTGATTTGGAGTTCATTTAGTTCGAATTGGTTCAATTTGATCCATTTAGATCAAGTTGGGTCATTGGGTTAAGTTGATCAATTGGTCAAATTAGGCCAAACCATGGGTTAGGTCAAGTTCAAACTATCATTTGGAGCCTATGGGTATCATTGGTTTGGTTCAATTTGGTTTTGGTTCATTTAGGTTCATTTAGGTCAAATGGGTCAAGTTGACCAATTTGACCCATTTGACCCAATTGGGTTATGTCATGGGTTGGTTTAGGCTTGGTTGATCATTTGAAATGTATTGCAAGCTTTGGTTTCAATCAATTTTAGTTTGGTTTGATTTCAAGTTGATTTGACCTTTTAAGTCAAGTTGGGTTCATGGTCAATTGGGCTTGGGTTGGGTTGGACAATTGAAGCTTTGGTCAAGTTCAACAATCAATTTAGAATGAATTTGACCCATTGGTTGTTACAATCAATTTGGCTTAGATCAAGATTTGACCCATTTTGACTTTAGGTCAACTTGGGTCAACAGGTCAAGAAACCAGTGACTTAGTTTGGTTCAATTGATGGCGTGGTCAATGATAATTTCAAGTCAAAAGGGTGAATATGGTTTGACTTGATTAGTTTGATTTTGGTTGATGATTGTAGTTTATGTTTATATTTGGACATGTGATTGAAGGAGTGATTGTTTGAAGAGAAAATCCATGGGTTTGGATTGATTTGAGAATGATTTAGCTAAGTTCGAGGATTTTACTTGAAAGAGTATAAGTTGGATTTGGATTTGAGTTTTGAATTTAGTTTTGGTTATTTGAATTTATATTTCATTTATATTTGTGAATATAAATGAGAATATAAATGGGTTATGAAAAAATCTTTTGAGTTGGGAGTGATTTGGATTTGGTTTGAGCTAAATCCATATGATTGAAATCAAAGGGCTTAGGAAAGATTTTGAATTCAATCATGGGTTTCAATCACTTGATTTGGAATTGATTGATGATTTAGATTTTGGAATTTGAATTTGAATTTTATTTGAGAAAATCCATGAGTTAGAATTGATTTAAGATTTGGATTTTGGAATTTGAATTTGAATTTGGATTTGAGAAAATCAATTGAGTTGGAATTGATTTGAGATTTGATTTGAATTTGAAGTTTGACTTGAAAGAAGGAAACAAGGATTGGGTTCAAACTATAGGGTAGGCAAGTCCTCATAATACTCCTAAGGCACAACCTATTCCTATAGCAAACTCTTCTAAGTCTTTAGGGTTAAGTGTTCACCATAATCATAGAAGTGTCTTAAGACTAAGGAACTCTTAATGTCTAGAGGTCATATGTCTAAGATAGAAGTTAAAGCTCACTCCAAAAGTAAGGTCAACAAGCCCCTTCTCCTCAGCTCTATTTAGGTTGGAATCAAGTCTTTAAAGACCCCTACCTAATAGAAACCCAAATAAGAGTAAATCCCTAGTGGAATATTTCCCGGTTAAAATTCATATAGTTTGGAAAAGCATAAGTATCCATGTTAGCATTCTCTCCAAATATTTTCCTTAATGACATCTTTTTTAGAAATAGTGCCTTCCAATAGATTCTTTCTTTGGAATTAGATAGTCATTTAGATTACCTTGGCTAATATCACTTAGAGATATCAGTCTTATTGTTCTTTCTAAAAGATAGCCATAAAAATAGTCAAGATGAGAATAACTCCCTTAAAGGCATATTCTTTAACTACCATGACTATGTTAGGATTAGACCTTTCATTATATACACCTAATGACATTCCTATTCTTAGAACTTAGTTCTAAGATTAAATTATTCTAAATTAAAATAAATCATGGCATGTTTATGCCCATCTATGATAATCAAACCCAAAATAAAATCTAAAATCAAAACAAAAATTGAATTCTAAATTCTAAAATTAAACTCGATTCCTTCAAGCTTATGCTTGACTAATTCAGTCAACACCAATATGCACGATGTACTTTAGTCAGTCCACCATACATATTTGGGGTCCATTTGTAGACCTCATTTTGGATGAGATTAACATCATTTCCAAGACTAGAAATTAGGATACCCAATTCTAGATTTGGAATCTTTTAATTAGACACTTAGGACACTTCACTTAGTGACTAATTGCACCTTTCTAGTGCCAAATCTAACCCAATAAGATTGGATATACCTAGACTAAATTCAAATCTGAAGCTAAAATAATTGAAATCTAAATATATTTGAACTTAAATGAAGGTGAATAGGATAATTAACATAATTATCCAATTTAACTCAAAAGTCACTTAAATTTAAGGAAATTTAAACTAGACCAAAATAAACCCAAACCAAAATCAAATGACAAGCATAAAATCAAATCCAAATCAAAGTCAAATCTAGTCAACCCTTAATGACATAGGTTTGGCTTTTGTGGGTCCCACCAAGTCAAAGGTCAACCCACCAAAATTTGACCAAATGAAATCATGTTAAATGGTCCAAATAATAAAGTAAACATGTTTAAACATGAAATTGAGGAATAATAAACCCATTAAGGTCTTATTTAAGCTAATTAGATCATTTGATCTTAATGGGTTCAAATGAGCCTTCTAAATTCAAATCAAAATCAAATTGAAATGAACTCAATTTGATTGTTCAAAATTATTTGAAAATGATTATTAAACATAAATCAAACAATTATTATATTTAAATTATTTAATATGATTATTTAATCTAATTAACCCATCTTAACCCATTATGACCAAGTTAGTGCCAAAATGGGTTTTGAACTCTAAGAAAGTGAAAATAATTGATCCAATGCATCCCAAATGCTTGATTAACATAAATAAAAGATCAGATACATTGTAATTGAGCTAAGCAAGTCATTTGACTCAATTCATTTCAATCAAATTCACTTAAGCCATAATAGGTTAAATATTGAATAAATCAAATAAATAATTTTAAATTCCATAAAACCCATTGATTAAAAGTATCATAAATGATTAAATTGATGTAATTAAAGTATTAATCTAGTGTTAATCCACCAAATGGAGTAAACTAGTTCAACTTACACAAGAAAATACCTAAATGGGATAATTCAAAGAATTTTGAACCCAAGGTTAAACTAAACACCTTGGAATACATCCAAACCCATCCTAAGATGATCTTAGGGTAATTGGCAGCCAAGATTAATCAAGTTAATCAAATCCAAGTTAACCCAAAGGAAAGGAATATTCCATGGAAAAAGGGGAATGCATGAAGATAAAATTTCTTTCCCCAATCCATTCCTTCTCATTCTCTTCCATCTTAGCACGCTTGGACATGTATTAAGTAGCCAACCACCCTTGGAGCTAGCCTCCAAGGGTGGAAATCACCTTGATTAACCAAGGCAAGGTGAGAGCCTAATAAAGCTTGTGGTTAAACATGGAAAACCATTAGAGAATAAAAACAAGCTCTAATTGAACTTCCCATCACCTTCCAAAAGCAAAATGAAGTTAAGCACAACCTTTCCCTGACCCCCACATTGCCAGCAAGCCGGAGAATGACCAAACCCTCTGGAAAACATGCAAAGATTGGTCTCCACATTGATCCATGGGGAGGCAATCCATTTCCTTTTTCTCAGAGGCTTGTCACATCTCTATGAAGCTAACTGTGCCATCCTTGCCGTCTGAAGTCATCACTAGTGAGTTACGCACCAAACTCAACCTTTTTTTACTTTAAGTTTTGGTCTTTTGTGAAAGAAACTTGATCTCAAGGGAGATCAAACCATCTAGATGTTATCTATGTGAGTCTTTGATGGATTTGGAATTGAAATTTGGTGATTTCACTGATTAGATTTCCATAAATCATTCTGAATTGATGAACATCTCTCAACTTTCATTGTCATCGAACAAGATGTAATCTCAGCTGTCCGTTCCTTTTATTAAGAATGGACGGCCAAGATTTAGTTAGACTGATCGATTAAACCACCTATAAGAAACCATAGGTTAATCAAAATCGGATCAAAGGATCAAGATCCATGTGGATCTTGAGTGGACAAATCATATGGTCTTTGCGCATGAACCAAATTATGTGTCGCCTAAACAAAAAAATTTAGGTTTTCTAAATTTAAAATTATAAAAAAATTAATAGAAACTTTAAAACATTATGAAAAATACAAAATATAGAGAAAAAATTGCAATTAAGGGCTTTATGGATTCTTTTTAGTTAAAGGAATTCATTAAACCAAAAATCCCTAATTTGTATTTGATAATTTTGGGTTAATTTGAGTTTGAATAAAAATAATCTTCTCAAGCCACTATTCCGATTGATTTGAAACTTTTGAGAAATGAAATTAAGGACAAGATACACTTTATGTAAACTTCTTATAATTTATTACAGAATAAATATAAAGTTATGAAATTTTCAAACCTAAACCCTAATTTTAATGAACTAAATTAATTATAAATTTATAAATTTATGAAAGCATAAAGAAAGAATTTAAATCATCATAGTAGACTATAATGAACTTAAACATTCCATTAAAACTCACGTTGAAACATCATTTTCTTTAAAATAACCTAACTAAGTAATTAATTGAATTAATTAATTTAAATAAACAACTTGAACTTAAGAAAATCATAATAAATTAACCAAAAATACCAAAATATCAAATGAACCTCTATGGATGCATCTTCCATGAAAGAATCTAAAAAAATAAAACCTTAAATAATCACTTATAAATTGGGCTTAATTTAACTTTTAGTAAAATAATTAAAACCTTAATTAATCTTAAATTACACATCTAATTAGAATAAAACTTAAGGAAACTCAATTTGGCAAAGAACCCCATTTGACATAAAAATTTCAATGTTAGTTGACCTTTGGATTGGAAGTTATTGAATTTCAATCTCTAAATCAATTTATATGCAAAAAATAAATCAAACAAAAATATAAAAAAAATTTAAAATTATAATATCAACTTTAAATAAGTTTATAAACATTAGAACACTTAGAGAAAGTTATCTAACACTCTAAAGTCAAGAAATTTAATTAATTATAAACTTAGGGTTTAATAAAATAATTAAGAATATAAAACTTAATTAAACTTCAAAGTTAATAATTGATTAAATCATGATAAATCCATTAAGAAACTCAATTATAGGAGTTATTAACCTCTGAATTTTATAATCTCTTAACATATAATCGATTAAAACCCATTTAAGTTAAGAACTAATGTAGTTGCAATTGTAAATAAAATAAATATAATAAGTCAAATCAATTAAACCAAAATGACATAAAAAAGTTAAAATGGCCTAGATAGGTTTGATATCCAAGTAGCCAAGTCCTTAAACTTCTTGATCATGACAAGCAATAAAGATCCCATTAAAATAAGTGATAAAAGGAACCTTCCTAAATAATTAAACTAAACTTTCTTTTAAGCTAGTTCAAGAAAATTGAATCATTTTATTTAAGTTCATAACCCATGAATATCAATGATGTAAATGGAAGAAATCATAACTTGAAACAAATTAGATTAATCTAAACTCAACAGTAAGCATAGAAATGTTAATGAAATAAATAAATGAAAATAGCAAAAAAGTTAAAACAAAACCTAAATAATCAATTAATAATTATATAGATGAAAAAAATAAATCATAACATTTAAATATAATAAAATGATAACATTAAAATTTATATTGAATTTAAGATATTAATTAAGTTCATGAATATTAATGAACATAAACATTAATATAATAGATAAATGAAATTAGATTAAATTGAACAAACAAATGAATAATGAACTAAATATAAAAGATTAAATATGAGATTAAGATATAAGTTATAAACTAAATAATATCAAATGTGAATGAATCAAAATCAAACCTTAAGATAAATTAAATTAAAATGAAATAACATTAACATTAAAGTTTGAATCAAAAGCATATTAATCAATAATTAAAAATAAAAAAATCATAAAAACCTCAAGAAATATATAATCAAATCAAAGAAAAGAAAAAAAAAGGAATTAAATTCCAAGACAAAATTAAAACCTTGATCTAAATTAAACTCAAGCTAAATAATCATTCCAAATGAATCCAAAGGAGCTTAATTAAGATACTTAAGATTTTAGTTAGACCTTTGGAATGAACCTTCATCTTAGGGTGAAGGTTTCATTACTAAGATTTAGGAAGTTGAATAGAATGGGTTCCACCCAAAGTAACACTTATTATATTCTTCATTCTTGAAAACTTAAATTTTCTTTTAACATAAAATAAATATAAAAAATAAATATAAATATAAATTTGTAAATTATTAAATCATTTAAATTGAGACCACCCATGAAAAATTAAATCAATTTTAAAATATAAAAAATCAAAGAATATAAATAAATTTTTTTTACAATTAGCAACATATGGTATAAAGTCTAGACACCCAAGGTCTATTAGTTCAAGGAGGTCTTGATACTTTGAATCTGGTATAACCATGACATCTACTATGAAGCAAAATTATGAAAAGTAAAAAAATCTTAAAATCAAATTAAATTAAATATTGGAAACCCAAATTAAAACTTGAACTAAAAAGACCTATTATAGTCCTACCATACATACAATTATCAACACACTAGAATATTATGTCATGACCTACATTTAGGTTAGGCCAACCTTTAATGTTTTGTGATGTGATTTGATGTTTTATTATTTTATGGTGTAATATTTTTATGGATCACTAGGATTATTTACCCACTATATTGTATGGTAGGATGTTCTTATTAGAACTAATGCTATCTTTTGCATTGGGCTATGCTAAGAGGGACTATTGTAATAAATTATTTTGATATTTTATGATGTGATGTGATATTTTATTATTTTATGGTGTAATATTTAGACTGGATGACTAGGATTATTTTACCTCTACATTGGATGGTAGGATGTTCTTATTGGAACTATTGTTATCTTTTGCACAAGGCTATGCTAAGAGGGACTGTTGTAATAAATTATTTATAAATGTTATTTTGTTGCAAGTGCTAAAAATTCCCTAAGCATAGCCCAATTGGATAGGTGGGCTTGGAAAGCAACTAATGCTAATCATGTATGTTTGTAAACATAATTGATTGTGTGCTATTTGCATTTCCTAATGCTTATTTTGTAGGGGTTAGGATTTTTTTATTTTTTGAATTTTAAATGTAATTTGAGCCTAGAATTAGGTTAGGATCTATGGGGTCTAGAAATTGTAGGAGTTGAATATACCATTCTGGTGGACTCTTGTGAAACCTAAAGGAAGTCCTTGAAGAAGGAGATGATCATGGAGAAAGACCCATAGATCTAGACTTTTAGATCTAGGATGGGTTGTATAAAGGCAGAGCTAGATTGCCAATTTTTCTCTTTCTTTTGGGGTGTACAGTGGTACCCAGCCACATTCTCCTATCCTTTTAATTTAAATTTGGCTTGATTTACCGAAGGTGTGTATAAAATAAACTTAGTTTTCTAGGTTTCTTCCTCTCCTATATTTTTTGTGACAAATGACTAGATGTTAGGCTCTAAGAAAACTAAATTTTACCCAACATAAATCTAAATAACTTAAAAAAATAAAAAAATTCAAAATTTCTCACATAATTTAAAGCCCTAGGAATAACTTAAAATCAACTAGAAACAACTAAAGTTTGTGAATCATGGTAGCACATTATTCTAAATTATGAAATTGGGTGCTTCATCCATTACACAAAAGGGGCATCTGACCTTTGAGGATAACCACTTTCTTGGGGAAGTCTACCTTCTCTTCTTGATTTGGCCCATGACCACTTCTAATTGCATCTCATTGTAGACATAAATTGCATACCCTAAAAGCCTTAAATGAATTATGATTCAAGATATAAAAGCTAAAATTTGTTGCATTAGTTAGGTGAATATCATACCCAACATGATCCATGGATTAGGGGTGAGTCTAAGTTCTTAGATTCATTTCTAAAAAATACAAACAACTTAGCCATCTTGCATTTATGAGACTTGACATCATGGATTTAAAATTCACTTAAGTGGTGTTAGCGTACAGCCCTTCCAGGTTGGTTATAAGTCCAGAATAGTTAGGGGTAGGTTTCTCTTCTCAAATAAAAGAAAGAGCAAATTATTTCTAAAAGTGAAACTAAGTCGAGCCTTTGACTTGTGTTAGAAGTAATTATAGACTTTGGATCGAAAGCATCCTACTGGAATAAGTCTTCAACCTTAGGCATTTCTGTAATCATGTACTGCTAGAATATAAGCCCTAGATTTCTAATAAAATATTAACTCAAAATTTAATTTAAATTTTAAAATTTAAAGACCAATGGTAAGATAATTTAAATTACTACTAGGTATCCCATTATCTATGGAAATTTCCTACTTTATCTCTATTGGCTTCCAAAAGAACTACTTTCGCTTTGCAATGTTCCCTTTTGGAACTTCTAAATTATGATTTTTCTTTGGAACAAGCTTAGAAATCTATACAAATAAATGATTATTTAATTAATCAAGAGTATTCTTAGGAAGAGATCCTCATTCCTAAGATGTAATTAACTATAAAGGCTTACTCGTATAGAGAACTATGATCTTAGTATAAAATAAACCTTGTTCTACTTTTCCACGTAGTTCAAGAGAAAAATCTCTGGAATATTAATAAGACCCATTAGCCTTAGGAGTCCATATTTATGTGATTAAATCCATTATAGGAAAACATATTTATCTTTCAAGATAATATTTTTATTCCTTAATGATAATTTTGATTACCTAAATAAGAAATTCCTAAAATTTATGTGATGCAATAAATTTTTCCCATAATTTCATTTTGTATGATTCCGTAAAGTTTCAAGTCAAAGTTAAGTAGGTTTTAATCATCGTCCATCCTAATCAAATAAGATGGATGGTTAGGGAGTTTTCTCCCCATAGCCACCAAAAACCCTAGAGGGGGTTGTAAGTTTTCCACCCCCAAAGCCCAATTGTTTTATGAACTTCGCCAAAAATTGATTTTCTTTACTTTAAAAGCATTTGGAATTGGAAAAGCAAGGGAAACCAAAGGTAGTTTGATATATTCATGCAAATTTCTTTCACAAAAGCTCAACACCTTTGGCTAATCTAATGTTGGAGACATTATTTCATCAAATCCTATGTTCGATGGATTTTTAACTCTAGAGTATTTCCATGCCTCCCTAGTATGAATTGCCTCCCTTCCTTCCCTATGGAATGTGAAATCTACTATTAACTGAAGCACCTTACTAGAGTTTGGTCAGTTTTAGGTATTTGTCAATGAGAATATATGGAGATAGCTTGGTTTTTCTTCTATTGAAAAGAGGAAAACTTTTTTTAATAGGTAAAAAATGCTATCTTTATGACTTTTTGCATCTTCTCTTATGTTTAGCCAAAATTCACCATTTATGGTTATTACAGTAGTGGACAAGTAGACTGGAATCCTAAACACTAGGAAGGCGATGGGTGTTAACCTTATTTAAAGTTAGGTCAACAAATGGACCTTCAATATATTTAGTAGATGAGCTAGAGTGCACTGCATATATTGGCATTGTCAAATCTTGGCTAATCAAATCCAAAGTAATTATGACTGAAATTATTTTGTAAGGATTTTAATTTGGTCCAAGAAATTAGATTTTGAATTTAGGTCTTGATCTTATCAAATTTAAAATTATAAGATTAGGATATAGGTTTGAATGGACCTTTGTTTGGAAAGAATCATTCTACAAAAGTGTCTAGAAAACTTATCTTCTTAAGTTAACTAATCCTCTAGAATGGGAGAGAGGTTACTAGGAAGGATGCCACTAGGGGATTGACTTCTAACCTAATTGTGTTAGTCATAAAATATGTTATTTGGGGACCAAGTTCTAACCTAACATTGAAGTTGATTTCTATTCACATTGATGTTCAATGACTAACCTAGGAAGAACACATAGTGACATCTTTCTAGGTGGAATTAGCAATGGTGATAGCTTTAATGATTACTAACCTAAGGGGTGATTTATTAGCATCAATATTAAGATAGACTAGATCATAAAGTTTTTTTCATCAATTTTGAATGATTAAGCTAGGAGGAAAACATGGAGAGACATGCCTTCCTAACCAAAACTAGCTAATAATATAATCATAATGCCCAACCAACCTCAGGAGAGGCTCAACTGGTGTTTGCACTGAGATGACTAGATCAAATACTTTTTTCCCATTATTTTTGATGATTAACCTAGCATGAAAGCATGGAGACTCACATCTTCCTAAGTTGAACAAGCCAAAGGGATAATCTAATGAATTACAAGCTTAAGGGGAGATCTATATGTATATATTCTAAAATAGACTAGATCCATAATTCTCTTTCCCATCAATTTCTAATGAGACCTAGGAAAAAAGCACATGGACTCACATCTTTTAATGTGAAACTAGGCAAGGTGATATCACTAATTACTAAATATCCTAAAGAGAGGATCTTTTAGTGTCTTTTCTAAGATAGATTAGATTCTAAGGTTGTTTAACTCATCGATTTTCAATGACTAACATAGAAACAAAATATGATGAATCCCATTATCCTATGTGGAACTAGCCAAGAGGGTAGTTTTAATGACTAGCCAACCAATGGTGAAGAACTATATGTGTTTATACTCAGATAGACAAGATCTTACAATTTTCTTTCTTGCCAATGACTAACTTAAGAAGAAAGTGCAAGGACTCACATTTTCCTATGAGAAACTAGCTAAAATAATAATCCTAGTGAGTAACCAACCTAAAGGGAGGATCTATAAATATTTATCTTAAGATAAACTAGATTTTATAAATTTATTTATTACTCTTCAAAACTACTAGACTAGGAAGAATGCATTGGGACTCATATTATTTAAGTGAAACTTGCTAAGGGGTTAGCCATAAAGTCTAACTAATCTAATAAGAGGATCTATAGGAATCTATAAACTAGATCTTAAAGTTTTCTTTCTCATTAGTTTTCAGATGATTAACCTAGGAAAGCAAAAAAGACTCTTTCTAAGTGAAACTAGTCGAAAGGTTTGTCCTAATGACCAACCAACATGAGGGGAGGATTTATAAGTGTCTATATTGTGACGGACTATATTCTATAGTTTTCTTTCCTAGTTTTCATGGACTAACCTAAGAAGAAAGCATGAGGACTCACATCTTCTTAGTTGAAACTAGCCAAGGGGATAGCCCGAATTACTAACCAACCTAGGGTAAGATCTATAGGTTTCAATATTGGGATAAACTAGATTTTAAAATAATTTTTCTCACTAGTTTCAATGTCTAACCTAGGAAGAAAAATCACATCTTCCTAAGTGAAACTATCTAAAGGATAACCCTAATGACTAATTAACTTAAGAGGTGTAAATAAGTGTTTATATCGGATAGACTAGATCTTAATTTTTTATTTTTATTTAGAAAAGTTGACCGAGGGACTTAGTTCTAACTAGGTGCTAGTTAGATATGATGCCACTAAGAACTTAGTCTTAACCTACACAAGTTTAAACTAGAGAAAGATGTTATTAGACTTATTCTAATTTAGCCATATTAGAGAGATAGAATGCCATTTGGGAACATAATCCTAACCTTGTTATATTGATGGTTTTCTTTTTGATTCTTAAAAAGATGCCATTGGATACTTAGCATAACTTATGATGGTAATTGGAGAAGATGCACATGGGGGACTTAGTCCTAACATAACTTTATTTAATTAAACTACAGAAGGATGCCACTAGGGACCTAGTCCTCATCAAGACATACTAGAGGGATAAAATTCCATTAAGGAACTTAAACATAACCTCATCATACTAATGGTTTTCTTTATTGATTCCTAAGAAGGATTGCACTAGTAGACTTAATTTTAACTAGTGGTGATAGCTGGATAGGATGCCATTGGGGACCTAGCCTTAACCCAATTACACTAGTTTAAATTAGAAAAGGATATCACTATCTAATCTTTCTACACTAAATGGCCAGAATGCCACTATGGGACTTAGATCTAACCTCATCATACTAAATATAACTTTTTTTTAATTCTTAAAAAGGTTGCACGACGGGACGTAGTCCTAACTAGCAGTTGTAGTTAGAGAGGATGACACTAGGAGACTTTTCCTAACTTAACTACTTTAGTTTAAGCTAGAAGGATGGCACTAGAGGACTTAATCCTAATATAGCTATAATGAAGAGATCAAATGCCACTAGGGGACTTAGTCCTAAGCACTAATGGTTTTGCATTTTGATTCAAAGAAAGCATGCCACTAGGGTACTTAGTCCCAAATAGTAAAAAGAAATATTAACTAAAACTATTTATTTTATTAATATGCTATTATTTTACAAAAAAAAAGTTGGTTCTTTTGGTTCCATTGAAATATTTTTTTCTTAAGAGGAACACACTAGAGTAGTGTTCCTTTCACATAATTTTAAATTCAGTAATAGTCAAAGGTAACATAAGTGTATTATTAAAATAAAATTTTATTACTTAAAATTCATATCTAAATATGATCATATGTAATATTTTTCTAAATAATGTCCATTAATGGGAAGCTTTGAATGTTCACCATTATATCAATTAGTTGGTAGAACTATCCCTCAAGAAACTTTGCAACAATAAGTGGCCCTTCTTATGTTGACTCAAATTTACTCCCCACCTTTTGAAGTGCTAAAAGGGCATTCGAAGATCCAAGACCAAGTCACCTACTATGATTGTTGTAGGACAAACTAGTTTATTACAAGTTATAACCATTTTAGATTGGTAGAACTCTAGATTTTGTTAATCTTGCAATTATTGCTCTTCAAGACCTTCAAGCTCTTTCCAACAAAATTGGGCCTTCCATTTCATCATGATTTCTCAAAGAAGAAAATCCACATCTAGAAAGAATATCTTTAGCCCTATAAACTAAATTAAAAGGTATAGATTGAGTTGGTGTCCTATAAGTTTTTTTCATAGGCCTATAAGGCTTTAACCAATGTATCATACCATTAACATTTAATTTCATCAAGGATTTCATTAGAATCTAAATAAGTGTTTTTGAAAACTCTAACTAATCCATTTACCTAAGGGTAATAGATGGTTACATAGCTCTAATCAATATTATATTTTTAAAAAATTATTTATATTTATTAATTAAAATGTAAGAACATTTTCAAATCTATTGGAATACAAAATCAATATACAACATGTTCCCAAAAGCTGAAATACATGATGTTTCTTCACTTCTCATATTGGTTACAACAAATACAAAAAAGTGAGCCTTGGTAAATGGAGGATCAATGGGCCTTATGATGTCCATGCCCTAACATTGAGCCATTAGATGAATGTCTGTAACAAATTGATAGGTTGATGTAAGGTAAAACCATGTACTAACACTAATTATAATGACATGTAACATCCACGCAATCATTGATCATCATCAATAATAAACTTGAATCTTTTAATTTTCATTTTCATTTTAAGCTAGAATGATGGGCACCACACAATCTAGCATGCGTTAATCACAATCTTACGAACTTCATCCCTATTCAAACAATGTAGTCACATATCAAATGACCATCGATACAACACATTATTGATCAAAGCATATGATATCTTGATTATTTTATTATTTAATTTGCTAGAGATTTGTCCGAAGAAGTCTTTTGTTACATAAATAATCTATGAATGGCTACAAGTTGGCGGCCTCTTCATGAGCTTCAATATGGGTAACTGTATCTAGTTTTTTTATTTTTTGTTATCATAGTCTAAATTTATATGAGATAGAACCCGATGATTCTAGATTGCAATAAAAGGCGATTTTTCTTTAGGACAAGCAATCTTTTATTCAAGCTTTGCCAAAGTGTTTGCTGTGGTGCAGGATCTTGTAAAAAAGTCATAATTGGGATCTGCTCAAGTGGCTTCATAGCATATTTATAATAGTTAGGAAGTTTTTGATTCAAAACTTTATAGAATACTCTCATAAAATTGATTACTAGTTTGGAATCCTTAGGAATTTTTATTTTTTAATCTCTATTAAAATTATTAATTCCAAATTGATTACCAAAGCATTGTACATAGCTTCATTGTTTATACAAGGCTTAGATATATGGTAGGATATCACATCATTTCATTATCCGGAGTTATTAAGACTAAGATGATTTTGACTTTCCTTAAGAAAGTGGAATTCATTCTTTGCTCTTTTAAAGATGTTTCTCCTTCAAAATATAGATCCTAAGTATCATTATCATGTCCTCTAAACTCATGATCTATTCACTAGCTAGATAATAATTTAGGGGAGAACTTTTAGAAGAAAACAAACTAAAAGGTCAACAATAGCTTGACCTTTTTTATAATGGTATGAAGGTTAGTTTAAACTATAGCAAAATCATAAACCACCATGCAAGACATTTTGATAATGTTGGATGGGTTATAAGATATTATAGAGTATTAATTTATTAGATTAAATTTATTTTATGATAAATCTTATAATGGCTTAATTTTATGCAAACATTAAAGCAAATAATGCTTCTCGATGCGTGGATAGTTCATTTCTATTGGTGTATGTCGTGGCTTGGTACAAGGTATTCTCTTTATCATTCTTAATGACATGAGAAAACAAGGCACCAAGAGATTTCTGTAATGTTGTAGTGTATAAGATTAATAGTTTTCCATGAATAGAGGCTTAGATAAGTAAAGTCATCAAATACTATTTTAGATTTTTAAAAGCAGTAAGACATTTCTTATCATAATGGAATTTTATATTCTTTCTATTTAAGGTAGTGAAGGGTTGATAGATTTTTGATAAGTTTAAAATAAACCTCTTAAGATAAGCTAGTTTCCCTTAAAAGACCTCAATTGAGTGAGACTCTTGTGATATGGCATTTCAGGGATGGCTGTGGTGTTTTAATTTGGAGTTGTAGGAAAACCAAGCAGATCTTAGGGGGTACTTACTAAAGAGATTGGGTATTTAAGGTAGATATGTCTACATATACCATAGTACTTTCCCCTACTTTATATGGATAAGTAAAGTAGTGTTTATTTAAGCTAGGTTCTTTAATTCTTTATGGAGGAAAGCTCCCATAGTTAATTACACCCTAGGAAATAAAAGGTTCCTAAGACCACTCGATTAAAGTAGTTAATAAATGTTTTCAAAGATTTTAAGGCTAGACTATCAAAGAATTGGTTGTTATTAGAAATCAAATGAAATTAGTTGAATAGAAAGACTTCATGGATTCCAAAGGAGAATAAGTATGAAGCATTAAAAATACTTGGAAGCCTAGTAGATTCCTCAGTCTACCTAATAGTTAGGCTTTACATATTTGAAAGAGAGGATCTATTTTTGTTTAAGTTAAAATTTTATTATAGTGCTAGGGCTTACATTCCAAGAGACTAAATAATATATGGTATGCAAACATGACATAGACTAATGAAAATTTTATAAATTTTAAATCATTTTGACACATTAATTTGGACCAAGGCTTTGGATAATTAAATAAATGCATGATGAAATTAAGTTATGGGCTAAAATCAAGCAGAGGTGTTCTCCACTACAAAGGACTACTCTAGGTTAAGTCTCCCTTATCATGCAAGAATGGAGATCCTCTATCTTCAAGAGTAAAATAAAATGATATATGCATGGTGTGATAACATACAATATTCATATGGGGTTCATAAATCTTTTATTTATCTTGATTATGAACCTAAGCTTTAAGATGAGGTTATAAGTTGATTAAAATTTAGTTGAAGTTATTAATGAGGGTAAAAAATTTAATTTTATCATAAAGAGCCTAGTATCAAGCAACACATCAAACATACACACTTTAAAAATCTATGAAAAGCATGCCATTTAGTGCACAATCTAAACACAACAATAAAATATTTGAATTTGACAAAGAATAAAGGTCGATATGGCCAGCCACTGTACACCTAGAAAAGAAAAAGTTAGGTGGCCAAGCTTTACCCTTATACAACCCAAATTATAATTGAATGTCACAATTAAAATGAATGCAATGGGGGTCTTCAATCTTTGTTCTTCTTTCCTTCCTTTAGATTAATTTTCTTTAAGCTTCATAGGGCCTCCCAGGTCTTTGCCTTCCAGCCACTGCTCATCCTAAACCCCTTAGCACTAATCCTAATCCTAATACAAAAATTACATATTTATAAAAAATAAAATCTAACCACACCTGCAAAATAGATGTTAGCTAAAATAAACATACAAACTAAGTAGTTATATTTTACATATTTGGACTTAGCACCTGACACTTGGGTAACTAAGCCCACCCATCTTAATTGGATTATTCTTAGGGACATAAACATCACCTACAAGTAAGAGCATTTATATTCATTTATTATTACATATCCCTTCAACATAATCCCTACACAACACATCATTAGGCTAATAACTAACATCCAATTTATGCACAAATAATCTAACATATAGTCTAAAAATATTACATCATAAAATAAAACATATCACATGACATACTAACTTAATACTAGGATCGGTGACTTAGTATTCTCATGTGTGTGCTACGACTTAGTGTGGAATGTTTTGGTTGAGCTTGAAAATTATGATTTCTTAAAGTCTTAGGATTGTTTAAATTACTCATTAAGGATGATTTCACTTTAAGTCTTTTAGTAGTTTAATTTGATTTTAACTTATATTTTTTCATTTTGTTCAATACTTACTTAACACCTAATTATAATAAGAGAAGAAAAAATGCTTAACTATTTCATTCTAACCTAAGTTATTTTCTAAAGGTAGGTTATTATGGCTTTAATTTTCTTAATGAATCACTTATGAATTTTATTTAGCAACATCATCTGAGGAATACTCCACTACTTCCTTTCATTATCAATAATATTCTCACTCTTTGATTTCTAAATTCTTAAATATTTGATTTAATACATACATTTACATGCAATATAGCCCCCATGTTTTTGCACATTTAATAAATGTTGATACATGAATTTGATCTAAAGAATGGGGGATTTTATCTCATAGCTAAGCAAATGCAAATATGTATTAGAAATTTAAGCAAGTATGTGTTATTGTTCAACCAAAGTGATATTTTTAAGACCTCCTTGGGGCTACTTAAAGCCTTATGTTTCTAGGATGTCAGCTATTTATTTACAAATTTAAATACACATAAACATGTACATAAGCATAGAAACAAAACCATGCAAAGGTTATGTATAAAATCCTTTCTTTATGTAAAGTTTAATGGCTTAAAGAAAGACGTTTTACTTTAGCCTATGCATCCACATAAATGAAATTAAGCAAATACATGTCATTGTTAAACTAGGAAAATGAGATTATTTAAGACCTCCTCGGGGCTACTTAAAATCTCGTGTTCTCATAAAGTCCAAGCTATATACTTGCTAATTCAAATATATAGAAACATAAGCATCAAACATAGAAGTAGAACAACTCTTTGCCATCTTTAAATTACAACTAAATGGAATTTCATTGAGTGTTTATAATGAGCATTGATTTAAATTTCAAACTATTTGATTCTTAATTAACTTATAATTAAAAAAATAATTTGATATTTATTACTAATAATAGTCACACCATATAATAACATTTCTTGAACTCTTCCATTTGAATGCATTCATATTGTTTTAATTTTCTTTCAAAACATGTATGCATGAAACAAGTTGCATACACATTTATGATAATTGAAAGGAAGTAATTAAATATCACCACACAACATATTTGATTTGACTAAATCCTAAGGACAATCAAGTTAAATAAGCATTCCTGAAAACTAATCAAAGCTCCTTTAAGATTTAATTTTAATGTTCAAGTTATTAAAAACCTAAAGAGGAGACATGATACTTAGGGTTCACTCCATCCCATGTTTGTTATTTGATATGTTTAAGGGAGAAATTAAACATATTTTTTTGAATAGATTAGGTTCAATCTATTAATTACATCAATTTGATTACCCTTTCCAAGTTTCTTCAATTTAATTGACCACTCAATCATGAGCCTTCAATGATATGCTTTGGGAAAATAAAATTAGCAATGCACCTGAAGTGATCTAATGTAAATAAGCTCATGTTTAAGTGTTAATTAAATTAAAAAAAAAAATACTTAAGCTAAATATTCTCATGGTTTCTACCACCAATGGGATATCATAAATTTTTTAATGACTTTATTATTAACACATAAAAGGATTAATGGGTTGGCACTTAATTTATTTAAGTTTATTTAATTTTAATTTAATTATTAATTTTCTTAATTTATCCTTAATTATAAAATAGGTTAATTGAACTCATTAATATAATACATTTGGAATTAATTAGGAGAGGAGGTCCTAATTAGTTCTCATATTATCCTTACTATTTTCATTGATTACTATCCCTAATTACTTAATTTTATTGTTCATTAATCTTAATAATTATAAAATCACTTAAAAGGCATAATTATGATTTAAATTTTGGGATTTCTCAAATTACGTGGAAAATAATTCCAAGAAAAATATGGGAGGTAGAGGACATCTCATAGAATCAATATGTTAATTTTGAAATTAATTAGCTAAGCAATTTGGCCATAATTAAGGTAATTAGCCTAAGCTTCAAACCTTAATTAAGCACTGTTCATTAGACATCAATTAAAGATTTATTTTTATTAAATTCTCAATTGTCTAAGCTTTCCAAAATGGGCTTTTTTGTATTTTTAAAATTAGTTATGATTTTTTGAAGTTCTGGCCACTTAAATCAAAAATTTAAGCCAAATTAATCATTTTAAACCATCGGGGCCATGGGGATGTTGACATGGGAACACTTTTGACGTGGCACCATGGTATTGGCTATTTAAAACTTCTATCGTGGCTACTGACTCAACAGCGATGGATGTAGTTTTGTTCTAACTATGCAATCTCAAATCGGATGGTCAAGATTAATCATGTGATTAATAATGGATTAAATCAACATTTCTAGCATGATTAATCATGATCATCCATTCTAATCATGCAAAATGGATGGCTTGTGATTTGTCATCCCGTGAGCATCAAAAGATTGATATTGTCCACCTTTTTGCCACTCAATTTGAGCTTAATAGAGCTCATTTGATAGAAAAATTTACTCAAAAATGATCAGGGAAGAAATCTAAGGTGATCCTATGGTGGAAATCACATGAAAATACAATTCACTTTAAAAAAGAGTAACACTTATGGGGTAAATCTATGGTTGCCATATTTTCTGATTGGAGCTAAAGATCGTGGTGGTCGATAGAGGTAGCTTCATCTTCAATAGATGAATCCATGTTGAAAAGATCTTGAGCTATCTCCCCACGATTGTTATGGACCAAACATCATTGTAGAAGTTGTTGGAGCTGGTCTAGGGATGCCTTTCGGAGGTCGAATTGATCGGGAATCGGTTAGTTGTGGATCAATAGGGCGTGTGGAAGGTTTGGGGAAAGTTAATTTGACTTTGGTGGAAGCTTGGTAAGGTTGGAAGGATGGAGCTCTTGGGCTTAAAGGGATCTTGGTCTCACTAGCGATGGAGTGCATGAGGAGCCCAAAGAATGCTCTAGGACTACTCAGAAAGCTCTGAAGAAGATCTATGTTTTGATTGGATGGGGTGGAGTATACTCTCCTCCCCACTTGAACTAAGGCCAGAGATTGGCTCAACCTTTGGCAGTCATCAGACCAAAGTTAGTGGCCAAGGTGGCTGGCTTGAGGTGGATGTGTGTAGAGGTTG